>JAVSCE010004905.1:0-70190 GCA_032199065.1 Smutsia gigantea | reverse complement strand
TTGTCTTGTTGATTTTGGTCTGAACCATATTCCTCTGTCTTTTCATGGCTATAGAATTGGTCACTGATAGTTGCCACGTATGTCAGCTGGGCTCTTTAAGACTTTAAAAAGAGAAGAAAAAAAAAGAGAAAAAAAAGAGAAAAAAAGAAAAAAAGAAAAAAAGAAAGAAAGAAAAAAAGAAAAAAAGAAAGAAAAGAAAAAACAAAAACAAAACAAAAAACAAGACAAAAAACAAAACAAAAACAAAAACAAAAAAAAATGCCCACCCGACGTAGATTCTGTGGGAATGCTCTATGTGGCGCTATTGCCCCACTATTCCACAGCTGTGACTGTGCCGCTCCGCAGGGCCCTTTATCGCTCGGGCAGGGGTGGGAACGAATAGGAGGCTGTTGATCTCAGTGATCAGTGTTAAGTATGGCTCCGCTTCCTCAGTCGCCAGCTAAGGCGTCTGAAACTCCCCAGGACTCCCAGCCTGCTGGGCTGAGTGTGCTGGGGCGATCCGGCTCCTCCGCTGGGCTCCTGTCTCTTTAAGACCGCTGAGGAAAGCGCGCACTTTTTTTTTCCTTCCCGGAGCCGGCTGCAAGCCCCCTGGCGCGTTCCCCGCTCAGATCCTGCCCCTCTGTCTCTCCAATCTCCGCTGCACTGCGCAATGTGGGTCAGCGCTCCCCGCGCAGATCACCGGGGCTGGCTACTTCGCGGGGTGTGCTTCCACTCCCTCCCGGCTCTGAATCCTCTCCTCCCGCCGGTGCGCTGGGGTGGGGGAGGGCTCGGGTCCCGCCGGGTCGCGGCTCCGCATCTTACCCGCCTCTTGGGGTGCCGAGTCCTCTCGGGTGTAGCTGCACGCTGTGCGCTTTCCTGTGTATTCTCGTCTCTCTTTTAGGAATAGATGTATTTTCTGTGTTTTCGTAGATAAATATAGTGTTGGGAGGAGATTTCTGCCGCCCTGCTCACACCGCCATCTTCCCGGAAGTCTCTCTAAAAGTTTTTTTAAGGATTCAGTTGTGGACTTAAAATTTGGACCTAGTTTTTTTTTTAATTTTAATCTTTGGCCTGATTTGCTTTCATATTCTCACATAAATATTTACTGGATACCTCTTAGCACAAATGAAGAAAAAAATCTAAAAATGAACATTAGTTGAAATTCCATGAAGATTCTTAGCAAAAGAGACAACTGTAATGTGTATTGAAATCAAATATTCATTCTTGTGGGGTCTATTTTGGCATTATAATTTCTACATAGTTACCCAAAACAATGTGCAAGTGTGATTGTTTCTTTTCTAGTCTGCAGACATGTACTTTAATATCCTATTGTTAAACTCTCAATTTAAAGAATATTTTTAGAATAGAACTCATTTTGATCAGTGGTATAGCCAACTGTGTTGGTGTTCATGAAAGTAATTTTGTTTAAATTTAGAGACTCAAAAAAAAATCCAGTATTGTTTTGAGAAACTGATAATTAACTCTACTGCATATATTCTTATAAATGCCACTTTATCCATTAAGGCAATGTGTGCATATGGTGTTACCAGTAGTACATGAAGTAATAACTTCATAAAGTATATTACTATTTATCTAAACTACTAGATCATCTGCTTTTGAGGAAAAAGACAGTCTTCTCTGCTTTTAACCTGCAAGATTCCCACAACAGAGCTTTACATATAGGAGGCAATAAACTTCTGTTGATTTAATTGTCTGTCAACTCAATTTAACTACTCACTGAGTCACCTATATGAAACATATGGAACTCAATAAAAGAGCTATTTTGGCCTCTGATGAAGAAAATAAATGATGAGATGAATGATATAAAAGGTTAAAAAAAAGTTAGTTAAAAGAGTTAAGAAGCTAAATGTAGAAATGTAGAAGTCTCTGTCTGAATAGCAGAGACTTCAGGATTATTTCCAAATAGCCAAAAAGGTTCTTCCTACAGGGAATTTATTGCATTGGTTCAGACAAATATGTGACTTATTTGTGTATCTTTAATAGTACTGCATTTCTCATAAGCCACTTAGCAGCAGTGTTAGCCAATGCATACACAAGAAGTCATAGACAAGAAGAGACAAAATCCACATTCCCTTATATACATGCACATCCCCTTGGCCTGGTTTCTAGAGCTATGACAGTACACACTGATGGAAGCTTGCAGAGGTTGGCCAGCCCTATTTTTACTGGTACGGGGAATGATCTGCCCATGATTTCAAGGTAGTAGGAAGTCACTGGTAGTATTTCTATAAGCACGCTTTAGCTCCATCCCTATTTCCAGCTCCCAGTCCTCTATTATCCAAGACAGGGGTGATCAGTTTCCTTTGGTTTTGATTCATTGTTTCTCATTAATGGAACACTCCCTGGTGTTTTCCCCAAGAAAGGAGAGCAATTCAATTCGATTTTAGCCATTTAATTTGTTGTTAAATTAACTGGCATGCTATGTCACAAGGAATTATATTATTGGATTCCTGAACTTCCTATTTTCCTGCCTTTTCTTCAGATGTTTTTACTTTAGCCTTGCACTCTGTGGATAAAATAGTATGTCTTTTACAGTAATATTTGTACCTACTAATACAAATACATTTTACATGCTCCATTAGGAATATTATAAATTGGCTCCTTTGTAATCCCCCAAAATGTTTTGTGACATTTAATATTTAAGAATACTTCTCATAAACTGAATCTGCTATTTTGAGTTTAAACTTACTTTTGAATGAGTTTTAAAAAAAACCTTGGGAGATGTACTAATTTCTGCAAAATTTGTCCTTATGGTAGTTGAAAACTTAAGGTATTTTTCCTTCTTACTAATTCCGATTTTGTATTCTGAAGTCTTTATACTCTGCCTCCATGTTTTCCTATGGTCTTTGTTAATACCCTAAGTGCATCACCTAATTGGAAACAGACTTGCTACTGTTTTCAACTATATTCACTTTGTGGGTTAAATATACGAGATAGAAATAACTGTACAAAATGTTCATTTCTAAGGTTAGACATTCCAGCTAGGCTTTTGCAGCCAGGAATGTGAGTTAGTCTGGGCAGGAATGATAAACTTGGGTTATTTTAAAGTAATAGGCAATGGGTGTGAATCCTAAATTTGGCAGTTTGTATACTTAATTTATATGAAAGGTTGTGTTCGAAGAAGACACTTTAGAGTGTTTGAAGGCTCTTGTATTAAATGTATCCAAGAACAAATACATTCAATATGTGATGTTAGACCAAACACACCAAAAGTAAGGGATGCAGAAGGACATGTGGTTCATCTTCCTCCAACCTTGTCCAGCTGTCATCTTCTTTGGTCAGCCACTTTATTTCAGTTCGGAAGGAAATAGGAAATTATAGCAAGTGAACACACGTTTGTTCAAATAAGAAGACTCTGAAACAGGATATACATGCTGTGGTTAATAACAGCAAAACACCCCTAGGTTTACAATCCTGCCCAGACTAAATCACATTCCTATCTGAACAACTTGGTTGGAATGTCTCATACCAGTAACCCTGCAGGCAGAAGTGTTGGGCATTGACAGAAGAATGGCTTCCACATGCTTTCAATATGGTGTGAGTTTTAGTTGACAGATTGATGCGATTGGCCACCCATGTGATTTGGGTGGAGCACCAAAGGAGTTGCACTTTTCACAGATCTAGTTCTGTCTCTTAGTGAAAAAAAAGGTCAGATAACAAAATCAAAACACTGTGGTAACAATAGATCAATGAAGCGCATCCAGTAGCATATGTGAAAAATGATATGGAAGTAAAGACTAGATTAAGTCATCAAAACAAACAAACAAGCTACATTGTAAAAAATAAGTCTTTATCTAAAGCCATTTCTTCCTCTAAGGCAAAGAAAAACCGGGTGTTAGGAAATGCAAAATAAATGGCATTGTTGTAGTTACATGTTCCTAACACAGGGACAAACTGACATGCTCAAGTAATGTTTCTCAAATCCAGCACGAACTAGAACAACCACGATAGTAGCACACGGTGATAAACAGAAAATCTGGGGCTGGGTCTTATGTTACTCTGCTTCTGAGAAACAGGATGGTTTAATGTAAAATGTTTAGCCTAATGCATCAGTCTACATGTCACATGAGGTGCCGCCTCATTTCTTTAGACACAGAAGTTGTTATGACTAAAATCAGGCTCCGAAGGTAAGGAAAGGTGAGCTGGCTGACCCTACCTCATGTTACCTTGTTCCTGAGGTTCGGGGAGATTAGCTAACATGCCCTCCAAGAAATGTGAATATCTATCATGAGAATTCAGGATTTTTACTTCAAACTCATGTTTTTTCTCCCATCTCACATATCCTTACTGTTATGAATCAATACCAATTCAGACATTTACCATAGTAAAGAAATCCCACTGGTACTAGGGCCCCCCTATTAACTCACAGTTCTCACTAGACCAAGGATGGGACAGATTATTTTTATTGATCTTACTTGTAATTGGTTTCAAAAGCCCTATGCTGGCACCTGGGCAGGCTGAAGTCTGGTTTTAAATTCCATGAATTTATTTATTCCTATAATTATAGCCTATTAAATTTACTATGGACCAAAAAATCAAAGTGGACAAGCCACTGTGTCATGCCTCAAAGAGTCCACAGACCAGTGCAGAGACAGACAATAAAATGAGTGATTATAATTAATTACACTAATATGTAAGCTGTTATTTTTTTAAGGAAAGGCAAAGATATAACTCTAAATAAAACTGATAAGAGTAATAGTTAATGTCCGGCAGAAAAAAGTATCAGTGAAGGCCAGTGCACAGACATGCAGGAGAAAGGGAGGCGGGCCAGTCAGCTTCCCTCTGTTTTCCTCTCTCCATTATAAATGAGGAGGTTGTGAAAACTCAGTGCATATGTCCCATCAATGAGTTCATATATATTCAGTTCCTTACAAACTGATGCATACTATATTTTAATTACATTATTCTTATTCTATGAAGTAATGCCCACAAGATTTGTATAATTGGAAATCCTATTTGGAATAATGCTTAGACATTTGCCCATTTTAACTGAAGAATGCATTGCCAAATAAAGCAATTGACCTATTAATGTATTAGTCAAAGAATAGTATTGTGTATATTTAAATATATAACCAGACTTCCCCTAAATAGCTATCTGTATTTATTTTTAAACAGACCACTGTTAGTGGATTCTAAAAATGAATTTTTAAGGATTTTTGTTCTATCCTTCTGAATTCTCCTTCCTAGTGTGGCAGAAACTTGAATGTTGCACATATTACTGGGATGTATATTCTGTAATATTACCTGGTCTCCATATTTGTTTTTACGCTATTTCTAGTACTACTCATATGAGGATATATACCAGCTCAAGAATGTGGGCCAATGGCTGTCTGCATTGAAAGAGGGAGATAGTGGAGATTTGGACTCTTATTCCCATCTCTGTCAATACCTTGCCTAGAATCTTGAATAACCTTTGATTCAGGCCCAACATTTATTGAATAAGTGAGAGCTGGAAAGATGGCACTGGGTCTGAGGGCTGGTGAGCTATGGTATTGTCATTTAAGAACCTGGCAGTATAGCAGAGGAGATACGATTGACATAAAAATAACACAAACTATGCATCGAGTGTAATAAGTTATGCAGGTTAAATGCCATGAGAGGTTTTTAGGTGAACTATGAGTTCCAGTAGTGGACACCAGAAAAAGCGTGTTAGAACACAAAACAGAAATACTTCTCTTCATTGCTGAAACACATAACTGAAACATTTTTAGTGATAGACTTTTAGGTAGTGCTCCAGAAAGTAGAATACCTTTGTTATTTTTAATTGCAATAACTGTGAAATTATAGGGATCACCATTAAAGGTATTTTTGTTCTTTGAGTTTTAGGAAGCACTGAACAATGAATGTCAGAAATCATTAGACAGTGTAGATTTCATATGCATTCAAATATGTATTCTCCATTATACCTTAGTGTTTCACATTTACCACCGTATAATTTTTGACCTAAGTATATATATATGTATTCAAATTCCCACTTAAAAAATAACCCTTCACTTATTTAAGACAAAATTATGAGACTCCACTAGCTATAGCCTAGACCAGACTTGTCTGCCATCTTGCCACTTGAAAATAAAGCAGCTACCTTTTCAGTACTGAAAGAATACTTTCTTTTAAAGCCATAAAGCTGTATTAATAGAATCCCAAACATTCCATAGTGGTGGTTCAACATGCTAAAATGTGAGTTCAGAAAGCCCATTTTGATCTAAACTGTTTACTCTGATTTTCAGCAGGGGACACTGAACAAGGGTCCACAGTTTGGTTCTTGAAACTGTGGTCTAGGTAGAGAACCGCAGGGAGGTCGATTGGCAACTCTCAGAATGCCAAGGAGACAGGGCAAAGGGTTGTTCCTGACATTTTTCAAATGGCTTTCTAAACAGAACTCTTCTATTACAGTTTTTGAAAGGGGGTTTCAGGAGTTACAGAGCAAGATTCAGAGGTAGGGGGTTGCTACTAACATGATGGAGAACTTATTTGGTGAGGAGGAAAGGGGAATAGGTGACGAGGAGAACAGAAAGGGGTTAGAATAGTGGAGGAAATAAGTGGCATTTTTATCAGAGTGTCTTACTGGAGGCAAAAATTTAATTTCACCTGTGAAATCAGAGCAGGGCAACCACATTTAATAAAATGGCACAGGCGAACATTTCGACAGCATAATAATAGTCCCTGGAAAAGTTGCTCTATGAATTATCCCTCAATAACACTTCCTTTTCACAGATTAGAAAATAGCCTTTAGTTGCAAATTTTGTAAGAATTTGACTTTTCAGGGAAGATTTGGATTAAAATGTCTTCCTTGCATTTATTACTGACTCTTTGAGAAGCAATAGTTGCTCAAGCAGAAATAAGTTCTGGGTCCCTTACAGAAATTATTTATCTATCTCATCCACCACAGGAGAAGTTCTTTTAGAGAGGATCCTGTACTTTACCCACCTTTGATACCCTACATTTACTACATAGTAAGAACTCATTCAGCTGGATAAATGGAATTGAAATGTCTCTACTGCAGCAGAAACTACTTCCATTCAACAGCCACTAGTCAAAGACATGGGACTTAACTCTGTCTGAAATGCAGAATTGTAGTTTAAATATTGCCCTTTTGGGGCACCTTCTGGACAGTGTCTTTCTTCACAGTCATATCACAAGTTATAACGTTTAGCTGGAAAAAAATCACAAATGAAATGTGTTCCCTGCTAATTAAACCATGGAAATTCAAACATGGCAGTTGAGTTTTAGAAAGCAAATGATCTGACTGACACAGTATTATCAATTGACAGACTCATTACCACATGGTTATCAACTTTCTCAAGCAAATGCAAATTTCATGAATACCCAGCAGTCATGGCAGATGTTAACAAAGTTTGACAGAGAGATATAGAATATATCACGTGCATGTTTCTCATTTCTTATTACAAATTGTTTTCACTTTACTGATACGAACTGGAGGAATTGTCATGGTTCTGTCCCTTTGATGTTTGGATCAGTATTTATTGCAAAATAGTTCATTGCTTTCAGTCCTTGTCAATTTTGATAAGGTAAAAATATTTATTTGGAATAAGTAGAGTGGAGGAGAATAGTATTTTTATACTATGTCCATCTAGAAATGGAATTACTAAAAGTGGCCAACTAAAAGTTGGTTAAAATCAATAAGACAAACATCTTCTGTCAAATTTCTTACATTCTGATTATCATATAATTTCTCAATGACCAATGCAATTAAGATCAAGGAGGTAGTGTTTTTTCATATAACATTCCTACAATTGATATTTTTAGTGACTAGTGATCCTATATAATAGAAGGGCCTCATAAACTAAAACTGAGGTGATGATATTGGATCCTTGGATCTATTAGTAATCCTATTTTAAGAAGAAAACACTTTCTTTTATGAAACACTGATAATATATTTATTTATTTTTATTTTGTTATCATTGATATAAAATCACATGGGCAACATTGTGGTTACTAGATTCCCTTCATTATCAAGTCCCACCACATACCCCATTACAGTCACTGTCCATCAACACAGTAAGATGCTACAGAGTCACTACTTGTCTTCTCTGTGCTACACTGCCTTCCCTGTACCCCCCCTACGTATGTCTGCTAATCGTAATGTCCCTTATTCCCCTTCTCCCTCCCTTCCCACCCACCCTCCCCAGTCCCTTTCCCTTTGGCAACTGTTAATCCATTCTTGGGTTCTGTGAGTCTGCTGCTGTTTTGTTCCTTCAGTTTTGCCTTTGTTCTTATGCTCCACAGATGAGTAAAATCATTTGGTACTTGTCTTTCTCCACCTGGCTTATTTCACTGAGCATAATACCCTCTAGCTCCATCCATGTTGTTGCAAATGGTAGGATTTGTTTTCTTCTTAAGGCTGAATAATATTCCATTGTGTATATGTACCACATCTTCTTTATCCATTCACCTACTGATGGACACTTAGATTGCTTCCATTTCTTGGCTATTGTAAATAGTGCTGTGATAAACATAGGGGTGCATATGTCTTTTTGAAATTGGACTCCTGCTGTCTTAGGGTAAATTCCTAGAAGTGGAATTCCTGGGTCAAATGGTATTTCTATTTTGAGTTTTTTTAGGAACCTCCATACTGCTTTCCACAATGGTTGAACTATACACTCCCACCAGCAGGAAACACTGATAATTTAAGTCAAATTTCTAGAAGTATGTATTTCCATTCTTTGACCAGAAACCAAACTGTTAGGAAGTATGTAAGTTATTTAAAGAGCCAGTAATCAAGTAGTACTGAATGTAGTTCTGCTATAATTAGTATTTATGGTGATTTTACATATTCAACTTCTAATGTCCTTTTATTATGTAAATATGAACAAAAACAATGAACTTTTAAAACATTTCTCAAATTAATGAGCTCTTTATTAGTCTTCCCCTCTGTGACAGATGATAAGTGCCTCCCCCACCTCAACATCTTTGCCTCCTGGTGTTCAGACTTTTATGTGACCCCAGACCCTTTAGTGTGGACAGGACCTGTGACTGCTTCTAACCAGTTGAACCAGCAGAGCTGATGTAGTGTCACCCTGTGATTACATAACAATATATGATTCTACCTTGAGAGCAAATAGTCTAGAGACACTCCTTGCTTCCCTGATGAAATAAGGGACTTTGTCGGGAATGCTTGTGTGGCAGGAATTACAGGTGGCATCTAGGGGCTGCAGGAGTCCTCCAGCTGCTGAAGAGGGATTTCCAGCTGATAACCTGGGAGATGCCAGAACTGGTCCTACAACCACAGGAAATGATTTATAAAAGCAACCTGGAAGCAGATTCTTCCCATGAACCTTCCAAATGCAACTCCAGGTCAGTCTTGTGAATTTTAAGTAGTAAACCCAGCAAAGTTGTGCCTGGACTGCTGACTCACAAAATTTTGAGCTAATAAATGTATGTTGTTAAGCAGCTAAGTGTGTGGCAATTTGCTATGCAGCAATAGATAACTAATATACTAACTAGTCTGCATCTCTTACAGTCTAAGAGTAGTATTTTCTATAGATAAGCAATAATTCATTTTTGCATTCAACAAATATTTATTTAGTACCAGATACTCTTCCAGTTACTAGGGACATGGTAATAAACAAAAGAACACTGTTAATATGCTCTAATGGAGGACATTTTAATGATATTTAAAAGTTATCACAAAATAATTACATAATTAAGGGGATAATAAATGATCAAATGTAGTCACAGGAATTAGGCAAAACACTCTCAGTGGTGTGCTATTAGACGTTTAACAATAGGATCTTGGCAGCAGGAAGGGGAGTGAGTCCTGATTTGTAGCATTGGCCTGTTTCTGTGCTATACATATTCCCAGTATGGTCGATATGATACCAATGTGATATTATGAAACATGTAGTTGAGAGGAAATGTACATAACCAACTTCTGCAGCCTGGTACAGGCAGCCCCAACATGCACACACACACATGCTACTGGGATTCCCTAAAAAGTGACACTTAAATTGAGTGCTGAAGAATGAGTGTGATTTAACTCACAATCATGGGAATAAAGAACAGTTAGCTTATCAAAAGTCTGGAACCCAGATGAGTTTCATTGTTTGAAAAACTGAAGGAGAATGTGGCTGGATCTTAGAGGCTAAGGGGACAGAATTCAAAAAGGGAGAATGAAGATTCAGGAAGGCGTCAGAGTGTTCAGACTGCCAGACATTATTCTAGGTTCTGGCCATCCAAGAGTAAATCAGAAACACAAAGTCTCTATATCATGGCAATCACAGCAATGCAATATTAATTCAATATTAAGAATTTTAAAGTTTGGCCTAAGGCCAACTCTAAACCATTGAATTATTATTGGCAAGAAAATGACAATTTGTATTTTAAAAGGATCAATGTGTTCTTGGATAAATTTATTTTAAAAAGCATGTGAGTGTGTGTGGAGAAACCAGTTGAGACAATATTACCCAGTTGTGTGTTAATTCCTTTTTCTATAAAACACAAATTATAGCAGTACTTTGATCATGGCTCTTTTGAGATGAATTTAGTACACATAAAGTAATACAAATTATTTGTAAAGGTGGTCAGCATATAAGTAAGCACTCCAAAACTTTTAAGAACTTTTTTCTCCTTCTTCTTTTCTTCTTTTGCTTTTCTTTTTTCCTTATTGTTATATAAAATACAGGAAGAGGTCTGTGATGGAGGTACAGATTTGGAAATGGTCAACATACAAAGGCCGTTTGAAGTCATAGAAGAAGACCATATTACTAGAGAGACAAGGGTGAGTGGGAGTGAAAGAGGGCCCAGGTCAAAGCCATGTAGAGCTCCAAATTTTAAAAATTAACAAGAAGTGAAGGAACCTTCTTCCTCTGGCAAAAAACTAAAGTCATAAAATAGAGAAATGACAGGTTCTGTCTGCAGAACTATGTTGAGCTCACACCTGGATTATGGACTCACTTTTAAGGTCATCATTATTAGAAGTATGTAGAAAAACTGGATAGAGTTCAGAGAAATATAATAAAAATGACTAAAGACTTGAGGGTGATGGATTTATGAGGAAAGATTAAAAACAAGAATGTGCTTCAACAAAGACTATGGGGGAGATGGGTATAATATAATTAATCTCATAGATTTTAAAAGAGTAGTAAACATAGAGGGAAAAATTATTATTTTCCTCAGATTGAGTAAACAAAAAACAGTCTAGTAACCCAGATATTAGAAGAAGAAGCCATGACATTGAGAACATTATTTATGGGAAAAATTTTCAAGGAAATTGCTAAGAAATTACATTTGAGACATTAAAAAACAAAATTACAAAAATAAAATTTAAATTGATTTCTATGTAACATTTCTGTGAAGGTAAAAATAACACATGTATAACAGAAAAAAATCTCTCTTGTCTTTACTGCCAGATAAAACAGGATGTCCACGAGGACGAAAGTCTGGATCTTTCTCACTCACGTTCCATTAGGATCTGGAGCAGTGCTTGATATAGAGAAGGTGCTTAGTTTATAGGTGTATTTTAAAAAGAGTATCTTCAAGACTTAAACCTGAAGATTTCTTAGTTAGGAATGAATCAATGCTTGGTCTATGGGTAGTAAATACAACCAAATTGAAGCAGAATTCAACTGTAGGACATGAGGCTTCGTAATTTCAACCCATTTGTTTTAAATTGACTTGCTGTAGAGAACAATTAAATTACATTTTAAACTAAATTTAAGATTCACATCTCAATAGAAATCTACCAATTCTTTCAAAGATTAATCCCATATAATAAAATATTACTTTCAAAATATCTCACAGAAATCTAAAGCCATAGTAAAGAGAAAAGGGCTATAAAATATAAATTCTTATTTTAAAATAGTACCCATATAAAATAATATGATTTTAGGGTGTATT
This sequence comes from Smutsia gigantea, assembly GCA_032199065.1. Classification (NCBI taxonomy): domain Eukaryota; kingdom Metazoa; phylum Chordata; class Mammalia; order Pholidota; family Manidae; genus Smutsia; species Smutsia gigantea. Next base: position 58,334 of record JAVSCE010004905.1, on the reverse strand, counting down.
GTAACTTTTATTATACTCAGGTATGACTGTAAGCAATATTGAGATGATAAAAGCAAAGAATAAAATATTTTTTGTTTCTTTTGATATATCTAAAATGAATAACCATTTACTGCCAAAGATTAACCTAAATACGAACTTTCAAATCTATTATAATTTGATATAACTGATGAGCTTTATGACTCCAATTGTTCTGGAATGTCTCAACAATTTTACTATATATTTTTTGATGGTAGAAACTATTTTAAAAAAAGAAAATATTGACTTTTAGTCAACAAATAAGCTATTTTTCAAATTACTGCCTTAATTTCATTTTTTAATATTTCAGTGAAATAAAATGTAAAATAACAGTTTTCAAACTTATAACATCAATATACTTAAAACTAGTTTTAGAGAATGGTTTAACTGGATTGCAGCTTTTAAAAAAATTATATAGAAAGTAAAGATTTTGTGACTATTTTAGTAATAATGCAATAAATAAAAGACTAAAATTATACTTACAGCAATAATATCAGTGAAGAGTCTATATAAGTAGTTTGTGCCAAGTTTCTTTCTGATAACTGGAAATAACTAAAATAGCACTCTTTATGAATTCACCACTAAAAAGCCTTGTAAATTTGGAAGTATGAATCGTCTTCTGTCTGTGCACTGAATTATGTACTAATCTCACAGATGCCAGAAGCAGAATTAGTGAGGCGATGATAAACTAGAAGGACCATTAGCCCCAACTTCAGGAAAGCTCTGTCACCAGTTAGATGTGTCACTTTAGACTAATTTTCAGAGCAAAATACCTGAGAACAAAGAACTCAGGAGAAAAATCGTCCTAAAAGTCTGTATTGGGATTTACCATGGATGTTCGATCCAGGTCAGGATGGCCTGTGCACAGGGTGAGGATATATGCTTAGCAGAGCTCTGATATGGGGCTAAGAATTAAATGGTGGTATAAGAGATCATGCAGGACTAGAAAATATTGAGAATCTTGTTCTTCCAGAACAAAGACATATGGCTGAGCACTGTGGGCATTCAGTGAAAAGCCCAGAAATACTTTTTGTCAGTAGGACTAAGGACACAGCCTAGAGTGGTTCCTCATTCTAAAGCTGAAGTTCAAGACTGGATGGTAATCTAACAAATACTAAAATAAAGTTTGATACAGCCAGAATAACCCACAATAATTTAGCTGCCAACCAGGATTAAAAATCAACACCATTAGAAGAAAACAACATAATCCAGATGTCCTTCAATGTATAATCTGCAATGTCCAACATTCAACAAAAAAATTCTTGGAAATGCATAGAAGCATAAAAATACAAACCATAATCAAAGTTAAAAAAAAAATCAGATATTAGAAATAGACTAGATGAGCCAGGTGATGGAATTAGCAGACAGTAAATATGTATTCTATATATAAATATATATGAGTAAAATGAAAATGGTAGAACTGGAAAGTACAAATATCTAAAGTAAAATAAAATAGTGGAATAGGTTAAATACAGATTGGAGACTATAGAATAAAGGGTTAGTACTACAGTTGAAAACAATGATAAAATCTAAATAATATGGAGAAAACAAAATTTTAAAAAAAGAAACAAGCCTTAGCGAAATCTGGGACAATATCGAGTGGTTTAACATGCACATAAACAGACTCTCAGGAGGAATGATAAGAGAGGATGAAGTGGTAGTTCTTTAATTTCAATCAACACTATTTCATAGTTGTCATTATAGAGTTTGTAGATATTTTTGTTGCTGATTTTATTCCTAAGTACATTTTTATGGTAAGGTAAATGGATTTTTAAAATTTATTTTTTCAATCCCTTGTTCCTAGTATACAGAAATAAAACTAATTTTTATATTTTTCTTCCATAGCCTTGATGAAATAAACTATTAGTTCTAGTACATATTTATTTTTATTTTGGTATCATTAATATAAAATCACATGAGCAACATTGTGGTTACTAGATACCCCCATTATCAAGTCCCCACCACATACCCCATTACAGTCACTGTCCAGCAGCATAGTAAGATGCTACAGAGTCACTACTTGTCTTCTCTGTGCTATACCACCTTCCCCATACCCCCACCTAGGTTATGTGTGCTAAATGCCCCTTATTCCCCTTCTCCCTCCCTTCTCACCCACCGTCCTCAGTCCCTTTCCCTTTGGCAACTGTTAGTCCATTCTTGGGTTCTGTGAGTCTGCTGCTGTTTTGTTCCTTCAGTTTTTGCTTTGTTCTTATGCTCCACAGATTAGTGAAATCATTTGGTACTTGTCTCTCTCTGCCTGACTTATTTCAGTGAGCATAATACCCTCTAGTTCCATCCATGTTGTTTCAAATGGTAGAATTTGTTTTCTTCTTATGGCTGAATAATATTCCATTGTGTATATGTACCACATCTTCTTTATCCATTCATCTACTGATGGACACTTAGGTTGCTTCCATTTCTTGGCTAATGTAAATAGTGCTGCAATAAACATAGGGGTGCATATGTCTTTTTGAAACTGGGATCCTAAATTCTTAGGGTATTTATATTTTCAGTTTTTTGAAGAGCCTCCATACTGCTTTCCACAATGGTTGAACTAGTTTACATTCCCACCAACATTGTAGGAAGGTTCCGCTTTCTCTGCATCCTTGCCAGCACTTGTCGTTCCTAGTCTTTTCGATGTTGGCCATCCTAACTGGTATGAGGTGGTATCTCATTGTGGTTTTAACTTGCATTTCCCTGATATTAGTGATGTGGAGCATCTTTTCATGTGTCTGTTGGCCATCTGAATTTCTTCTTTGGAGAATTATCTGTTTATATCCTCTGCCCATTTTTTACTAGGGTTATTTGTTTTTTAGGTGTTGAGGCATGTGAGTTCTTTATATATTTTGGATGTTAACCCCTTGTTGGGTATGTCCTTTACAAATATATTCTCCCATACTGTAGGATGCCTTTTTGTTCTGTTCATGGTGTCCTTTGCTGTACAGAAGCTTTTTAGTTTGATGTAGTCCCATTTATTCATTTTTTATTTTGTTTCCCTTGCCTGAGGAGATGCGTTCAGGAAAAAGTTGCTAATGTTTATATTTAAGATATTTTTGCCTATATTTTCTTCTAATAGTTTTATTGTCTCATGACTTACATGCAGGTTTTGATCCATTTTGAGTTTACTTTATGTATGGGGTTAGACAATAATCTATTTGCATTCTCTTGCAAGTAGCTGTCCAGTTTTGCCAACACCAGTTGTTGAAGAGGCTGTCATTTCCCCATTGTATATTCATGGCTCCTTTATCATATATTAATTGACTATATATGCTTGGGTTTATATCTGGGCTCTCTAGTCTGTTCTATTGGCCTATGGGTCTGTTGTTGTGCCAGTACCAAATTGTCTTGATTACTGTGGCTTTGTAGTAGAACATGAAGTCAGGGAGCGTAATCCTCCCCCCTTTATTCTTCCTTCTCAGGATTGCTTTAGCTATTCAGAGTCTTTTGTGGTTCCATATGAATTTTAGAACAATTTGTTCTAGTTCATTGAAGAATGCTGTTGGTATTTTGATTGGGATTGCATTGAATTTGTAGATTACTTTAGGCAGGGTGTCCATTTTGATAATATTAATTCTTCCTATCCATGAGCAAGGGATGTGTTTCCATTTATTGGTATCTTCTTTAATTTCTTTCATGAGTGTCTTGTAGTTTTCAAAGCATAGGTCTTTCACTTTCTTGGTGAGGTTTATTCCTAGATATTTTATTCTTTTTGATACAATTGTGAATGGAATTGTTTTCCTGATTTCTCTTTCTGCTAGTTCATTGTTAGTGTATAGGAATGCAACAGGTTTCTGGGTATTAATTTTGTATCCTGCAACTTTTCTGAATTCAGATATTAGTTCTAGTAGTTTTGGAGTGGAGTTTTTAGGGTTTTTCATGTACAATATCATGTCATCTGCAAATAGTGACAATTTGACTTCTTCTTTACTAATCTGGTTGCCTTGTATTTCTTTGTTTTGTCTGATTGCCATGGCTAGGACCTCCAGTACTATGTTGAATAGAAGTGGGGAGAGTGGCCATCCTTGTCTTGTTCCTGATCTTAAAGGAAAAGCTTTCAGCTTCTTGCTGTTAAGTATAATGTTGGCTGTGGGTTTGTTAGTTCTAGTATATTTTTGTAGATACCATTTGCTTTCTGCTTAAACAATCATGCCATCCATAAATAAAAAGAAGTATCTCTTCCTTTCTAGTCTGTATCCTTTTTATACTTTATTGCATTAATTAAGTCTTCCATTAAAAAGATGAGTAGAAATTGTAAGTGCAGAAAGGGTGACTTTTCCCTGTTTTTAAAGGGAATATTTGATAATTAAGTACAGTGTTTCTATAGATTTTTAATAGATAATTATTATTAGAATGATGTTCTCATTGTCTGTTTTCTGATATTTAAAATTTTATCCATATTAGATTTAGTTAAATGAATTTGTTATTAAGGTGTTCGTATAAATTTGTTTTCCTTTTTGCTGTTATTACAAAAGAAATTAAACTGGTTGAGTTTGAAATGTTACATGAATTTTTCATTTATAGGATAATACTTATTCACAGAATTATGCTTTTATGTATCACTGAATTTAATTTGTCAATAATTTGTTGATTCTTTTTGCATTTATGTTCATAAGGAATATTTATCTGTAATATTCACTCTTTATTATATCTTTTTAGGTTTTGCTACCAGCATTATCCTGACTTCATAAAATGATTTGGGAAGTGTTCCAACTTCTTTTTTTTTTTTTGAAAAAATTTGTGTGAATGGTATAATTTATTCCTTAAGTATTTGATAGAATTCCCCAGAGAAACCATGTGGTCCTAAAATTGTATTTCTGGGAACACTTTTGGTTACCAATATAATTTATTTATTTATAGAGCTTTTCAAGTTTTAAATATCTTCTTGTGTCAGTCTTGTAAGTTGTGTTTTTTCAAGAAAAATTAATCTATTTTAAAAAATGTATTAACATATGATTTTACAATTTTTTAATGGCTGAATTGATACCACTTTCAAATTTCTGATATTTTTGCTTTAAATAGCTGGTTATCTTAAAAGGAAACTCAGAAAAAAAGAATGGGTCATCTTCTTTATTTATATATTTATGATCTCCAGTGTTTTTCATTCTTTTGTGTAGATTCAAATTTATATGAAGGGTGTCATTTCCCTTCATCATGAAGAATTTCTTTAGCACTTCTTACATTCAGAACTGCTAAAGACAAATTCTCTGAGATTTCCTTTACCAGAAAACGAGATACCAGTGCGTACACACCAATTTGGCTAATATTAAAAAAGACAAAACACAAAAAACAATAAGTGATAATGTAAGGCCTGAAACACTTACACATTTCTATAGGACTATAAGTTTTACATTTTGGAAACTCTGACAGTTTCTTATAAACTTAAATATGCATACATATTCTAAGACCCAGCAATTCTACATTTAACTGTTTACCAAAGAGTAATGGAAACATAAAACTACAAAAAGACTTGCACAGTGTTGTGTAGCCGTGTATTCATAGTAGTAAAAAAAATCAGAAACAGCTCACATGACCATCAACGGGAAAATGTATAAAAAAATTGTCATATGTTCACATGGTAAAGTGTTACTCAACAATAGAATGAAATGACTTAATAAGACACAAAGCGGAATGGAGGTGCTTAAGACATTATGTTGCATGAAAGAGACCAGACACAAAAGAGTATCTACTCTATGGTTTCATTTACATGAAATTAAAAAAACAGTCAGGACTAAACCTTAGTTAATGAAACCACAACAGTGTTTACTTTGTTTGTTTAATAGAGGGTAGGAATTGACTAAAAGAGGACATTAGAGAACATTTTACAATGATGGAAGTATTTTGAATCTTGTCTGGCATATTGATAAAAGAGTCACATGGCATATGGTATTGTCTCTTGTTGTTTGTGAGAACTGATCGTTAAAATTTCAGAAATATAATGAGCTGCTTGTTAAGTCATCGGTAACTGGAAGTCAGGTTTGGTGGAAGGTTATGTCTGGAAACTGGTAAACTGCAAGTTAAGGTTTTGTTTGCTTTCTTGTTATGTTTCTTCCAGAAAGCGAATGTACTAGAACACCACTGAACGGGTATACACATTTATTAAAACTTACTGCGCACTTAATATCTGTGTGCTTCCTTCTATGTAGATTTTACAGTTTAGAGTTTCATGTTCATACGTTCAGAAAAGAATACATATACACAAATATTTGGTTCAGAACGTATTTTGTTGTTTTTTTTTGCGTGTGTGTTGTTTTTGTTTTAACAAAAATGGATTCTACTATCTGGTAGTATTAAAAAATATGAACTCTGAAATCACATTATAGGGTTTGAATTTCAGCACTTCACCTTATTGCACTTGGAGCCTGCTATAGACTGAATGTTTATGTTCCTTCAAAACTCATATGTTAAGTTCTGGTGCCCAGTGTGATGGCTCTCTGGGAGGCCTTTGTATGGCACCTTCATGAACTGGCTAGGTGCCCCTGCAGAGACTCACGGGAGCTCCCTCAACTCTTCCATCCTGTGAGGCACAGTGAGAAGACAGCCATTTATAAAGCAGACACCATATCTGATGTCACCTTAACTTTGGACACCCCCGCCTTCAGAACTGTAAGAAATCAATTTCTGTTTTTCATAAACCAGCCAGATCATGGTAATCTGTTAAAACTGCCCACACAGATTTAGGCAGTAACATTCCTTAGTCTGTCCTTTCTATAATATGCAGATAAAAATACCAGCTAGCTCATAAGGTTGTTAGGAAACCAAAGAGCACACTACATGTAAAGTATTTAAATCAGTTCCATTACATTTTTATTACCCTGAAAATGTGAGTTGAAGTTACAAATATCATCTTGAGAGCTTGCTTTTCAGAATTATTATTATGTTGTGGACATTAATCATTTTCTTCCATATATTTCATGTGTCCAGAACAAAACCTAAAATTACAAGTTCAATAAATACTTATGAAATAAATTAGGAATTAAAATAAAAAACAATGGCTGATTAGAATTCCACAGCAAGCTTGTGTTTTACTTACACAAAGACTCATTTATCTGTAGGTCCTTAGGTTTTTCATGTGTCTCAATTACATTTAAGTGTGCAGTGGTTCTATTTAACATCTAAAAAAATTCAAGCCCTGTATTATTCTTTTGTTTTTCTGTGAGTTTTCTAAAATTATCGGGACAATAAACCCTATATGCACACAGTGCAGTTAACCAGCCAAACACCAAGTGACATAGGTTGTCTCACAAGACAACAATTCTTTATTAATGAAAAATAACCATTAGACAGTACTAAACCAAACATTCTTCATTTCTGAAAATCAAGTGTTTCATACAATCTCTCTCACACTTACACTAATAAAAGGTACAATTCTACCTGCCTATAATGAATTTTGTACCACCTGAGTTGAAGGAAAGCTATACTACAGCTACTTTCTCACCTATTGATTATTTCTTCATGTACAATTACATGCTATGTGGCACAAAGAGACATGGCTAGAGTTTGGAATTAATGATTAATGAAGATAGAACCTTTAGGATCTTTATTAATTGCTATGTTAGATAAAATTTTAAATCTGCCCCTCTAGATCTGCTCTCCATCTTTTCTGCCTGGCTCTGTGCCTTGGGAGGTTGACTGTGGACTACAAGGATGGATTTCCTTGCACCCTGGTTACTGGCTGAACTAGATCATGGGGTGAACTAACAAAAAAAGTAAGGGCTAAACAAGGGCTGGGTTCTTGTGAGTCAGCTGTGTACATCTATTAAGGTTACAGAACTTAAGTCATCCCTTTCTTATAGCTACCTCTGCCCCTTCATGCCTAGGACAGGCCACAGCTCCCCCATTACTACTCCAGAGTGCTTTAACATCCTTGTTGGTATCTCTTTTCACTGGTTCACATCTGTAAATGGTACCTTAATTAAACTCTCTTGAGTTGCTTCTTCTAAGAATGCTATTTCTTTTCTAACATGGTCCTGACTGATACAACTGTAGGCAGGGAGATAGAGTTCACTGCAGTTGACTCGCCATTGTTGCTACTCAAAGAAACTGTGAATCAGAGATAAATATGTGTAGGCATTGTTAGTGAAGCCAACCTAATAACAGACAATGTGATGATAGCAAAATTACTGCACACTATGGCTGATAGTAATCTCACATAGTCTTAGTAAGAAAGTTTTGGTAAGTAGTAGACTCACTGTAATTATATAAACATCTTATTATAAAGAATATCCGATTGTATTTGTACATGTAATGACTACATATTAAGTAAACAATATGAACACACCTTTCATGCTGTAATTTACCTTCAGTTTTCTTTATTTTCTGTGACCTTTGTTAATGTTTGTAGTCTATTCTCAAAAGAGTGGCCAGAGATTTCCTTTCACAAGTCGGCCAGACCATGTCATTCCTCTAAAGCCTCCAATGACCTCACATCTAATTAATGAAAACCAGAGTCCATATCTGGATGTATTGCCTTAACTTATCTGATTCTTGTTGCATCTCTCACCTGATCTCCTCTTATAACCTTCCCCAATTCTGCTTCAGCCGCAGCTGACCAACACGGTGGCCAACACACCAGACATGCTCCAGCTGCAGGACCCCTCTGGGAACACTCTTCCTCCAAGTGTCTGCCCAGCTTGCACCTCATTTACTTCTCATCCTAGACTCAGGGGTGTCTTTTGGTGGAGGCTTTCCCTGACAATCTTATTTACATTTTGAAAATTCGTCCTCACAGCGTTGATCTCTATCACTCTTTTCTCCACAGCATTAATTGCCATTTAACACACTATCCATTTTAAAGTTCTTTTTTTGTTGCTTTCCCTTATAGAACTAGGCCCTATGGGGTGAGAGCGATATTTTGTTTTGTTTACTGGTGTACCTTTAGTACCTAGAATAGTGTCTGTCACACTGTAGGCACTTAATATGTATCTGTGGAATGGGTGAATGAATGTTTGAATGGAATCAACTAATGTTTAAAGCTGAAATTGTGGTACTAGTAATAGATTGGCTCCTAAATAGAACCCTTTCTTATTTGGAAGTGTCACTAATAAAAAAGTACCTATTTTCAATAATTTAATTTTTGGATTGTTTTTTATTATGCCAATAATTATAAGATTCATACATTAATATTAATATATGCTTGTGGAAAATATCAGGAGGTATGAGGGCAAAATTATATAACACCAGATATGTCATCAATATTTTGGTGACTAATAACATACAACTCCTTTACATACAGTTATGTGTCCTGCTTTTACACTAATATTTATGAAAGATTCCACATTTTTAAGTTTTAATGTTTGAATATTATAAATATCTTTTTAATGATTTCAAATTATCCAGTCTAATTAATGGACTATTTTAAATTATTTTCTAATGCTCCATCTGTTTCCATTTTTTCATTATGGTAATGATAAATAATGCCATTTATTTAAGTTAAAATGAGGTTATCTTAAGAAGTCCTGCAATTACATTGTCATGGAATGAAAGAATGGAATGATATGTTGGCATAAAAAGTTTGTTTTTCTAAATTGACATGGACCACCACATGTGCCATAAATGGCCCTTTGTTGTGCCAAAGCACATTGTGTGGCTACCATATTCTCTTAATCATGAGAAAGTCCAGAAAAGACTGACACAGGTCAGCCCAATAACAGTTTAGCAAAATGTAGACTGAACTTACAAGGGGTCAAATTTGAAATTAGGGCACTAGACTCTTAGGATGTTGAAAATATGAGAAACACTAATCAAATCTGAACCAATATGAAGGAAAACAATCAAGAAGTAAATGATTTTAGGAGTCTATAAATGACTATGGTGATAAATTAGCATATTAGTTATGAAAAAGGTGGTAGACAAATGCATTCTACTTTGTTGTATTGCATTTTCCCCTTGCAAGTAATTTTTCAGAGGAGTATAATATTCATTCACTGCTGTATCCTAGCATGTAGAAGAGTCTTGGCATATCAAGGGTGATCAATAAATAATTTTGGACTTACTGATTCTGTATATGAAATAAATATGTAAACAAAGGTCTAAATATAATTTACATTAATGATACACTCACCTCCCAGGCAAAGTATCTGTGAGCCATGCAAGATGGAGAAAATGAGATATTAGATAAAAAGTATACTAATTTTATTTGCTTGCTATTAAATTTTATAGATGATAGCAAATTTCCACATAAAAGTAGGCAAGGAAACTTCAAGAATCAAATTGTTGATCTATACAGTTTAAACTGAAGAGAGACTTGCTCCACTTTCATTTATTTGCTGTATAGGTGGAGACACAAACTGTTAATGGGAGAATTTTAGATTGCTTTGGGAAAGACATCAGAAATTGCTTCAAATTTGATTTGGATTGGGCCTCTGCTTTACTATTAATAAGTTATTTATTGTTAAGGAGGCTTGCATAGCAGTTGAGTGCCTTATGTTGTTTTTAAAAATGTCTTAATAGATTGACATGTATTTCTCAGGTTGAACATTCCCTAAAGCTTACATGACAATTGCAAATTCAGTGTCATTTATTTATGCATTTATTGATTCAACAAGTTATCTTTCTCTCACTAAACCATTACAGTTAAAACATTTCTTATATATTTTATGTCTTTCTATAAAACACTTTAAATATTTTGGAAGAAACTGAGTATGAAAAAAAATCAATTTCCATTAATAAATTCTTTTTAGCACTAGCTCAGGGTATGCCTCTAGGCTGGTTTTAGAAATTTCAACAAAAATCATAAAATGAATTAATAAGTTATTAATTACTTTATAGAGCAAACTAGAATAGTCCCAACCCATTGGACAATTATAAAATGTTTATATTATTATTATTGTTCAGACATTAAATTACTCTGACATTGCTTTAATTAAAACCTCAGTGGTTTACATAAAGAATATGAAGCAATTTTTTTAAATATAATTTATTTTGGTATCATTAATCTACAATTACATGTGCAATATTATGGTTATTAAACTACCCCTTCCTCACGTCCCTCCCACCAACCCCATGTGGAGTATAAGAACAAAGAAAAAATACTGAAGGAACAAAACAGCAGCAGACTCACAGAACCCAAGAATGGACTAATAGTTACCAAAGGGAAAGGGATTGGGGAAGATGGGTGGGAAGGGAGGGATAAGAGGGAAAAAGGGGCATTACGATTAGCAGACGTAATGTTGGGGGGGCACGGGGAGGGCTGTACAACTCAGAGAAGACAAGTAGTGATTCTATAGCATCTCACTATGCTAATGGACAGTGACTGTAATTTACAATCAAGATACTCATATTAAAAACATTCAAAGATCATTTTTTTAAAAGGAGGCCAAAATTTATAGTTATGTAGTTAATACAGCTGAACATCAAATTTGGGTTTCATCTTTTACCATTTATGGGAAAAGCAAAGATAAACATACGGATTACCAAAAAAAGTGTGTCTGGATGATTTAGGACTTAGGGTATGGAAAGGATCAAAGATATTGTTAAATTTATATTTAGAATTTAAAAAATTATTTTAACCTACATAATCTTTTTTATTATTTATACCAAGTTACACATTATGTTCCCCCTTTATACGAGGATACTGAGATTCGGAGAAGTTTAGTGACCACAACATCACTCAATTGCAAGTAGCAGGATTGAGATTGAAAAGCAAAATTGTTCTTAAACTTCAAGCCTGGTTCTCTTTTCTCTACCAGGTAGGCTCTGATATCACTGTTTCAAATAAATACTATTTAAAACAGACAAAACTTAATTGCTGTTTGTAGTCTTAATGAGGCTTCCTTATTTCCATAACCATCCTACCTGGGCTTAGAACAGACACAATAAAGAAGAAACCAAAAAATAATCCTCCTGTCTTAGAACTATTAGATTTAGACTCAAGCAAGGAACAGTTACAGGAGCCAAGGCACTAGTCAGTGGACAAAATCTTCCTGGTCCCTCCCTGCATAGTTACCGAAAGAGACAACCACAGTTTCTCCGCATGAAACACTTCAATATCTGGAAGACTGAACTGCTCTGGAAAGAAGACCTCATGCCTGAGATTGTGTCTCTGAGATGGTCATTTGTGTTCCCCATTACTTATGCTAAAAAAAAATTTCTGGCACTAGTTTCACAGAAAATGGAGGAAAGAACAGTCATTCAAGACTGCTATGTAGTACTTTCTACTAAGGATTTTCTCCTGATGTCCCTTAAAGATCATCTTGTTAGCTTAGGAACCAGGTAAGTGATTTGCTAAGGGTTGGTGAGTGAAGAGAAGTAGAATATGTGCTCACTCTTTCTTTAAAAAAAAAAAGTATATGTATTTTAAAAATGTATTTATTTCATTTATTTATTTATTTTAGAAAGGGAGACCATATTTTTTTTACAAAGAGGGAAGCATAGATTTAATTTCAAGAATCATTTTTTTCTATACCTATACAGTTTGTCATACTTGAAATTTCTTGCCTTTCCCTCTGAGGTGACAAAGCATCCCTGGAGCACCCTTCTCATTACTGCTTTCTCTGTGGCCCAAGGGAGAACTGGAATACAGAGGTCCTGAGAGTATGTTAGCTGACATTAAGGGCTCATCAAAGCTGGCTTGAAAGGGAAATTATTTAAAAATATTTCCCTGAGTAAGCAAAAGCTGATTCCATTACAAATAGCAAAGTTTAGAACTGACCTGACTCCTGCTATTAGCTAGGACTAGTGGGCACAACTGCAGCTTGAGAGTGGGTCGACCACAAATACGGGAGCCAAAGGGGCACAGCCAGTTTAAGCTGAATACACATAGTTGAACTAAAACACATTTTTGCTTACCTTGGCTGAGGGAATGGTAAGCACGGTATGAAAACCCAAAAGGAAGCTTTCTGCTCTGACGAGTCTTTGTCTGTGCTTATACCATGGGACTTGGCAGGATACTTCTGGAACCACAAAAGTTAGCTGTTAGGCTTGAGAAAAAGCCACATGTAAAAACTAAAGCAAAGTCACACCATTTTATACTGTTCTTCTGATTGTTCTTACTCGAGCCGCTATATTGAACTTAAAATGTTCGTTTTAAATTCCCACCCATTAAAGCTTTTCAGCATCATACTCAATTTTGTAATTATTAAAAAAAATAATCAAATATTAAACACCAAAAAACTTTAAATATTCCTCTCTAAATCAAGTAGAACTTTAACATACAAAAGTTGATTAATTTTTTAAGTTTATGATTATTCAACAGTAAGCTTATACTTCTGTTTCCTTAGACATTTTGGCTAAGATTTTGGAAACAAAAACTGGGGTTTTCCAAGACCACTATAGAAGTAAACATAATTTTAAAAGATGATTTAATTCTCCTACTACAGGTAAAATAATAGCACAGATATTAATGACTGTGTGAACTGTCTTCAAGGTTAATGTAATTATAGTATAATTCAAAGAAGTTATCTTTTACATGTTTTCTCCATGAAAATATTACCTTAGAAATAAATATACTTTATTTAAATGTAGCTTTAAAGATTAAAATATAATAACTTTACAATGAAGTTTCTGAGATTTTAATTTGTCCTTTTTTTTAATGGCTGCTTTTTGCATTGACAGCAATTATCAGCCAATTGACTAAATAGAAGTGATTTATAAAACATTTTTTAAAAAACTAGTTCATACACTTCTCCAAAGAAGAAATTTAGATGGCCAACAGGCACATGAAAAGATGCTCCACATTGCTAATCATCAGAGAAGTGCAAATTAAAACCACAATGAGATATCACCAGTTAGGATGGCCAACATCCAAAAGACAAATAACAGCAAATGTTGGCAAGGATGTGGAGAAAGGGGAACCCTCCTACACGGCTGGTGGGAATGTAAACTAGTTCAACCATCGAGGAAAGCAGTATGGAGGTTCCTCAAAAAACTCAAAATTGAAATAACATTTGACCCAGGAATTCCACTCCTAGGAATTTACCCTAAGAATGCAGGAGCCCAGTCTGAAAGGACATATGAACCCCTATGTTTATCGCAGCACTATTTACAATAGCCAAGAAATGGAAGCAACCTAAGTGTCCATCAGTAGATGAATGGATAAAGAAGATGTGGTACATATACACAATGGAATATTATTCAGCCATAAGAAAAAAACAAATCCTACCATTGGGAACAACATGGATGGAACTAGAGGGTATTATGCTCAGTGAAATAAGCCAGGAAGAGAAAGACAGGTATCAAATGATTTCACTCATCTGTGGAGTATAAGAACAAAGCAAAAACTATAGGAACAAAACAGCGGCAGACTCACAGAACCCAATAATGGACTAACAGTTACCAAAGGGAAAGGGACTGGGGAGGATGGGTGAGAAGGGAAGGATAAGGGAAAAAGGGGTATTACCATTAGCTAACATAATCTGGGGGGGCATGGGGAAGGCAGCATAGCACAGAGAAGACAAGCAGTGATTCTATAGCGACTTACTACACTGATGGACATGGCTGTAATAGGGTATGTGGTGGAGACTTGATAATGGGTGAAATCTAGTAACCACAGTGTTGCTCATGTAAGTCCATATTAATGATACTAAAATAAAAATAAATAAATAAATAAACGAATAAATAAAAAGGAATTAAAAAACTAGTTCATAGATGATAATTTAAATAGTACTGGATTGCTTACAAAAGAATAGTTTTTACAAACATGATTTATTTCCCCCAACAATTTAAATAAACATATTATTTTAGTCATTCAAACATCACAAAGGAATGGGTGAATAGATGAAAGGGAAAAATAATTATTGCAAATGTTTTATATCTTTATTTACATGGCTATGCCAGTGCGTATACATGTCAAAATTCATAAGCTGTGCACTGAGTTTTGTGTATTTTATTGCAGGAGGCTAAAAAAAAAGACATACCCATATTCAAAATAATTTTTGTGTCCTAGCTAATGCTTACATTACATTAAAGTTGGCCCATGGGAACAAACAAACCAAAATATCCATGATTCATAAGGTTCTTTAAAGCATTTGAAATTTATTTGAATATTATATGGTATGGAAACCAAATATAGTATCTTGTAGTAACAGCTGTTAAAGTCTTTAATGAAGAAGGATAGGTTACATATAATAAAGCAATATATTTTTGAAAAAATCATAGACAAATCAAAATTTCACTGTTACATTTTTTTGATTAATTTTCACATCCCATAAAATTTACCATTTTATAGTGTATAATTTAATGGTTTTAGTATATTCACAAGATTGAACAACCATCACCACTATCTAATTCCATAATATTTTTATCACTCCAAAAGGAAACGTCATACTATTAGAAGTAACTCCCCATCCTCCTCACCCCCAGCTTCTGGCCACCACTAATCTACTTTCTGTCTCTACGGATTTGACTATTCCTGACATTTTGTATAAATGGAATCATACAATATGTGCACTTTTGTGTCTGGCTTCTTGTACACAGTATAACAGGTCACTATTTCATTCCTTTGTGTGGCTGAATAATAATTCATTGTATGGATACACAACACGTTGTTTATTCATTCATCGGTTAATGAAGTTTGGGTCGTTTCTACTTTTTGGCTATTATGAATAAGTGCCTATGAATATCCATGTACAAGTTTTGTTTGGATGTATGTTTCAATTCTCTTGGGAAGTAAGTAGAAGTCCAGGGGCACATGGAAATTCTACATTAGCTTTTCAAGGAACTGCCAATCTTTTTTCTAAACCAAAATTCTGATCAACAATGTATGAGGGCTCCATTCTCCATATACCTGCCAAAACACTTGCTATTTTCCATTGTTAGAGTATAGCCATCTAATTGATTTCTGACTACCATGATTTTCAAAGAATTGATAAAACTCACATGTGGAGATTAAAGATGATGGCATGAGGTGAGACAGAGGCTTCCTCCTAAAACTGCATATAATATGAAAATATAATTGATACAACTAATCCTGAAAGAGCAACAGGAAAGAGGACAGCGCCAAACTGCATACACCTAGAGAAAAGAATAAACCTCATGGAACAAGGTAACATACCAAAGCCATGGTCGGGCAGGACCCAAGCCCTTCCCCCACACCAACTCACCAGGCAGAGAAAGAGAAACAGAGCGGGAAGGGAGTGAAGGCCTGGGATTGCTGAATACATAACTCTGGAGATCTGATCTGGGAGCATCAACCTACATTTCAGGGTGTTTTCATGGTACTCTCATGATTAGGGGGTAGCAAAGCTAAGAGGCAGAATACCTGAAGAGAATGAGATTCCAGCCACTTATGGAAAGCAGGGATCTGTATGTGGCTGCTCTGGGACAAAAGAAAGGTGGGCAGTCTGAGACTTCCTAAATGCAAGAGAACTGCTAAAGGGGCAAGGATTGCACTGAGCTTACTGCTCAGGAGAAAGGACAGGTAGACAAAATTATCCAGGTGCACTCTGCCCAGCAGGTTGGGAACTTACACGATCTTCAGAAGCTCCAACTCCCTGGCTGGGTACACAGCTCCAAGGACCCTCTCCATGATACGCAGCCTACTGAGCCTTTCTCCTGGCCAGCCCCACCTGGCTCACAAACCTGCAAACCCTACCCTGGTGTTAGGCCAACCAGAAGGAAGCCCCATCTACAGCAACTAGAAACGCAAAGAACAGAGGCTTATACCTGTGTGCTCGGCCCACTGGTTCAGGCAGTACAGACAGGCATAGCAGCCGGGAAGCAGGAAACAGCTCTTTCCTCCCCCCAGGCACCAATACCGCTCCCCTGTGACCCCTGACATTGCTTCAGGGGCTGACCAGCTCCAGAGTGTAGAGCTTCTGGGCACTACAGGGCACTATATACAAATATGAAGCACCAAAGGAACCTGGTTCAAAGTAAAATGGTGACTACAACTCCTGAGAAAAATTCAAATGAAATCGTCCTCAAGAATCTGCCTGAAATGGATTTCAAAATAAAAATCATTAACATGCTCATGGAAGTACAGAAAATTATTCAAGAACTCAGAGATGAATTCCAGTCAGATCCAATCATTACAGAACACTGTATCAGAAATGAAACACACAATGGAAAATTTTAAAAGCAGATTAGATACAATATGGTGGAGGAGATGATAAATGAAATAGAAATTAGAGAAGAGGAATACAAAGAAGCTGAGGCACAGAGAGAAAAAAAGATCTCTAAGAATGAAAGAATATGGAGAGAACTGTGTGACCAATCCAAATGGAACAATATTCACATTACAGGGGTACCAGAAGAAGAAGAGAGAGAAAAAGGGATAGAAAGTGTCTTTGAGGACGTAATTGCTGAAAACCTCCCCAATCTGGGGAAGAAGATAGTCTCTCAGGCCATGGAGGTGCACAGATCTTCCCACACAAGGAACCCAAAGAAGACAACATCAAGACATATAGTAATTAAAATGGCAAAGATCAAGGATAAGGACAGACTACTAAAAGCAGCCAGAGAGAGAAATAAGATCACATACAAAGGAAGCCGATCAGGCTATCATCAGACTTCTCAGCAGAAACCTTACAGGCCAGAAGGGAGTGGCATAATATATTTAATACAATGAAGCGGAAGGCCCTCAAACCAAGAATACTTTATCCAGCAAGGTTATCATTTAAATTTAAAGGAGGGATTAAACAATTTCTGGATAAGCAAAAGCTGAGAGAATTAACCTCCCACAAACTGTCTCTACTTTGTATTTTGGAGAGACTGCTATAGATGAAAGTGTTCCTAAGATTTAATAGCTATCACAAGAGGTAATCAACCACAGTAAAGAAAGTAGAACAGTTAATTACTAAGCAAATGCAAAATTAAATAAACTATCCTCAAAGTCAATCAAGGGATAGATAAAGAGTACAGAATATGATATCTAATATATAAAAAATAGAGGAGGAAGAAAAATGAGATAAAAAAAGAATCTTTAGATGGTGTTCGTAATTGCATATTAAGTGAGTTACGTTAGACTCTTAGATAGTAAGGAAGTTAACCTTGAACCTTTGGTAACTACGAATGTAAAGCCTGCAATGGC
Organism: Smutsia gigantea; assembly: GCA_032199065.1. Lineage (NCBI taxonomy): Eukaryota > Metazoa > Chordata > Mammalia > Pholidota > Manidae > Smutsia > Smutsia gigantea. The sequence goes on along the minus strand of JAVSCE010004905.1, from coordinate 40,354 downwards.
AATAAGTACATGCCTATCGATAATCACCCTAAATGTAAATGGACTGAATGCAACAATCAAAAGACATAGAGTCACTGAATGGATAAAAAAGCAAGACCCATCTATATGCTGCCTACAAGAGACTCACTTTAAACCCAAATATATACAGACTACAAGTGAAGGGATAGAAAAAGATATTTCATGCAACTAATAGGGAGAAAAAAGCAGGAGTTGCAGTACTTGTATCAGACAAAATAGACTTCAAAACAAAGAAAGTCACAATAGACAAAGAAGAACATTACATAATGATAAAAGGGTCAATCCAACAAGAAGATATAACCATTATAAATATCTATGTGCCAAAAAAAGGAGCACCTACATATGTGAAACAAATACCAGAAGAATTAAAAGAAGAAATAGAATGCAATGCATTCATTCTAGGAGACTTCAACACTCCACTCACTCCAAAGGACAGATCAACCAGACAGAAAATAAGTAAGGAGACAGAGGAACTGAACAACACAATAGAACAGGTGGACCTAACAAACATCTACAGAACTCTACACCAAAAGCAGCAGAATACACATTCTTCTCAATGGAACATTTTGAAGAATAGATCACATACTAGGCCACAAAAAGAGCCTTGGTAAATGTGTTTCCCATCTTTCTCCAAAAAATTGAAATTGTACTAACCAGCTTCTAAGACCACAAAGATATGAAACTAGAAATAAATTATGCAAAGGAAATGAAAAAAATCCCACAAACACATGGAGGCATCACAATATGCTCCTAAATAACCAATGGATCAATGACCAAATAAAAACAGAGATCAAGCAATATATAGAGACTAATGACAACAATAATTCAACACCGCAAAATCTATGGGATGCAGCAAAGGCCGTGCTAAGAGGAAAGTATATTGCAATAAAGGTCTACCTCAGGAAAGAACAATCCCATATGAACAGTCTAAACTCACAATTAATGAAACTAGAAAAAGAGGAAGAAATGAGGCCCAAAGTCAGTAGAAGGAGTGACATAATAAAGATTAGAGCAGAAATAAATAAAATCGAGAAGAATAAAACAATAGAAAGGTTCAATGAAAGCAGGAGCTGGTTCTTCGAGAAAATAAACAAAACAGATAAACCCCTAGACAGACTTATCAAGAAAAAAAGAGAGCCTACACAGAAACAGAATCATAACTGAGACAGAAAAAATCACTATGGACACCACAGAAATACAAAGAATTATTAGAGAATACTATGAAAAATTATATGCTAACAAACTGGATAACCTAGAAGAAATGGGCAGCTTTCTATAAAATACAACCTTCCAAGGCTGACCCAGAAAGAAACAGAAAATCTGAACAGACCAATTACCAGCAACGAAATTAAATTGGTAATCAAAAAACTACCTAAGAACAAAATTCCTGGACCAGATGGCTTTATCACTGAATTTTATCAAACATTTAGTAAAGACCTAAAACCCATCCTCTTTGAAGTTTTCCACTCCTTATAAAGTAGAAGAAGAGGGAATACTTCCAAACTCATTCTATGAGGCCAGCATCACCAAAACCAGGCAAAGACACCACAAAAAGAAAATTACAGACCAATATCCCTGATGAACATAGATGCAAAAGTACTCAACAAAATATTAGCAAACCGAATTCAAAAATACATTAAAAAGATTATCCATCATGATCAAGTAGGATTTATTCCAGGGATGCAAGGATGGTACAACATTCAAAAATCCATCATCATCCAGCACATCAACAAAAAGGACAAAAACCACATGATCATCTCCATAGATGCTGAAAAATCATTCGACAAAATTCAACACCCATTCACGATAAAAACTCTCAACAAAATGGGTGTAGAGGTCAAGTACCTCAACATAATAAAGGCCATATATGACAAACCCACAGCCAACATTATACTTAACTGTGAGAAGTTGAAAGTTTTTCTTTTAAGATTGGGAACAACACAAGGATGCCCACTCTCCCCACTTTTATTCAACATAGTACTGGAGGTCCAAGCCATGGCAATCAGACAACACAAAGAAATAAAAGGCATCCAGATTCACAGGGAAGAAGTTAAACTGTCCCTGTTTGCAGATGACATGATATTGTACATAAAAAATCCTAAAGAATCCACTGCAAATCTACTAGATCTAATATCTGAATTCATCAAAGTTGCAGGATACAAAATTAATATGCAGAAATATGTGGCATTTCTATATATTAACAATGAACGAGCAGAAAGAAAAATCAGGAAAACAATTTCATTCACAGTTGCATCAAAAAGAATAAAATACCTAGGAATAAACCTAATGAAGGATGTGAAAGACCTATATTCTGAAAACTACAACACACTCATGAGAGAAATTAAAGAAGATACGAATAAATGGACATACATCCCGTGCTCATGGATAGGAAGAGTTAATATTGTCAGAATGGCTGCCCTGCCCAAAGCAATCTACAGATTTAATGCAATTCCTATCTAAATACCAACAGCATCCTTCAATGAACTAGAGCAAATCGTTCTAAAATTCATATGGAAGCACAAAAGACTCCGAATAGGCAAAACAGTCCTGAGAAGGAATAATAAAGCTGGGGGATTATGCTACCCAATTTCAAGCTCTACTACAAAGCCACAGTAATCAAGACAATTTGGTACTGGCACAAGAACAGACCCATAGACCAATGGAATAGACTAGAGAGCTCCGATATAAACCCAACCATATTTTTTCAATTAATATATGATAAGGGGCCATGGACATACAATGGGGAAATGACACCCTCTTCAACAGCTGGTGTTGGCAAAACTGGACAGCTACATGCAAGATAATGAAACTGGATTATTCTTTAACCCTATACACAAAAGTAGACTTGAAATGGATCAAAGACATGAATGTAAGTCATGAAGCCATAAAACTCTTAGAAGACAACATAGGCAAAAGTCTGAATATAAGCATGAGCAACTTCTTCCTGAATGCATCTCATTGAGCAAGGTAAACAAAAGCAAAAATGAACTCATGGGACTCCATTAAACTAAAAAGTTTCTGTACAGCAAAGGACACCATCAACAAAACAAAAAGGCATCCTACAGTATGGGAGAATATATTTGTAACTGACATATCCGACAAGGGGTTAACATCCAAAATATATAAAGAACTTACACACCTCCACACCCAAAAAGCAAATAACCCAGTTAAAAAATGGGCAGAGGATATGAAGAGACAGTTCTCCAAAGAAGAAATTCAGATGGCCAACAGACACATGAAAAGATGCTCCACATCACTACTCATCAGAGAAATGCAAATTAAAACCGCAATGAGATATCACCTCACACCAGTAAAGATGGCCACCATCCAAAAGACTAAGAACAACAAATGCTGGCAAAGATACAAAGAAAGGGGAACTGTCCTACACTGCTGGTGGGAATGTAAACTAGTTCAACCATTGTGGAAAGCAGTATGTAGGTTCCACAAAAAACTAAATATAGAAATACCATTTGACCCGGGAATCACACTCCTTGGAATTTACTCAAAGAATACAACTTCTCAGATTCAAAAAGACATATGCACCCCTATGTTTATTGCAGCACTATTTACAATAGCCAAGATATGGAAGCAACCTAAGTGTCCATCAGTAAATGAATGGATAAAGAAGAGGTGGTACATATACACAATGGAATACTATTCAGCCATAAAAAAGAAACAAATCCTACCATTTGCAACAACATGGATGGAGCTGGAGGATATTATGCTCAGTGAAATAAGCCAGGCGGAGAAAGACAAGTGCTAAATGATTTCCCTCATTTGTGGAGTATAACAACGCAGCAAAATTGAAGGAACAAAAAAGCATCAGACTCACAGACTCCAAGAAGGGACTGGTGTTTACCATAGGGGAGGGGTGTGGGAGGGCTGGTGTGGTGGGAGGGAGAAGGGGATTGAGGGGTATTTTGTTTAGTACACATGGTGTGGGGGGTCATGGTGAAAACAGTGTAGCACAGAGAAGGCAAAGAGTGAATCTGTGGCTGCATTGGGGTATGGGTGTGGACTTGATAATATGGATAAAAGTAGTCACCACATTGTTTTTTCATGTGAAACCTTCATAAGAGTGTATTATATCAATAATACCTTAATAAAAAAATTTTTTAAATACTCATGTGAAAAGAGGGAAGAAAAAGTCAAGGATGATCATGAAGTTGTATGATTGGGAGTTCAGGCTGAACACAATGTTGAACTGAAACACATTTCTCTTACCCTGGCTGACTGAATCAATGAAAGGTGGCATCATTATTGGAAACAGAGTGGCAAAGAGAGATAATCTCAGGGAAGAGACTAAATTATGAGACTCTTGAAGACATCTCATCATTTTGCAATAACAGGATGAGAGCTTGGAAATATAACAGAGCTTATGATGAATAGTTTTCTAACTTGGTAGAATTAAATCATAGACTCTGGAGACATGTGATCTTGGTTTATAACATCTACTACCCACATGACCTCCAGCACTGAATTAACCTCTTTATTCTTTCCCTTCTCCACTTATAAAATGGGTACTATAATAAATGCATGTCTCAAAAGTTGTGAAAACTGATTTAATTTATTATGTGTAAAGTACTTAATAATGTCTCACATAATAAATGTTAACTATTATTAAAGTGACCACATAATTTATTGTTTAAAGTAGAACACTTTCAATATCAGTAGTGCCTGATTTGGAAAACAAATAATCACACTGAGACTACAAGCATAAGTAGGCATTGTCTCAGCCACACTGGGATGTATGTTCTCCCTATCATCATTGTGAAACTTTGAGGTTTTCTTTGAGTCCTAAAACACTTTGACACAATACCAAGAAGGGGATGAATGGGGAATGCAATGCTATATCTCCTGATTCAGCCAAAGTTTTGGAACAGTTAAATAAAATTAAGATTTAATTGGTACATTTTACTTACGTATTAGGGTACTAATCAAAAATATTATAATAGAAATGACCACAATTAGAAATTACTTTTTTGTTATTGGAGTCTTAATTCTGTAATTTTATCTGTATTTATATTTTGATAAATTTGTCCCTAGACTTAGTTTCTTCATCTATAAAACGGCCATGACATATAAAGTCTTTTAACTGTTGTAAGGATCAAATAAAATAGCATGGGAAAAAGAGCTTTTAAAACTGAAAAACCATATAGAAATGTAGGTTGTTATTATAATAAATTGTATATAATTTTTATTAACAAAAACTCTAAAATTCTAAAACTATCAAAATCATTACTTTATTTCTCTAATCTGCAATTCATGGGTAACTTTTCTAGAAGTATAGAGGTAAGTTTATTTAAAAAAATAGTGAAGAGGTGGCCTGACTATAATCAAAAACAAAGCAGAAAATAGCAAATGTTTGTGAGAATGTGGAGAAATTGGAAGCCTTGTGAACTCTTAGGAATAAAACAGATGCTTAGAAAACAGGATGGCAATTACTAAAAAAATTAAGTGTTAAATTACCATGTGATCCAGCAATCCCACTTCTGGGTATATATACAAAAGAATTGAAAGCAGGATCTCAAAAAGATATTTGGGCTTCATTGCAGCATTATCGTAATACCTAAAAGGTGGAAGCAATCCAAACGGGCAGGGATAGAAAAGTGATAAGCAAAATGTAGTGCGTACATACGAAGGGATACTATTCAGCCTTAAAAAGAAAGGGACTTTTGACACATACTACAACATCAATGAATCCTGAGGACATTATCCTCAGTGAAATAAGCCAATCACAAAAAGAAAAATACATACTATTTGTTTAAAAATGCTGCATGATTCTAAGCCAAATTCACAGAGACAGAAAATAGAATGGTGGTTGCCGGGGTCATGGGGAACAGCAAACGAGTGATTTTGATCCTGAGTGAAATGGATGTGAAATTTCAGTTTTGCAAGATGAAGAGTTCAGAGATGGATGGTTGTGAAAGTTGCACAATATAAATGTACTTAATACCACTGAACTGTATATTTAATAAAGGTTAAGATGGTAAATTTTATGTTGTATTTATTTTACCATAATAAAAAACATGAGGGGTAGAAAACCAGTGAACAAGAAATTAAACATTTTGATGCTTCCTTCCAGCTCTTATTTTCCTGCTCAGTTACAGCCCACACACACAAAATTTTATTTAATTGTATGAAAAGTCGAGCAACACCAGATAGTACCCATCAGCAGAACCAAGGCTGGAAACTGACACAGACAGAAGAGTAAGCAGCAGAACAGGGACAGCAGTACATGGGCTAAGTCCCTGATAAGAAACCAATTTGTATGAAAATGACACATTCAGTAGTCACTTCTGTGAAAGCAAGAAAAAAAATCCTGAGGTAAGGCTAGATCATAATATGAGTGTCTTCATTGTAAGTAGATGAAATGTGGTCCAAGTCCAGATGTCCAAGCTAAAGAAGAGGAAGTTTAGGATAAGTAAGTTTGGGAAATGGCTTAAACCCCAGCTTTTACCTACTAATTTGTGACTCTAAGCATGTCAGCCATTCCAAAAATATGAAAGACAGTTGATAATATTAATACCCAGACAGTTGTTTAAAGTTTTCAAGTGAGATCAAATGTATGAAGTACTTAGGTACTTGAAATATAGTAAGCGTTCAAAATATGTTAGCTATTAAGTAACTACTACCAGCTATCAGCTATAATTTTTGATGGCCTAACTATAACAACTGTAAATTGTCATTAAAATTAAAACATCTATTGATAATATCTACAATTACCCATTAATGATAAGAAAACAGGGAGAGAACAAAATTCAGGTTGGGAGGTTACAGGAAGCATATCAAGATCCAGATTAGAAAGTGAAATCTGCATCAATTTTAATTAATACTTCTCTTGTCATATATAAAGAAGCAAAAATAGAAATTCTGTGGTGTAGGAATCAGTGATTTTTGGAGTGTCATTCCTTTAGAGAGGATGAGCCTACATAGATTGTTGAGGGCTAGGGGTGGCTTTCGAAATTGAGAGGCCCTTTTAGAGAATCTGTTTCCTTGTGGGTGGGCTTAAAGGAAGGATGAGAGCAGAGGGGTACTGTACACAGCCCCTGAGAAGGGAGAACATGGATAGCACATGGAAGAAACTCCACTCACCTTGCCATTTGCCCGGAATGCTAGTGAAGACAAAATGATCTTGCTGGATACTTAGCGTGCTGAAGCTGCAGCAACATGAACACACCCTCTGTGCCCCACCCCAAATACTACAGCGTCAGAGATGTCTGCCCATGGGCGTCAAGATAATGATGGTATGGTTGAACCTATTTTATTTCAGATTCTTTTGAAAAGAAAATGGCAAATATGGAAGGCTGCAAATGGGTGATCTGTAACCATGAATTTTCTTTCTGGAAGTATTGTAGTAAAGTTTTCTCTCCTTTGTGTGATTTGTGTATCTTAGCAACAGTAAGTAGAGATGCGTTCTGTCACATTTTTAGAAAGTTGCTAAATCCCTGGCATACAGTAGTTTTTCAGCTAATAATTGACATATGTTCTTGAAATGCTTGCTCCAAAGATGAGCTGTAGACTAAACAGAGAATTAGATTGGAATCACTGGTTTTGCTTAGCCAAATTGAAGACTCAGGTTTTTGGAAAATGATTCAAAAGAATAACAAAATTCTGTAGTATCTTTTGTCATGTACTTCTGGTTCCTAAATTTAGTTAGAGTTGGGGGAGAATATCAGACTGGCAGAACTTTTTGGAAACAAAGAATTTCTATCACTGCACAATACATAGCAAAGGTGGCAACCCCCGCACTGAGGAGTTTGACCATGGACGTTCTTTAGGTCTGGATCCAAGCAAAATAGTGAATTCAAAGTTTTTCTTTCATGATCTCAATCTTCCCTTTCAGCCTTCTCTCTATGAGTTCTTTCCTGCCTGTATTCCTCAGGTCAAAAAAACTGCGTCTAATCAGAAACTGGCTGTATTTGTCTTACCATGTCCTTCTGTAGGTTGAACATTTACATCTTCTTACAAAAGGATCCATGAAGAATAAACTAAAGGTAACCTTCCTTAGCTAGATGTACCCAGCACAACATTTGCTGCTCCGGGAGTTTTGAATAGGTATTATTAAAATATTAAATGGTTTTCATTCATTATTTCATCATACACACAATTAACAATTGCTTCTTCTTACATATAAACTCAATGACCAAATTCTTGAGAAATCAATGTGTATGTGTTTAAATACAAGTTGTATTGAAGCAGATTTTTCTCAAGTCTGTCCTTGTAACAGATTCAAAGAAAAAAAAATTATTTTAGAAATATGAGGCTCTGTGTTAAATAAACACAAGATAGGTGACACATAGTGACATTTCTCATGGTAAGAATTCTAAGACTTCTTTAATATAAGTTTTTAATAGATTTGATGTAACATATTTTAATATTAATGAAACAGATTAATGTATGCTCAGAAACTCACAGAAATCTTACAAGATATATAAATAAACTTATCTATCAATATTAGAATTTGGCTTCCATGTGTTACTGAGTGTTAGTACAGCTTACTAACTATAGCGATTATTTCAGTATCATTCTTAGCTAAACCTTGGAGAAAAGCATCATTTTGCATGGAGAAAAAAATAGATGTTCCTCTGGGGTTCTCAAGAAATGTTAATGCCCTTTTCTCGCCACCATATTCAGTTAGGAAGATTGTGTTCACGTGGTTTTCCTGAGGTTGAAGGCATGACAGGGAGGAAGCGATGCGGCTGATATATTCTGTGTCTCCTCTAAGTATCCCTACAGTGACCAAGATTTCAGTTTCTCTTACAGTTCATAAACCCAGGGGAAGTCTTACTCCTCGGAAGTGTTTAATATCACAGAAAATTCTGCATTGCTTTATAATAAACTGCCTAAATTGAAAGATTAAGAATTACTTAAATTAATGCATCATCCTGGATACAAACAGTAATCTGTGCGAATCAGTGAAGACTATGGGTATACAGCACTCTTAGAAATAAGAGGCCAATCTGTTGGCACAATAACACAGGGACCAAAAAACTAAAACAAAACAAGCAACAAAAACATCAAAACACTAAGACAACTACTAGAACCTGTACAGTGAAATCTCTCCTAGTTGGGCCAAACTAAATGTTTCACCAGATTCTTAGTAAAATTGCAGGTGTCTTTTAAGGTGTAAACCTGCTGGGCGCTTTTATCTGCTGTTTCCATTCATGGGCACCCCGCTGCAACGTCCTGCTATAACTGTGCCCTTCCCCCATTACCCTTACCCTCCACATACTTCATATTCCCTCTGAATTCTCCCTCTCAGAACCTTTCATTCCTTCTCAAAGATTTTAATCTGAACTTACACTCTTTTTTAAATCTAGCATCTACTAAATGCTTTGAAGCTGGGCTTTTCTTACTCAGGTCTTGGCACTTTCAAGCACATATTTGTCTTTTTCAACTGCTAGTTTATTTTCAATCAGTAATGCTTTATTAAACTACAATAAAATAATTTTAGAAGTTTTTAAAATTTATTGCAAGGAGTGATGATACCCAGAGATACTATATTTTAATGGTATTATTTCCGTCTATCCTTAGACAGAGGAGTGTCAGCAGACATTAGCATTTATTATGTTGTTGAATATATTTCCTAATATATCTTTAAATGTATAATACACTTAAACAGGAATAAACTTTTAATAGACCAGTATTTGGTGTTACTTATCAATTCTACCCACACTAAATGCTAGAACTTTAAGTGGTTTCTAACACTCCTATATATGAGAACATCTAAAAGGATTTTTTAATTTTGGATTTCTGTAAAAAGAAAGTGATTAAAAATGCAATATGAAATAAACTCTACATAAATTATTGACAGTTAAATCTGATTCTCAGTTTCCTTGATTGGAATTGAGTAATATTTAAACAAAGGGCTTTCCAGATTTATTTATATATCTCTGATCTGTGAGCCTCTAGCTTTTATGGAGATGTAGAAAATAGAAAAGCCAGAAGAGATTCTCTTTTCTGCTCATATGCACTATCTGAAAAATGGTGACATTATTATTCTCTGTTCTTCCTGAACATACCTCATTTTTACAACTCCCCAGCATTTGTCTCTTTTCCTCTTTCTCTGTCTCCTTTTGAAGCATTAAGAAGGAATTTAATGTTCTTGATCTTTTAGAAGGAAAAGAATGACTACAAGGTCAACACATATTCATGAAACTCACTGTTTGTGTGAAATCATTAATTTGCATGTGCTATAAATATCAAACATTATGGTGATGGAAAAAACCCATATTTATCATTTTTTTCCTTTTTCCCTTTTATTCTCACTATGTTGAAGCTAATTTGAAGATTTTTTTTTGTTCTGGATGGCTTCAGAGCTACATTAACTTTGAGTTTATCTTATAATTCAACTGACAACACTAGCTTTGCCTTTCTCTCAACTTTTCCTCAGGCATTTCTTTCCTCATTTACTGACCATGATAATTAAAGAAATAAGGGGTCTGGTGGCCCCTGACAGATTTCTCCACCTTTGCTCCAGAAATTTAATGTTCCTTTTGCCATCCACTGTGCATGGAGAGACAAAACCAACTAGGAAATGACAGTCTTAAGGTTTTACTACACGGTATATATCTGGGGCATGTGGAGGGGGACAAGAGAGGAGAGATAATGACATTTGAGCTAGATTTCAAAGATTACTGTATTTCCAAAGGCAGGAATCATGCAAAGACAATTTTAAAAAATGTCTATAACTTGATTATCTGTAATAGCACTAACTGGACACAATCTAAATGAAAAGAAAAAGAGTAGTAGGTATATAAATTATGGTATATTCTATTGTAATTAAACACTAAGTCACTGACCCAAGAAAACACTCAAATTGTTAGTGTGTTTATTAACAGTTATAGGTGATTATTAAGTTTTTAAAACGAGTCTTAATTATTAAATTCTTTTAAAAAGATTTTCTTAAAATAACTCTAAAGGCAGGATTATATAGATTTTTGCTATCTTTTTAATACAGAAATGTATTTTTTAAGTTGTACCTTGTTATTTTTAAAATAAATACAGCCTATAAGTATATGTGTAGACAGCCTTAATTTCTATGACACTCTACTTACACTTCTGGAACTGGTCAAAACCAGGATTGGAGGGGAAAATAGAAGGCCGAGAGAAACTGTTGCATTTGTCCAAGTATGACAAAATGAGGGTAGTAATATCTGGAGTGAAAACAAAGGTAGAAGTACATAAAATATTGGGAAGGTAATGGAAGAAGAAAACAAAAATACTTCACTGGAACTAAAAATGAATGGTAAAGAATCAAGGGTGGGAGAGAGGATTAAAGATGGCGGCATGAGAGGTGAGACAGAGGCTTCCTCCTAAAACTGCATATAATATGAAAATATAACTAGTACAACTACTGTTAAAAGAGCAACAGGAAAGAGGACTGCAACAAACTGCATACACCTGGAGACAAGAGCAGACCTCATGGAAAAGGGTAACGTACTAAAGCTGTGGTCCTGCGGGATCGAGCCCTTCCCCCACCCCAGCTCACCAGCAGAAGGAAGAGGAATGGAGCAGGGAGGGAGTGGAGATCTGGGAGTGCTGAATACCTAACTCCGGAGATCTGCTCTGGGAGCACAAACCTACATTTCATGGTGCTTGCATGATACTCTTGTAATTAGGGGGTTGGAAAGCTAAGACAGGCAGAATTCCTGGAGAGACTAAGATTCCAGCTGCTCTGTGACAAAAGAAAGGCAGGCAGTCTGAGAGACTTCCTAACAGAGAAGCCCTTAGCAAGAAGGCTGCTAAAGGGGCAAGGATTGCACAGAGCTTACTGCTCAGGAAAAAGGACAGGCAGACAAAATTGTCCAGGTGCACTCTGCCCAGCAGGTTGGGAGCTTTCATGATCTTCAGGTGCTCCAGCTCCCCGGCTGCCTACACAGCTCCAAGAACCCCTTCTGTGACAGGCAGATTAGTGCGCCTTTCTCCTGGCCAGCTCCACCAGGCTTGCAAACCAGGAAACCCTACCCTGGCATTAGGCCAGCCAGAGGGAAGATCTGTCTACAGCAACTAAAAACGCAAAGCACAGAGGCTTATACCTGTGTGCTCGGCCCACTGGTTCAGGCAGTGCAGACAGGCATAGCAGCCAGGAACCAGGAAACAGCTCTTTCCTTCCCCCAGGCACAAATACCACTCCCCTATAATCCCCAACATTGCTTCAGGGGCTGAGCAGCTCCAGAGAGTAGAGATTATGGGCACTAGAGGGCACCATACACCAATATGAAATACCAAAGGAACCTGGTCCAGAGTAAAATTATTAATACAACCCCTGAGAAAGATTTAAATGATATTGACCTCATGACTCTCCCTGAAAGGGAGTTCAAAATAAAAATCATTAACATGCTCATGGAGGTACAGAAAGATATTCAAGAATTCAGGAATGAATTATTGTCAGAGATCCAATCATTGAAGAGCACAATGGATGGCATTAAAAGCAGATTGGATACAGTGGAGGAGACAATAAATGAAATAGAAACTAGAGAAGAGGAATACAAAGAAGCTGAGGCACAGAAAGGAAAAAGGATCTCTAAGAAGAAACCCTACAGGCCAGAAGGGAGTGGCATGATGTATTTAATGCAATGAAGCAGAAGGGCCTTGAACCAAGATTACTTTATTTGGCAAGATTATCATTTAAATTTGAAGGAGGGATTTAAAAATTCCCAGATAAGCAAAAGCTAAGAAAATTTACCTCCCACAAACCATCTCTACAGTGTATTTTGGAGGGACTGCTATAGATGGACGTGTTCCTACGGTTTAATAGCTGTCACCAGAGGTAATAAAACCACAGTAAAGAAAGTAGAACAACTAAATACTAAGAAAATGCAAAATTAAATAAACTATCCCCAAAGTCAATCAAGGGATAGACAAACAGTTCAGAATGATACCTAATATATAAAGAATGGAGGAGGAAGAAAAAGGAGGAGGAAAACAAAACAAAACAAAAAAAGAACCTTTAGATTGTGTTTGTAATAGCATATTAAGTGAGTTGTTAGACTCTTAGATAGTAAGGAAGTTAACCTTGAATCTTTGGTAAACACAAATCTGAACCTGCAATGCCAATAAGCACATAACTAACCATAATCACCCTAAATGTAAATGGACTGAATGCACCAATCAAAAGACATAGTGTCACTGAATGGATAAAAAAACAAGACCCATCTATATGCTGCCTACAAGAGACTCACTTTAAACCAAAAGACATACATAGACTAAAACTGAAGGGATGGAAAAAGAAATTTCATGAAACTAATTGGGAGAAAAAAGCAGGAGTTGCAGTACTTATATCAGACAAAATAGACTTCAAAACAAAGAATGTAACAAGAGACAAAGAAGAACATTACATAATGATAAAAGGGTCAATCCAACAAGAAGAGATAACCATTATAAATATCTATGCACCCAACACAGGAGCTCCTACATATGTGAAACAAATACTAACAGAATTAAAGGGGGAAATAGAATGCAATGCATTCATTTTAGGAGACTTCAACACACCACTCATTGTGAAGGACAGAACAACCAGACAGAAAATAAGTAAGGAGACAGAGGCACTGAACAATACCTTAGAACAGATGGACCTAACAGACATCTGCAGAACTCTACAACCAAAAGCAGCAGAATACACCTTCTTCTCAAGTACACATGAAACATTTTCAAGAATAGATCATATACGAGGCCACAAAAAGAGCCTCAGTAAATTCAAAAAGATTGAAATTGTACCCACCAGCTTCTCAGACCACAAAGGAATGAAATGAGAAATGAATTATGCAAAGAAAATGAAAAATCCCACAAACACATGGAGGCTTAATAACATGCTCCTAAATAATCCATGGATCAATGACCAAATAAAAACAGATATCGAGCAATGTGTGGAGACAAATGACAACAATAATTCAACACCACAAAATCTGTGGGACGCAGCGAAGGCCGTGCTAAGAAGAAAGTATATTGTAATACAGGCCTACCTCAGGAAAGAAGAATATTCCCATATAAGCAGTCTAAGCACACAATTAATGAAACTAGAAAAAGAAGAACAAGTGAGACACAAAGACAGTAGAAGAAGGGACATAATAAAGATAAGAGCAGAAATAAATAAAATTGAGAAGAATAAAACAATAGAAAGGATCAACAAAAGCAAGATCTTGTTCTTTGAGAAAATAAACAAAATAGTTAAACCCCTAGACAGACTTATCAAGAAAAAAAGAATCTACTCCATAAACAGAATCAGATGTGAGAAAGGAAAAATCACTATGGACAGCATAGAAATACAAAGAACTATTAGAGAATACTATGAAAAATTATATGCTAACAAACTGGATAACCTAGAAGAAATGGACAACTTTCTAGAAAAATACAACCTTCCAAGACTGACCTAGAAAGAAACAGAAAATCTCAACAGACCAATTACCAGCAACGAAATTGAACTGGTAATCAACAACATACCTAAGAACGAAATGCCTGGACGAGATGACTTCACCACTGAATTTTATCAAACATTTAGTGAAGACCTAATACCCATCCTCCTTAAAGTTTTCCAAGGAGTAGAAGAAGAGGGAATACTTCCAAACTCATTGTATGAGGCGAGCATCAGTCTAATACCAAAACCAGGCAAAGACACCACAAAAAAAGAAAACTACAGTCCAATATCCCTGATGAACACAGATGCAAAAATACTCAACAAAATATTCGTAAACCGAATTCAAAAATACATCAAGAGGATCATACACCATGATCAAGTGGGATTCATCCCAGGGATGCAAGGATGGTACAACACTTGAAAATCCATCAACATCATCCACCACATCAACAAAAAGAAGGACAAAAACCACATGATCATCTCCATAGATGCTGGAAAAGCATTTGACAAAATTCAACATCCATTCATGAAAAAAACTCTCAACAAAATGGGTATAGAGGGCAAGTACCTTAACATAATAAAGGCCACATATGACAAACCCACAGCCAACATTATACTTAACAGTAAGAAGCTCAAAGCTTTTCCTTTAAAATTGGGAGCAAGACAAGGATGCCCACTCTCCCCATTTCTATTCAACATAGTACTGGAGGTCCAGGCCACAGTGATCAGACAACACAAAGAAATAAAAGGCATCCAGATTGGCAGGGAAGAAGTTAAACTGTCACTATTTGCAGATGACCTGATATTGTACATAAAAAAACCCTAATGAATCTACTCCAAAACTACTAGATCTAATATCTGAATTCAGCAAAGTGTGGGATACAAAATTAATATGCAGAAATCTGTGGCATTCCTATACACTAACAATGACCTAGCAGAGAGAGAAATCAGGAAAACAATTCCATTCAAAGTTGCATCAAGGAAAATAAAATGCCTAGGAATAAACCTCACCAAGAAAATGAAAGATCTATACTCTGAAAACTACAGGACACTCATGAAAGAAATTAAAGAAGATACCAATAAATGGAAACACATCCCGTGCTCATGGACAGGAAGAATTAATATTGTCAAAATGGCCATCCTGCCCAAAGCAATCTACAGATTCAATGCAATTCCTATCAAAATACCAACAGCATTCTTCAACGAACTAGAGAAAATCATTCTAAAATTCATTCACAAAAGACCCTGAATAGGCAAAGCAATTCTGAGAAGGAAGAATAAAGCTGGGGGGATATGCTCCCCAACTTCAAACTTTACTACAAAGCCACAGTACTCAAGACAGTTCGGTACTGGCACAACAACAGACCCATAGACCAATGGAACAGACTAGAAAGCCCTCATATAAACCCAAGCATATATGGTCAATTAATAAATGATAAAGGAGCCATGGACATACAATGGGGAAATGACAGCCTCTTCAACAGCTAGTGTTGGCAAAACTGGACAGTTACATGCAAGAGAATGAAAATGGATTATTGTATAACCCCATACACAAAAGTAAACTAGAAATGAATCAAGGACCTAAATGTAAGTCATGAAACCATTAAACTCTTAGAGGGCAACATAGGCAAAAATCTTCTGAATATAAGCATGAGTGACTTCTTCCTGAACGCATCTCATTGAGCAAGGGAAACAAAAGCAAAAATGAACTCATGGGACTACATCAAACTAAAAAGTTTCTGTATGGCAAAGGACACCATCAAAGAACAAAAAAGCATCCTACTGTATGGGAGAATATATTTGTAAATGACATATACAACAAGGGGTTAACATCCAAAATATATAAAGAATTTACACGCCTCTACACCCAAAAAGCAAATAACCCAATTAAAAAATGGGCAGAGGATATGAAGAGACAGTTCTCCAAAGAAGAAATTCAGATGGCCAACAGACACATGAAAAGATGCTCCACATCACTACTCATCAGGGAAATGCAAATTCAAACCACAATGAGATATCACCTCACACCAGTAAGGATGGCCACCATCCAAAAGACTAAGAGCAACAAATGCTGGCAAGGATGTGAAGAAAGGGGAACCGTCCTACACTGCTGGTGGGAATGTAAGCTAGTTCAACCATTGTAGAAAGCAATATGGAGGTTCCTCAAAAAACTAAAAATACCAATACCCTTTGACCCGGGAATCCCACTCCTTGGAATTTACCCAAAGAATACAACTTCTGAGATTCAAAAAGACATATGCACCCCTATGTTTATTGCAGCACTTTTTACAATAGCCAAGATATGGAAGCAACCTAAGTGTCCATCAGTAGATGAATGGATAAAGAAGATGTGGTATGTATACACAATGGAATACTATTCAGCTATAAGAAGGAAACCAGTCCTGCCATTTGCAACAACATGGATGGAGCTGGAGGATATTATGCTCAGTGAAATAAGCCAGGTGGAGAAAGACAAGCGCCAAATGGTTTCCCTCATTTGTGGAGTATAACAATGAAGCAAAACTGAAGGAACAAAATAGTAGCAGACTCAGAGACTCCAAGAAGGAACTAGTGGTTACCAAAGGGGAGGCTGGGTGGGAGAAGGGGATTGTGGGGTATTATGTTTAGTGCACATGGTGTGGGGAATCACAGGGAAAACTGTAGCACAGAGAAGGCAAACAGTGAATCTGTGTCATCTTACTGCACTGATGGACAGTGACTGAGTAGGGGTATGAATGGGGACTTGATAATATGGGTAAATGTAGTAACCATATTGTTTTTCATGTGAAACCTTCATAAGAGTGTAAATCAATAATACCTTATTAAAAAAAATCAAGGGTGCTTGCAAGGTTTTTAGTCTAAACAACAGAAATTTGGAGGTGCTAGTGACAGATATGAGGGCAGTAGAAAGAGAAGAAAATTATGAGGGTAAAGGAAGGATTCTCTCATTTGCAGCTGAGATGTCAGTGGCAAAATCTTGAAAATATGTTTCCAGGTTTAGAAAAAGGTAGAATTCCAGATAAGCATTCAAGTGTCATCACTATAGATCCAATTTGTCTGGGTAGAAAGGACAGAAATGATGTAAGTATGGAAAGGATTGGAGTAAAAGGTTCCAAGTTATTTTGTACCATGGTGAAGTTTGGCTCTTTTAGTGAAGGATAATGGTTTTACACACATAAAATAAAATAAAAGGGATTCAAATAGAGACCAATTAATTTGAAGTAGAGCTTTTAAAATGTGATATATTATTATGAGTACTTGCACATAATAAGTCTTATTATCTTAAGATAATAAGACTTAGTGGTGGGTCTAATAACTGCCATAATTTCAATATAATGATGACTTTAAACAATCTGCAATGTGATACAAACTATGTTGTTCAGTGGTGCTAAAGTAACGGTACTGTTAACATCAGTATGACTTGCAGCCTACATTAATATTTTAAGGAAATACAAAATTTCTGTTAGAAGTTAAATGTCCTTTCTTATCATCCAAATTCATGGAGTTCTTGAATTATATCCAGTGGTTCCTTGGTGGTCCATGGTTAAGAGCTCTTGTAGTGCAGGTCCACATAGAGGATACATGGGGATATGTAGGTTCCTAGAGCTGATTTGGAGCATAGCAGAATATGTTTGGCTAGAGAGAATTCCCAGAAAGGACATGTTTGTGTTACTGTACAGCAACGTCAAAGGCAAAATAATTTTTAAGATCATAGACTCCAGGCCAGAGGGCCAGTCAAAACTTACAAACACTATGTGTATGACCTTGAGCATGTCACTTAATCTCTCTGGCCTTAATCTCTCTATGTTGTAATCCTTGCAGTATTATTGTGAGGATTAAATGTGGTAGTGTTTGGAGTATAGCCAGGTGCATGTTAAGCCTATGTAAAAAGCATTTATAAAATAAATAAATACTGTCACGCTAACCCCCTTGTAGACTGAGCCATACAATTAGTTATAGCTTTCCTCTATCTTCAAGGCTGTTTGAGCCAGTAAAAGAGACAAATATTGAGTAGACAGAAAGATAGGGGAAAAAATAACCTAAGAGTACAAATCACAGAAAAAGAGTTTCAAACGGAGATAGTTCAGAGGAACAGACCCTACCTGGAGGTCAAGGATAGAGACTGAGAACAGATACCTGGGCAGGGATTGGTACTCAGTAAATTATTGGTAACCTTCTAGAGAGGGTCTAATAGATGGACAGAAGCAGGTGCCAGACACAAGTCATTTACTGAATAGGTTGATAGTGAACAAACAAAGGCAGTGAATTGGACAACTTTTATCAACAGCCCATGAGAAAAATGATATTGAAAGTTTATCAGATTTAAGAGAAATGACCTGAGCACAGTGAAGGGTATATGGGAAGTAGTCAATGAAGAGAGAAGGATTTTAAATGTAAGAGAAAGTAAGTAGTTGATGGAATCAGGTCCAGACTAAAATAGGTAAGAATGAGCCTTATGTAGAAACAATCATCTTGGACTAAAAAGAAGAGGTCAAATTGTTTTGATGCTGGGGCTATAAAGAGAAACAGATGAACATAGTAAGTGCTGTGAACAAATTAAAAAGAAGGCCTATGCTGTTAAGGTATCTCCTTCCTTCACCCAGAATCATGGTGGGAGAGATTTCACAAGAAAAGGGGGTGAGGAGAAAGATGGAAACTTAGGGTGAGTGTGAAGAGTTTTGATTAATTACTACAGGAAATGTGACAAGCACCTAATTAGAGGTGATTATAAATATTGTTAAGTAGCTATAGGAATCTGGATGAAGTTGGGCTAGAAAGGATTGTCAGATTTCACCTGAAATGTCACTTCCCAAGATAAATCCTTGTTGATCAAGTTTCCAGAATATGTTTAATCACCGTGCTTCATTGTGCCCTGAATTTATATAATTATTTTTGTTGTCTGTGTGACTTCCTTGCTAGAGTTTAAACTATTTAAGGGTTCCTTTTTGTTTATTTGTATGCATGTACTCAAGATCTGGCACATAAAGCATATTGAATAATTTTTTGTTTCTAAGAAATGTCATTTATTTTCTAGAAGTACTATGTGTTTGAGAAGAATCTACTCAAATCTTGTGGCTTTAATTCAAGTTTGAAGCATCAATTTCAACTCTAGCACAGCCAATTTTTTATGAACAAATTAACAAATCCTCTTCCCTTATTCTGTCTTACACTTCCACATGTCCTTCCATCATCTACTCTGCTCTTCACATCTTGTTTCTTCTTTATCGCTTTCAATTATCTCTCCAACTTTGCCATTACAACACTTCTTTACTGATTCTTGCAATTATCCTTTAGTGCAACTCTGTTCTTGATGGGCACCTGGCTCTGCTTCTTTTCTTGTCCTACGTGATTCTAAGTGTCCTCAGGAGCTCAGCCAAGGGCAAGGCAACTTACTTAGCTCTCCTATTGGATGAACACTGGGTCTGGCAACAAAGATAAAAAATGATCAGGTAAGAAAAAATAAATAGTGACTTATTAAGGGTCAGGAATTACCTTAACTTGTGCAGGAGAAAGTCCAGAAGGTGCAAGAGTCAAGACGTATAAAAAGTTGGATGAGAAATTAACTGATGGCAAAAGATAAGTGATCTTCTCTAAGAATACATATAGGTGGATGACCTCATTTTTACTCTCTTTGAACAATTTTTGAACAACCACTATAATTCATGGCTGCCATGAGGAGAAAAAAAGAATAGATTCAATATGGAAATATGATTTCAGATCAATGCAAAAATTTCAGGTCTAAATGTCATCCTTGAAACTAATTTTACAAAATTAGCATAGTTATCATACATTCGCTGAATATAAAAGTATGTTTGCTATTTTTCTGCATGATAAAGAGCCTACTCTGTGTTAAATTTGTGTTTGTTTCTTTATCACTCTTGATCATGTGCACAAGAAAATATATAGGCTCTTTCTTCAGTGGTCACAGAGATCACTCAGTGGTCATTTTATTTAAGAAGCTCTTGTCTAATACTTGCTATGTGTCAGGCACTCTTTTAGTCCTTACCAATGTTAACTTATTAAATTTTATGACTTAGCATTTAAATTTCTTTCCTGGTAACTTATGTGAGGATCCTAAACAGTGACTCTTCTGGAACATTCCTGTTAATAATTTTATTTAAACTAAACATACTAAGAATAAATCAATTTAAGTAGTAATGAGATGCTATCATGGTGGACATATTTATATTTATCCATATTAGTAATTTCTCTGAATCTCTCTTACCAGAAAAACAACATGCATGAATATACTCACTTATTCATTTATTCATGGATATAAGTATATGTTAATTTATTCAACTACTGAGTATTTGCTATGTAAAAGCAACATGCTCAGTGATTTTAAAAAGGTGATATGAATAAGATAGTTTCATATTCAAAAGTTTATAAACTCAGCTGGTAAGTTGGGAAAAATAATTCAGAAAAGACAAGGAAGCAAATAATGACACAAAATACATGGAAGCTGAAAAAAAGAGCTCTATAATAATCATAAAAACAATACCCAGGGTGGATTGTGTAAGACTAAAGAGAGGAGTATTTAAGCTGAATATGTGCCATTTTGGTGATGGAAGTCCTTACTATCACATAGGCCAACAGGGTGTAAAAGTATGGATGGACTTCAACTGGATCAAGATTTTCCTGGGCTTAAGTGATGTGTTAATAATTGTTAGGGAAAAATCATTTACTAAACTCTCGAGAAAATGCAACCTCTCCAGTTAAGAGGAAACTTTGTCCAGTTTCCAGTGGCAGAATAGTCTACCAGTTCCACATTTTTTTGTTTGTTTTACTGTTTCTGAACTTTGATTGCTGTAAGAACTTGAAATATCTTTCATCTCCAGCTGGCAATAAAATTCTACTTCATTGTCCAAGTTGGATAGTTATAACCTTCCTTAATGAGTCTACCATAGCTCACTCTCCAGAGCTCACTCTCCAGGGCCTCCAACTGGATCAGAAAATAATCCTCGGCCAAGGAGCTGCAGAACAGCATGGTCTCTCCATCCTGATGCAATGCTGTCTTCAACGGTTACTATTTGATTTCTGTTCCAAGTAAGAGGTGTTTTGAAAGATTAAATAAAGATGAGCCCTGAAAATCATGAGCCTTGTTTTCTTCTCTATACTTTGTCATAATAAAAACACTAATTACATTCTCAGAGGGGAGAAAAAAAAAAGGAAGGTCCCACAATTTGGGCCTGATATAATCAGAAAAGAGCAATCATGATTTTAACAGGTGACATCATAGGTCTTCCCCAACTACATCAATATTTGTTGGTCTAAAATATTAAAACTACTAATAAATGCATTTTTGAATGAAGAAGTAATACGTGATTAGTTGGGTTGCAAGTTCTGAAGTTGTGTAACATCTGCTCTTATAACAATAACATAGGAATGAAGTTTCTTCTGCACTTTTTTTTTGTTAATCTTGCATTCCATACAAGCAGGTGTGGCACTAACAACATTCTAAAATAGACTGAAAATGTCATTTGGACAAATGTCTTATAAAAAGCTAGTTAAAATAGTTAACTATAGCCTCATTTTAAGAAAAACGTAACACAGATTTGGATTTGCTTGTATTTACTACCATAAATGAGTATTTTCCATATAGTTAATGACAGTAGAAGAAATTAATTCACAGATTCATTGTGTATAATTGTACTTTCTCTCTTCATTAAGACACTTACTGTAAAAGGCTGTTGTCAAATTATGCCATTTGTAGCACTATGGCAGCTAAATGGAGGCAGAGATAGGTCAGAAATACTTGATAAAAGCTGGCCACTGATATGGACATAGAGTCTCATCTTAGAACAATACAATGTGTGGCTTCTAATATTCCTAGAACTTTCTATGCATTTTTCTTCCCTATGAAGACAAAAATTATATAGAAACTATGGATGCTTCTGGTATTTTGAAACAATAAAGAAGCGAGTTATAAAGGGAGTGATTTTACATTTTTTACATATTAGACCAAATGTAGAAAACAACATGTTCCAGAGTTCGCTTCACTAATATTGCAGACTCCTGCAGTGTGATTCTTTAAACCAAGCCTGGCAATGCCCAAGTTATTTACTAAAAACAAAAATGAAATAAAACAAAAAACAAACAACTCCAAATCAGCCTAAATTCACAGGACTAATGTGACACTTGAAATGGTCCATGAACGGTCAATTGGCAAGGAAACTTCCACTGAGCACTTGGTGCAGTTTTAGTTCACACCCTTCAGTTTTTGGAATTTCAAACTGACTCAAACAGATACAGATTATTAGCTCTAGCCAAACTGAATAAACACAACTTGAGTATTTTAAATTAATATTTAAAACAATTTCCAAACTTTTATTATGGGGGATGAAATTTTTCCTATGCATATAGCTAGAAAAGTTCTTATGCTTGGTTTTATTTCATGTGTATTAAATTTAACTAGCTCATTTTCTTCAGATTTATTATCACCATTATATAGTACCCAATCAAATACATAAAATTCATGCCAAGTGGTTTCAAGGTTACATAGCTACTAATTAGTAGAATAAAATATTAGGCCTTCTTCTCATAACTACTGGAGAAATGGTGGACAAGAGAAAAGAATTTAAAGAAAAAGAGGGACAGAGACATAGAAAGAGAGAAAATCAAGAGTGCTCCAGAGTTCCAAGATCTTTATGGGCAGATGTCAAATTAATCCATATATAGAAAGAAGGCTCCTAATGATTTGCCACGGCCCATGTATGTAGTAATGCAGTAAATCTGGGGCAGAATTGAGAGTCATGAGTGATAACACATTTTTTTACTACACATTTACAATCTTTCAGTAATTCTTTCCCCTGTAATGAGTCAAAGGTCACCTCTCTTTAGAAAAGCTGAATGTTCAGGCTTTCCCAGGTAATGTACAGCCACATGACCCAGAACCACCCAATTTAGGCTTAAATTTGGACTATGCCTCTCCCCTCTTAATCTCTCCTCTCTCCTCTCTCTCTCTCTCTCTCTCCCTCCGTTAGTCCCTCCTTCCTTCTTTCTCCCTACCTCTCTTATTTTCTCTCTCTCATTGGTGGCTGCAGTAGCAAGTTCTATAAGGCCAAGTTCGTGTGCAGAAGGTTTTGTGATTTATTTTTTAGTTGGGCGCTCACATTCCTTGGATCTTTGTGGGAATAGTTTGAGGCCCGGGTAAAGGATGTGTTCCTCTGAGAAGTTACAGCACAGACTGTTTTCACAGGCACAACATCGGTCAGGATACTCTGGGAACTGCCCAGAAATCAGTTTGACTAGTCTGTTAAACAATGGCTTAAGCAGGCTTGTATTTAAAGAGCCATTAGCATGTGTTTTTGGCACATGCGGTGATCCCTATTAAAGGTCTAGTATTAGGCTTATTTAATAGTATTCAAAGGTGGGAATGAGAAATATTAGGCAAGGGGAAACTATAGTTGTCAATATGCACTTTCTGATTTTTAATGACATTTAATGCTTAGCTAAAGCCTTTTCTATATTTGTTGTACTTAATAGGATTTTTCTTCCTTCAGTGTGACTTTTCAAATTGAATCAAATATAAACTCTAATTGAATATTTGCACATGGATTGTGTATCAGAAACTGCAAATTCGTGTTTCACCCTCTTTTGAGAAACACATTTTTGAGACTTATCTTTTGCTGAACATATATAGGAATTTATTTTGAGTATTTGTTTATGAATGGAATTGCTGGGACTACAGTATCTTCATACAAAGCTTTCCAAAATGGTTGCATCACTTTACAACCCCAGCAGTGTATGATATTCCAGTCACACCCCATCTTTGTCAGCATTGAGACTTGTCAGTCTTTATCATTTTAACCACCCAGATGAGTAGTAGCATCTCAGCATGGTTGTAATTTGCATTTCCCTTATGACTCAGGAAGTTGAGCAACTCTAGTATGGTTTTTGGCCCTTTAGACAGCTTCATTTGTAAAGTACTTATACATTTCTTTTACCTATTTTTCATGGGCTATCAGTATTATTGATTTTTTAATTGAGTTTTTGGAGATCATTGTATGTACCAAACACACGTCTGTTGACTACGTGTACATTGTAAAATTTCCACTATTTTTGTGGCTTGATTTTAATTAACAAAATTTTTAATTTTATTTTAGTAAATTCTTTGACATATATTTTCAGATCAGAGGTTTTTGTGTTCTTACTTAAGAAATCTTTGCCTGTCCTGGAGGCCTTGAAAATATTCTCTCAGTGTACCAATTAATCTTTATGTAGGCTGTATGGTAGAGGTAAAGATTCATTTTATTCCATAAGTACATCCAATTGAATCAGGATCATTTTAAAAATAAAACCAACACATAAATTCCTATATATGTTCACCAAAAGATAAGTCTCAAAAATGTGTTTCTCAAAAGAGGGTGAAACACGAATTTGCAGTTTCTGATACACAATCCATGTGCAAATATTCAATTAGAGTTTATATTTGATTCAATTTGAAAAGTCACACTGAAGGAAGAAAAATCTTATTAAGTACAACAAATATAGAAATGGCTTTAGCTGAGCATTAAATATCATTAAAAATCAGAAAGTGCATATTGGCACTAGAGTTGCTCAACTTCCTGAGTCATAAGGGAAATGCAAATTACAATCATGCTGAGACACTACTACTCATCTGAATGGTTAAAATTATAAACACTGACAAGTCTCAAAGCTGACAAAGATGGGGTGTGACTGGAATATCATACACTGCTTGGGATGTAAAGTGGTTTATCTTAAATCAAATATTGTTTAATGTCCTCTCTGTTCTATTACTATATTTGTACAAATACTGCAATTTCCTAATTTTTAGTATTGTAATCATCTTGTATCTATAATTGTAAGTCCTTCAATATTGTCCTATAATATTGTCTTTGCATTTGTATATACATTTTAGAATCACTTACTCAGTTTTTGACAAAACAACCTGTAAGAATTTTGATGGAAAGTGTATTGAATCTGCAGATCAATTTTGGTAGAATTTACATCTTCATAATAGTGATTCTTCCAATTGTTATCATATTAAATCTTGATTGATTTGGGTCTTTTTAATTTACCTCAATAGTTTTACAGTTTTTAGTATAAAAGTTTCACATCTTTTGTTATAGTTATTTCTGTGTAATTGTTCTTTTATTAAGCTCTTGTAAATTGAACCTATTTTTTAAATTGTGTTTTCTAAATGGTTGCATTTCTCAATGTAGAAATACTATCAATTTTTTGCATAGAGTTCTGCAATCCAGTGATCTTAAATTTGGATATTAATTCTAATAGCTTATCTGTAATTTTTCAATTTTCTATAAATACAATCAGGTTAATGTTAAATTATACAATTTATTTAAATGTACGATTTAATTATACAATTATACAATGCTAAAAACAAAAAATAGAAGCTTTTTCCCTATTCCTATATATTTTATTTTATTTTTTTGCCTATCTTCACTATTAGGACCTTCAATACAAAGTTGAATAAAGGTGGTATAACCAGTATTTCTATCTAGTTTCTGATTTCAGAAATATAATTCAACATCTAAATATTAAATATGATATTTGTGTACCATTTTTGTAGATGCTCTATTTCAGACTAAGGATACTCCCTTCTAATTCCTAGATTGCTAAGAGCTTTTTTATGAAAATGTTTTGAATTATGTCAATTATTTTTTCTGTTAAGGTAATCATATATTTTTGTTTATTCATTCATATGGTAAACTAATTTTTACATTGTTAATCCAACATTGTATCATTAGAATAAACTATACATTTTTGTAATGTACTATCCTTTTATATATTACCAGATTTACTTTGCCAACATTTTGCATAGTATTTTTATATCCTTGGTCACGATAGAAAGAAAATCATTCATCTTTATAATATTTAAAGTTTTGATAGCAAGGTAATGCTGACCTAGTAAAATGAGTTGAGAAGTGTTTCTTTTTCTTCTTACTTCCTAGGAGATTGTGGGTAAATTGCATTTATATACTATATAAGTGTTTGAAAGATTTAACCAGTGAAGCCATCTAGGCCTAGAGTTTTCTTCTTGGGAAGGTTTTAATTAAGTATTCTAGTGATTTGATGGATTTAATAGATACTTTATTTTTCTTGTGTTAGTTACGGTAAATCTTCTACTTCCTAGAAATTTGTCAACTTCACATAGATTTTGAAAATCCCTGGTCTGAGAACACTTACACGATCCTCTTACCTATGTAGTATCAGTATGATTTGCAGTGATGCTACTATTTCTTTCATAATATTGATTATTTAAGCTTTTGTCCTGCTAGGGTTTATAAAATATATTAATCTTAGCTTAATGTAAGCTTAATTAATAAAGCATATACTCTATAATTTTAGCACTTTGATATTTTTTGCTATTTTATAATATATCAAGTTTAATATATATATATATCCATGTATGTAATCATGTGTATGGAAGCAGTGTTTTACATATATATACAAATTTGACTCTATATAGTAAAAATTATTATTTAAAATGTTATTTAACTATTTGGTATCCTAATTGATTTTGTGCCTACTTTTATTAGCTACTGAAAGATGTTTTAAAATCTCTAACCTTAATTATAGATGCCTCTATTTCTCCTTTTGGTTCTACTTTTTTACATAAGCTGAAGGTATGTAATATATTTAGGTATCTATATATTTGTATCATATCTATAGAAAATAGATCTTTTCATCATTATGAATTTCCCTATAATAATCATTTTGAATTTTTTGAAGAACTGTAACAACTTTCTTCTGGTCAGTATGCATGGAATATCTTTCTATTCTTTTATTTTCAATATGTTAGTTAGTATCTGTTCTGTGGGTCCAATTTAGGATGTATTAGGTCTTCAGGAACTATTTTTCAAGATGTGTTGCTGCTTTTAAATAAAATATCTAGCTAAATATCACTTTGAATAATTACAAATACTAAAGTTTTCCATAAAGAATGATGGCCTTAATAGAAGGAAGTAACCATACCTCTACAGGTAATCATAACAAGGACATATGGAACACAAAGAAGAGAACCTGAAGAAAAATTCAAGCCATTAAAAGAGACAACTTCATTGCAAAATATGGCAAGGGATTTTGAGCAATTTCTTAATGGAAAGATGGAAGATAGATAGAAAATAAATATCAGAACCTTATTATGTATAGAACATTAGTAATCACTCAACTGTTTTCTGCATAGCATGCTGCATACAGATTCTATTGTACAGTGTTGGTGTAGTCATTCACAAATAACCATTTACCTATCTTCATAAGTTAGAAGTTAATAAACCGAACAATATTGACATGGGTAGAGAAGAAAAAAACTAATATAAAAAAGTCTACTAGATTTGACAAAAGCCACTGATGATATTGGCAGGAGCTGGTTTCAATGGAGGAGTTGGGGGAAAGTGTGCCCCCAGTTGTGGAAGAGAGGATAAGAGATGCTAAAGAAGAGACAATGAAATGAATCAAGAGGCTCAAGAAGTTTGAAATGAGGTAGAAAAGCAGTAGATACAGGAGGGTGACATAACCAAGGGAAATTGTGTTTTCTTTTTAATTAGACAACTCCATAATATATACATGATTTTCATACATATATTTATACACAATATATACTTACACTCATATTGAGGAAAATTAATCAATAAATGGTTAAAGTGGGGGTGGGGGTGGGGAAGGAATAAACTGATGAAGCCCAATCACTAGTGACTGAGAAGACAGAAGGGGATGAGGCACAGCTTCAGACAAAAAGAAGGATGGGTACTATTTCTAAATGGTGAGAACATTTAAGGGATTGAGCAGGAAGTAAGAAATGTCTCAGCAGATTGCCCTATTTTCTTGGTGAAGCAGGGGAAGAGGTCACCCACTAAAAAGCAAAAAAGGAAACAAATGAAAAAGCCCCGAGGATAATGACAGACTTGCAGTACTTGCTGAAAAAAATAGGTTAAGCTGAGTAAGAATGAAAGCAAGAATTGCTGTGCAAAATTGGAGGTCCAAGTGAAGCTGAAATATAAAATTCTAAAGACAGTAACAGTCTTTTCAAGATCATTATTTTCCCCTAAGCCATAGAAGATTTACAAGTAGAAAAAGAGTAGAAGTTAAAATAAATGAATGTGGAAGAGAAAGAATTATAGTAGATATGTGTAAATATTTATTGAACTGTGCAATTAGAATTTGTTTACTGTGTGATTTATAAGTAATATCTCAATATAAAAGGAAATTAAGAAAAGAAAACAGTGAATGAACCATTTCAGGCTCATTGCAATGTGGATTAGGTAAATACTATTGACTACTGCAGTAAAGGTTCTTATATCAGTAGCTTTGGGATTCCTTATCTTAGTACTTCTTGAAATTTAATGAGCAGACAGTACACCTGGGGATCCTGTCAATTCACAGATTCTAATTCAGTTGCTCTGAAATGGATCTCAAGATTCTGCATTTACAAGAAATTCCCAGGTACTGCTGCAGGTCTGTGGGCCACACTGCTTTCAGTACTACATGATACACAGATATCTGGTGAAAATAATATAGTTTGTTAAATAAGTGCTTTTCCTACCTATTAAATAGCATGATTGATTTTTTAACTTGTGTCTTTCAATTAATAGTGATGTATTATTTTCCTGTAGATATTTGGTTTATTAGGTTATATGGCTACATAACAAAGGCAGCATTGACATTCACAGATATGTTACCCATGTGCTATTTATAAACTGGTTGATGGAGTATTTTTCTGGTACTACTAGGAGACGTGATAGCTTCTGTCTCTTTCCGCCTCTCCCCATCCCTCCCAAGATGCTAAATAGAACTAGGTTAAAACAATTGTTCAGGGGAAGTAATAGACTACATCATAGATTTATTTTGACACATAAGAGATCAATTTTGTTAATTATTTATTTTACAGCACAGTTTTTTTTTCTCCATAAACTTGTGAAATATAGGGCAAGTCTTCTTTATAGAAACTTCCTCAACACAACAGCTTTACATCCCTGCCTCCCATGCTAAAGCTAAGGAGCAAAGGAACTGAGGTCTTTTTTATTTTATGCTATATCTTCTGGATCAATTGGAAAAGTTACCATTAAATTAGGGGTCATGCTTTAGTTATATGCAATGTTTTCAAGGATTTCAAATTTCAGTGATTTGGAAATGGGATAAACTGAAACTTGCATTTCACTCTTACTTTGGTTCAGAAAGTACATTTCCTATTGATTGTGAGATTGTGAACTTTCATATTTCATCTGAAATCTTTGCCAATAAATAGAAGTTACTGGAAATGGATTAAAATTCCCTGTGCTTCTAGATGGTAATAGATTTAGTGGAGAATCTGTTATAAAACAAATAGCAATTTCAGCAGGTATCCAAGTGCTTAATAAATATTTTAGTATAACAAAAATATAAAGGAATTCTCAAATGTAGAATTGTTTCCTGTATTTACTAATTTATCCCAATCAATTTTAAAACATAAAAGTAAGTATGGAGGCATTTAAGATTAATAATAGCAGTTTTTGGAAATCAATAACCTACAGGGATTGCTTTTGATCTTATGGTGTGTTTATAGGTCTGGTCATAACAGATAACCACAGTAACCACCCACATAACAATGCTTGACACTGCATGTATAGAACTGATATTACATTATCTTACAAATAATATTTCATCAAGTTCTCAAAACAAATTAGATAATTTTTTATCTTATAGGCAAAACTAAGACAAAATGTAGCAGTGTCAGAATGTAAACTCAGGTTTATCTTAACCTAAAACTGATACATATTTCATAATGTCACATCCCCAAACAATGAAGATTAGATTCTAAACCCAGGCATTTAAATTCTGGTGTTTAAATGACCAAAGTTATGTTTTAAATTTTCAGTCAATGTGGTCATTGTGATGTAGCTGACCAAAAACATGAGACCTAGGCATTGACAGCTCAGTACTTTGATGATGGAGGAAATTCTGTCACAAAACTGCAATTAGGGCAATAGAACACAGGATATGATGCCTATACTCATGAAATGCCGTCAACCAAACTTAAAAAAAAAATCCACAAAAAGTAGTCATAGAAAGAACATACTAAGAATTTCTTTATAAGTTTCTGCCATCATCAATTTAGCCATTAAATTTTACTCTATAGTTAGAATAGTAAATCTAACAGATCTGTCATTCACTTGGGTTTACAAGGAAAAATATATCCAATTTTGGAAAAGCTTCTCACTGTATTTAATACAAATCAGAAAAATGCGCTTCCCCTTCAGAAGTGTATATTACTTAGGGTAAGAGACTAAAATAAAGAAAACAATATTTTAAGGCACTTAAGACTTTGAGATACTTTAAATGGTCCCATAAAACAGATAACTTAATCAACAAGAATGAATTTTCAATAAATTGGCTAAAAGAAAACTCACACTTTCTATAC
The DNA here is from genome assembly GCA_032199065.1 of Smutsia gigantea. Taxonomy (NCBI): domain Eukaryota; kingdom Metazoa; phylum Chordata; class Mammalia; order Pholidota; family Manidae; genus Smutsia; species Smutsia gigantea. Next base: position 9,599 of record JAVSCE010004905.1, on the reverse strand, counting down.
ACAATGCATGGATCTATTTTTATCATTCATTAATAGTTTACTATATATTATTTTTTCTTTAAACTGTCTTATGTATTTTTTCTTTCACATATAATTTAACATTCATTTATAGATGCAAAATTACTAATATTTTATTCCAGTAAAAATGTATTCACATTCTTATATTGCAAACATGTATTTGTTAACCATATCTTCTACCTTCCCTTTCTAAAACAATATCCAAAATCTACCTACTTAGCTTTAAACTCCAATTATTCTATAGTGTTTCTAGAGCTTGCAGTGCACAATTCTGAATTGTTGAAGTGTTAATGGATTAATTCATCATTGTTCTCTTACTAACTCAACTTTTTATTTATTGAATCTATTTTCAAAGCTTTGCTAAATATCAGGCTAGGTCCATGAATTATCTCTGCCTAGCTGCTGAACAAACTCAGATCTTGATTATTGATAAGGAATAATAATTGGTCAGATATATGTCTGAATCAACTTTGAACAGTCATACTAATTTTGTCTAGGGAAAACAGCAATTAGCAAAGAATCCACTTTTTTTGGAATTGGTAAGCCTCTGGGACAGGTAAAGTATGATTAACCACTGAGCCAAACAGGAGCCTGTATTTGGAAACCTGGGTAGCATAGTCAATAAAAGTTAACATAAGAGTAAAGCAAAAAATAAACCAAAAGAGAATCAAGAAAAAAAACTAAATAAAGATCCCCTGTCCAACTAAAGTAGCCAAAACTTGCTAGCAAATTGGCATCTGTAATAATAGGAATAGACTTTTTTGATTAAAGAATTTCTTAAGAGACTATCTAAAGAATTAAGTTCTTTCAAGACAGGATCCAACTCTTATACCTACATACTGGCAAACCACTGAGAGAAAGCCCTTGTGCTGGTACCAGAGCCTCCTGCTCAAACAGGAAGCAAGTATATTTTTTCATATCTTGTAAAACAAAACCAACATAGAATTAAAAATAGGAAATAGATGTGCATAGCTAGCTCTCCAGACGATGTAAGCCTCTAAGACACTACCCTACTTAGGCTTCCCAGATGAGGGGCTGTGCACACCCTCATAGACCAGTTAGTACAGAATTGCTTCTGATGCCTGAGGGCCCTGCCTTCTTTCAGATAGCATATTGCCTGCCTTGGATGCTAGTAATAGCCATAGGTTTGTATTCCTGTCCACAGAGAACCATAAGCCCTGGAATAACAAAATGGAATAAAGTCTTCCTTTGGCAATGCCAACAGATGGAGAAGAAAAAGATTAGTAATCATATCAAAGTCTGAAAGTGACTTCACAAAGGTATCTGCTTTTATGTTTTTAAGGTAATACAAAACTTCAATTAACAAATATTTGCTGAGAGTATAATTGCACTAGGCACAGTTTTTAGGTGCTGGGAATTCAGCAGTGGACAAAGATACAAATCCCTGCATTCAGGGCACTTACACGCTGTCAAACTTGTCTTACTTTTACATTCTTTTAAACTTGTTTTACCTTAGGTCTGTTTTAAACAAGGCTGAAGCTACGTGGGCTTTTTTTTTTTAATGTATTGAGCTGCATTTCATAGGCCATACAATTCACCCAGGTAAAATGGTCAGTTCAGTAGTTTTCACTGTATTTACAGACTTATGCAACCAGCAGCACACTCTCATTTGAGAACATTGTCACCTCCTGTCCCTCAAAGAAGCCTCAGACCTATAAGCAGACACTCCTTTTTGCTCACCATTCCCTTAGCTCAAGGCAACTAGTAATATATTTTATGTCTATATAAATTTGCACATTCTGGATATTTCATATAAATGAAGTCATACATGATGTAGTCATTGGTGACTGGCTTCTTTGCCTTATCGTTTCAAGGTTCATCCATACTGTAGCATTATCACTTCATTCCTTTTTGAAGTTATTTATTTTTATAGGTGTTAATTTAAAATGAAACGTGTAGTTTATGAACTTCTTAGACTTTCCCAAACTCCTTAGAAAATTTCATTTCTAACTGAACAGAAAGCTTTGAATGAGATGGTTTAATTTTAGGACTAGAAAACATAAAACATTTGGAGAGCATCAAGGCAACTCATAGATAAATAGATGGAGAACTACTAAGAGAAGTGGTTTGCTGAATGTCTCATAGCAAAATAGGACGAAGACCTACCTCATCACACTCCTGTCTTGTCTCTATCACAAAGCTTACTTGGTATGGATTCTAATAGGTTCTAATTCATTCAGAGGATTCTGCAACCACTTTAAATTGGAGAAAACAGCTCTGATTCCTTTCAGTTTATAGACCACTGATTTCCTTTAAAAACCAGATGTTTATTTGTTTCTGTTCTACAACATGAGGAAAAAAATTATATAAGTCAGGGAAATAAAATTTTCCTTGATCACAGCCTAGTGTCCAATTTCAGTATTTGTCATGTAAAAGATACTGCAAATACCTATAGAATTGTACACCCTAAAATTTTCACTAGCACTTTCTCTCTTAATTTAATTGGTCCTCCATTGTATACATTTTTAAAAGGACACAGCCAGTAAAATAATATCTCTCTATGACGTATATCTATCCAACTATTTTTCTCAATTCATGAAATCATTCAGAATACATCTTTAAAAAAAATAATAACTTTGGAAAATAAGATTTAAATTTTCAATCTTTTCAGAATCCACAATTAAACTGATAAGCTTCCAGATGAAATGAATATAGCAGGGTACATGTAATCTAACCAGAACCCACCAGTCTTTTTAAAAGTATTCAGCTTCCATTTAAGCTTACATTCCAATGTACAAGATCTGTTTGAACAACTGTATACAAAACTTCTCAGAAGGTTCTTTTAAATTTTTTTAACTTCACTTACTCTTATCCTGAAGTTTCCTTATGGCCCTCATATTTACTTCATATTTTATTTCCTGTACAGCTTCTGGCATTGTAGCATCTTACTTTCATTTAATTTCTTCCAGCTGAAACCCCTCTGCTTCCTTCTCCAACAACAACCATTAGGATCCTTAGTACATTATGAGTTGCGTTTAGATTTTCCTGCCTCTGAGTAGTATCACATAGTGAAGGTATTATCCTCAGAGTTTGTATTTCAAAATTATTACTACCTCTCAAGAGTATTGATAGGTGCCTGCCCCAACATATTTTGAGTGCTACCTCAACTCAGAATTATTTATGTAGCATCCATTTTAACTGAATTCCTATTTCATTACTGAAGGTAGAACTTGAGAAGTCATATGAATTCCATCTAACATTTAGTTCTATTTGATATATGTAAATAGTACAAAAATGTCTTACATATAAAAGAAATTGACTATAGCAATTATTTCTATACAAGAAGTTGCCTATAGCTATTTTTCAAATTGTTTTTTCTTAATTTAATATTCTCTTAAATTCTAACAAATCTTAAGATCTCTTTTCTTCAGTCTTTAGGATATGCATTAAGGTATATACTAAGATAAAGAAAATTTGCTGTGGCTGTGAGGAGTAAAGAATATGATATTATTTCAGAGAAAAATTCGAGTGCATATTTCAAGAGAGCTGTTTCTTAATTGCAGCAAGAGTTCCCCATCTCCAGTGACGTTAACATCACTTTCTCCCTAGATTTCCTATCAAGGCCTCAAGTTCTTGCACAGCTATGTAGCTCTAAGGCATAATGAGTAAGACACCAAAGTGCCTAGGCCAACTGAGCTGTCTAGGGCTGAAAGCTTGGAAGGGCTCTGATTCATAGAAAACATTTATTTTATAACACAGACCTTTTCATGTTGAATCCAGAAAAAGGCAGCAGATATCTGTTTTAGTTGGCAAGCTGGGGGTGAATCAAGGATTGTTTGCCTGGATTCTGAAGTCTTTTCTGCTTTCCTGAACAGTTCCCTCTCTGGTGTCTTCAGGTATGCATAGTGAATACTTGGATACTACCTTCTTTTCTCAGTTTAGCAATATTCTGTGTTCTCTTCACATTGTTCCCAAACCTGAGTCATTTGACAGCTTCTTTAGAAGCTTCTGCAAAGAAGCTATAGGTTCTGTAACCTCGAAACTATGGGTTATAAGTCTATAAATAAATGGATTGTATTTTCATGTTTTTTTTCAATAACAATACAATAATTATATTACTTTATTTAGGTTTCTTTAAGGAATTTTTGCATTAATATTTTATACACCTTAAAGTTGAGAGTAATGTTTGCACAAACATTTATAAGAATATATGGAAATAGGACATATGGAACCAAGAGGGACAACCGTGAAACACTAGATTCTAAATGATAAAGGCCCCCTGTGGACAGAAGTCTCATCTGCTGTTGTTGTGGTCCCAAATTCCACTGTTAGGGGTTTTCCCCACCACCAAGCAAGTCTCAGACACCAGCTGTCCTACAGTTCAACTAAATTCTGACACTATCCACCTAGAAATAGCATCAGATACCACAAGTTAAGGGCTCAGTCCTACAGAACTGCACCTAACCCCCCACCCCACTTTAGACACCAAAAGCAAGTCCAGGTTGTCACCTGTGCTTCTGATGACCCCCTCCTCAGATTCAATTAATTTTCTAGAGCAGCTCAAGAAATTACAGAAACATTTTACCTTCTAGATTACCAATTTATTATAAAAAGATATAACTCAGAAATAGCCAGATAGAGGAGATGCATAGGACAGAGCATGTGAAAAAGGTACAGAGCTTCCATGCTTTCTGCAAGTACTACTCTCCCAGTACGTCCACATGTTCACCCAACTTTCCAAACCCAGTCCTTTGAGTTTTTATGGAGGCTTCATTATATAAGCTGACTGATTAAAACATTGTCCATTGGCTATTGATTCAACCTCCAGCCTCTTTCCCATCCCAGGAAATTAGGGGAGGGGTGGAAAGTTCCAACCCTGTACTCAGGCTGGTTCTCCTGGCACCCATCCTTAGGTGCTTTCCAAGTCACCTCGTTAGCATAACCAAATACACCTTTGTCATTCTCATCACTAAGGACATTCCAAGGGTTTTAAGAGCTCTGTGCCAGGAATGGTATGAAGACCAAATATATATTTCTTATTGTAAATCACAATATCACACCTGCAAATCATTGATTCCATTAACTTACTAGGCTTTTGACAATAAGTCAGGTCAGGTAAGCCCTCTCTTCTAACATCCCAGGTGACTTCCCATCCCCCTCACTATAAAATTTAAAATTCTTACCCTTGCCTATAAAGTTCTATGTGAAGAGCTGGCAAACCTCTTTTGCAACAGGCTAGACATTAAATATTTTTTTGTAGCAACTACCAAACTACTGTTGTAGCATACAAGTATAGATAATGCAAAACAAGACTATGGCTGTGTTCCATTAAACTTTATTTATGAACACTGAAATTTGAATTTCATACAATTTCCAAGTGTATTTTATTTTGCTTTTATTAAAAGGATTGTTTTCCTTTGATACTTTATTTCAAACATTTAACATTGCAAGAACCATTTATAATGGTCCATAAACCATATAAAACAGCTGGTGGGTCAAACTTGGGCTGCAATCCCTGCTTTGGATGATCTGTGCGTTCCCTCACAGATTTCATTCACTCTATCACATCCCCTTTCCTCATGGACCTCCAGTGACTCTGGCCTCCCAGACATTCCATGCACACACCAAGCACTTCTCCTCTCAGTGCCTTTGTACAGCCTGTATTCTTTGCCTGGAACACAATGTCTCCTAATCTTTGAATAGCTGGTTTCCTTCACCTTTTAAGACTAATTATTCTCTTGTCATCCAATCCAAAACATCTTTTCCTATGCTATTACTCTCTATCTCCATGCAGTGCTCTATTTTTCCTTTAACATTTATCACCAACTGGACTGTATTACATTTCATTTGTTCCTTTTCTGTCTCCTCTCACTAGAATGTAAGTTTTATGAGAGAAGAGAGTTTATTTCCTTCACTGCATCATCCAGAACAGTGGGAGGAAGGCTATAGGTTTTCTTAGATTCGACTCTCATGTACAAATTATTCTACTCTTCATTACATTAAAATGAGAATTTAATTTTATAATATATATAAACTCCTATGAAAGCTCTGAATTTTATAATACATCCAAACTTATTTCTCAGAAGCTCATTAGATCCACTTCATTGCATACTTTTCCTTTTTTACCAGACTACAAATTTTTTATGCTGACTGTAGCACAAGAAAAGAAATAAAACACGACACTATTGAGTGACTTCATCTGCAAACAGCTTAAAGAGAAACATAAAAATAGGAACCCAAATACAGATATATTTTGAAGCAATACTACATAATTACCAATGAATGCAGAGAGGAAAAATTTCTATGATAGACATCAAGAAATAAAAATCTAAGTTTTGTCTGGAAATTCCATTTTATTATGAACTATATTTGGAGTGGGGAGGGAGGGAGTCAATTGTAAACACAGAGCCAAGATATAAGTGCTACAATAAATGGAATTTTCATTACCATGGAATCACTGCTTTAGCACTTGCTTATTTTTAAAAACAACATAGGAAAAACTTTTTTGCATTAAAAGTTAGTAATTTTTAATTCCCCACATTTCCCATGGTTTTTAAGTCTACATTCTGAAGACATTTTAAATAAGTACAAATATGAAATTCATTGTTTTGAAATATAAAACTAATTTATTGTCAATAGCTAGCATTGGTGTTCTTTCTTTCTTTTTTCAGCAGTCATCCATATATATGCTCATTGAACAGCTAGCTATTCCATGCCAGAAATGATGCATTAGGTTGGAGACACCTCTAATTTCATGATCTTATAGGGTTCATATTAATAAACCCACATATATATGGTCAATTAATATACAATAAAGGGGCCATGAATGTTCAATGGGGAAAAGACAGTTGCTTCAATAACTAGTGCTGGGAAAACTGGATAGCTATATGCTAGAGAATGAAACTGGATTACTGTCTAACTCCATACACAAAAGTAAACTCAAAATGAGTTAAAGACCTAAATGTAAGACACAAAATCATAAAACTCTTAGAAAAAAAACACAGGCCAAAATCTCTTGAACATAAGCATGAGCAATTTTTTCTTGGACAAATTTCCTTGGGCAAAGGAAACAAAATAAATGAACAAGTGGGAGTACATCAAACTAAAAAGTTTCTGTACAGCAAAGAACACCATCAGCAGAACAAAAAGGCAACCTACCATATGGGAGAATATATTCATAAACAATTTATCCAATTTGGGATTAACATCCAAAATATATAAACAGCTCATGTGACTCAACACCAAGAAACACAAATAATCCAATAAAAAAATAGGCAGAGGACCTGAACATTTTTTCAAAGAAATACAAATGCTCATTAAGCACATGAAAAGATGCTCCATATAACTAATCAACAGGGAAATGCACATCAAAACGACAATACGATATCACCTCACACCAGTCAGAATGGCCGCTATCCAAAAGAAGAAATAAGTGTTGGTGAGGATGAGGAGAAAAGGGAATTCTCCTACATGGTTGGGTGGGAATGTAAATTTGTGCAGCCACTGTGGAAAGCAACATGGACGTTCCTCAAAAAACTAAAAATAGAAAAAGCATTTGACCCAGTAATTCCACTTCTAGGAATTTACCTGAAGAGAACAAAATCCCTGATTTGAAAAGATATATGCAGCCCTATGTTTATGCATTATTTACAATAGACAATATATGGAAGCAACCTAAGTGCCAGCAATAAATGAATGGATAAAGAAGAGGTGGTACATATACACAATTAAATATTATTCAGCTATAAAAAGGAAAGAAATTCTGTCATTTTTGACAACATGGATAGACATAGAGGATATTATGCTAAATGAAATAAGTCAGGCAGGGAGAGAAAAATATCATATGATTTCACTTATTTCTGGAATTTAAAAACAAAACAAAATGAATAAAATAGCAGTAGACTCATAGGCACTCATAGATATGATGGTTACCATGGGGGAGGGGTTGGGGAGGGGAGGGGAATAAAGGGGCACAAAAATTCACAATCTTAATATAAGTTGGTCAGAGGGATGGTAGTACTGCATGGAGAATATAGCCAATGATTTTGTAACATCTTCCTGTTTACAGATACTAACTGCACTAGCGGTGTTGAGGAATTAAAAAAATGGGTAACAGTTGAACCCCTGTGCTGTATACTTAATCCAATATAAGATTGTATATCAATGACACTTCAATTAAAAAAAAAGTGTTCATATTCTAGTGGAAACTGTAGAAAACTAACTAGAGCTAGTCAACAGCACTTGAGTGCAATAGTCAGAAGTAATACTAATGATTACCATCTTTGAGTGTTCACTGTATGTCAAGCACTATCATAATTTGATCTTCCTGATCTCATATCAACATTGGAGAGGGATATTTACAAGTGATACAATGAGGTGAACAGAGATTAAATAATTTAGTGCAAATGTGAAAAGTAAAATATCATGTTTCATTTCTAGAAATTTAATATTTCAAAGGAGGACAAGAGGCCCACATTAGAATCCTTAATAGCATAGTGGTTAACAACAAAAATCTGCAGTCAGACATTTTGACTCAACTAGCTGTACAGTGCCACTAACTAGCTGTATAACCAGGTCAAAATTTGATCACATAATATTTAAAAATTTTTAAATTTCAATATTTAACCATTCTTTGCCTCAGTTTTCTCATGTATAAATGTTTCTATGAATACTGAATGAGCTGGTATGTTAAGTGCTTAGAAAAAAACAACCTAGTTATATAAGCAATAAATACTAGCTATTTTATTGTTATTAATATGTATTCTGTGAACTGAAAGGAAAAGACCTTAATTGGGGACCGCATTTTAAAGGGACTCTGTTAATAATCCTTCTACCTCTACCTCATATTTCAGGTTCCCATATTCCTGTGTCTCCTCCACTACTAGTAATTATTGGTCACTTGTCTAAGTGTCTCTCTCCTTCTGCATTTTGAGGGCTTCTCTATACCCTTTAATCTTCCATTCTTATCTTTCTCCTGTTACATTCTTTAATTCTGCATTTTCACTCTATTCTGTCTTTTACTCCATTTCAAATTTTAAAAATTGATTTATAATTTTCATTACAATTTTTAAATAATTTTTTCTTACACTGACCCTATTCTACAACTATTGTTCATTCAGTATAATGTTTACAAACCATTACTTTCTTCACTTTTTTGAGGCATTAGTGTAGCATCTAAGAATGTTGCACAGACAAGCAAGCATTGTTCAATTATTTATTAGATGGATGAGTCTTGCCTACTAGCATTTCGTAACTGCACATCTCCTAATTAGAAGAGTAAGCAGGAAGGTGAGGGAGAGTAGACTTCTATTTCTTGCCTTTTCAGTTTCCTTTTATCTTTTGGATTCAGCCATTTTCTGCAAAAGTCTTACTATACTGTATTGTATTATAGTATATCATATCGTACATAATATCATGTTGTGTTTTATTTTAGGAAACATTTTATTTGAGTTGTATGAACTCTTTCCAACTTCAAATATCCCTCTTTCACTGTCCTCTGGACACATTAAAATGAACATGAACATTCTCTGAAGTGCAGTCTAGTGCTAAGTTGGAGTGGTTCTCCTGACCACCACACTGTTAAAAACAAACTCACACCGTAATTTTTTCTCAAATGATAT
>JAVSCE010004904.1:600000-1066218 GCA_032199065.1 Smutsia gigantea | reverse complement strand
TGTGATGCATTGAGTTGTTTTTGACATGGAAGCCAAAAACAAGCAGTGAGATTTTGAGAAGGTAGAAAAAGCAAGAAAATAAGGAAGAGGAACAATGAAACACAGGCATTGAATTTGAGAAGTGGGCAATGGAGAGGAAAAACGTTCTAAGAGCAGAAGATGGACAGTTTTACTCAGATTTAAATATTATATATCTTAGAAGCTATTTAACCAGTACTTTTTTTGTGTATGAAACAGCCATACACAAAAACAGCCATCAGAAATTTACTGTACTGGTTGTCAGAAAAACAGAACCAACGACCATAAGCTAATACATGTAATGTAGGTGGGCACAGAATTAGTATGATCACAGACAAAACCATATTTGTATGGCTCCATTTTCTTTGTGAAATGAACATAATTAATACAGAATTGGGAACACATAATCTGAAGTAAATAAAACGCAAAACACATACCTCTTGGTGATAGTCATTCTCTTCAGATTTAAATCAGGTCTTTCTATCTAAGAATGTATTCTCCACAGATTAACTAGTGGTCACTTAGACCAAATAATAAAAGTTTAAAATCATATTAAGAAATACAGAATACTTGATTTTCTAAAAAAAAAAAATATTTTCCCTCTGACATACTGCTTGCAGTTCCTTTTTTCTTCCCCTCTAATAAGCTGGTATCATTTAAAAAAAGACAATTCTTTAATTTAAAATTATAACAAGTTGTCAATTTTCCCAATAAAGGCTAAATATTATCCTACAAACCCATTGGGATATACTATATTTACTATCATCATTTGGTTTTTAAAGATGCTGAAATCATCTAGCTAAAATGGTATGGTTCTACTGTGAATGAAGGTCCTGTGAGATCAAGTGCAGCCTGGTGTAAACTCAGTGGGACAGTAACCTCGGACTTACACTTATGCATTTAAAAGCTTAAAAACAACCCTGAAGTATTATACCTTTAACATATAAACCTATTCTAAAATCTTCACCTTTATGTTGTAAAAATGCTTTATATATATATTCAATATAACCAAGAGGAATAAATATAATTCATAATCTACATTTATAGCATAGCACAGATTTTTCTCATAATCTAAATAACAACATGGCAAATGTATTTCCTTGGCTTAAATAAACAGTGCAGTTCCTGTGATTCACAATGCCTTGTGGGAACTGAGCTGAAAATTATGAGAAAGAGAGAATTGTATGTGAACACAATCTGGAGGAGTAAAAAAAAGAGAGAATAGCTCATAAGACTCAATTTCAGTATTCCCCCAGCTATTCTGCAAAATCTTTGTTTCAAGAAGGGTGGAAAGTATAATGAGACCTTTAAAAACAATTCTATAGCAGTTCTGGGAAGATAATCTTGAGCTAGGCAGCAGTACATATTCTATAAGAGCAAATAATTTCTGTAGTATATCAAACAAGAAAGATATGGGGCTAGATAGTTGTTAATATATTGCCTAGTTTTAACCTGGAAAGAAAACAATAAATTCTTTCAGACATTCAGATGACATCATAATCAATCATCTAGAAAGTGCTTAATGAAGGAATGAATGTTTAAGACACTGGGCTAGACTCTATAAAGGATAAAATAAAATACATAAAATAAACCATATATAATCTTCAAAGGCAACTTTTATAGCTAAGAAAAATTATACCTACCTATCCAGGGCTTAGAAATCATGTAAAGGTATGAGTACTACGTAAAAACTAGACTGAAAAAGTTGTTGGATTGACCATAGGTTTTTTAAATTGTGTATATTTTATACCATAAACATAAACTGTATTCGGGCTACTTGATCAGATACTCACAGAATGATTGTAAGAAGGTTCCAGTATCACAGATAATGACATTTTCCCTTGAAGATTCAATTTTGTCAAATAAAAAATCTTTTCCCCTACAATCTTTTCTTTTTTCATGCGATGTACACCGTACAGTCTGAACCGAACTGCATAATTTCCAATCATCTCAGATTCAACATGATTAAATTTGAATGTTTCTGTGAAGACAGGGCATGGTCCTCTCTGGATGCTGGTTTTTGCTCTCTGCTTCTTTATAGGTAGAAGAACAAGGTGTACTTGCCATGAGTTGCCACCTGTCCTGTTATATGCTGGGATATCTGTGACAGCTGTCACTGTCACCAGAAGCTTCTGTTCTTGTGAGTCATAGTCAAAAGTCACATCCAGTGTGCCATATTTAGCTTCTGGCTCAGGATCAAAAGGTTTAGGAAGCTGTGAAGATGATCCTTGAGCTGACATATCCTAAGAAAAGCAAATTTAAATGTTTTCAGTTTTTAAGTCTATTATTTAATCTGGCATGTAAGTAAATACCTGATATTTCTTTAGGAGGAGGATGTGAAAATGTTTTGGTTTGCTGTCACAAAGAAAGTTAATAGTCAACTACAATCAAAAGCTGCTTTACAGGGCCAGAGCAGTAAAAGTGGTAAATTAAACTAAAAAACTGACTATAATAAAGACACAAAATTTAATATTAACCATCACAGTTTTGAGGAAGTTGGATATATACATTTTATAATGAAAACTCGAATATATATACTTCAATGTATATCTTTTCCATTTGTAAGAAACTACTAAATTTTACTTTCAACATTATAAACAACATAGTTGGCAGCTCAATATTGGGCTGGGGAGAAAGATAACAGAGGCTTGAAGACCAATGGAAACGTGAAATACGAATGTACAAAATACAAAGGTCTCAAAACGTCTGTAGCCAAATGTTTATTTTCTGCATCACATACAGTATTTAATTCAATTTTTAACTAGAATTCAAACTACCTATTATTTTCAATTACTAATTACTGTTGAAAATGGCAGAATATACATTTTGAAAGTTCAAGAAGACTGAAACTGTACACATTAATTATGAGATTAAAAGAAATTATACCCATTTTACCTGGAATTGTCTCAAATTCCTGCCACTATAACTATCTGGAATGTAAGAGGAGTTTCAGCTAGTTACCGACAGTGCCTAACTCAGGTCTCTGACCTTCCAACTATACCACTGCGCTCCTTCAAATATTTTAATAAATCTTAAAATGGTTTCCATTTTAAAACATGGACCAATTTTATAATTTTCTAAATGTTTCTGAACTCTGATTTGGTGCCTACAGTAGCAGTCGTTTACTGACTCCAAGTCTTCTGTTTTTGCATTTCTCAAAAGAACTATCTGAGTTTTAGCCAGAAACACACTGTCTGGCAAGAGATTATACTTCAAAGCCTTCCTTATAGCTGACATGCCCATGAGACTCAGCTTTGGCCAATGAGAGGCATTCAGAAGTTATGTATGAAACATCCACATCAGGTTTATGAAGAAACTACTTGCCTTTTACTCTCTTTCCTTCTTGGTCTTCTCAACACAGATAGGATGTATGGGTCAGCTTGGACCATGTGGACTAGGAAAATACTAGGGAATGGCAGAGTGACAAAAACGAGGAGCTGGGTCCCTGAATGATGCAGGACAATCCCAACAATCCCACCTACTCACCCTGGAGTACCATTAAATAAAGGACAATCTTAAGCTGTTTTTAGCCACTGTATCTGTCTCCTTGTTATAGCAGCTTAACATGTACTCTAATTATTGTACTTATTATGTGCCAGGCCATATTTTAGGTGGGGGGGATGTAGTACAGAACCAAAATGTGCAAGTCTTTGACTTTACAAATATTACAAGTCTACTACCATGACCCACTTGGTATCACATATGGAAAAAAAGGTGACAAATGATGAACAATACTTGGGGAGAGGGAAAAAACTCTCCGAACAATTCAGTTCTTTATGGGACATGGTTAAATCAGGGTAAATGCATTCTTACTCTATAAAAAAAGTTATAGTTTAAAGCAAAATGTTCTAATGCATACCCCTTCATAATTGGTAAAGATGATTACTATGTGGCTTTCATTTTTCAATTAAACATCTTCTAAAATACTGTCATGATAGCTAAGATTTTCAAGGCAATAAAAAATTTTATTATAGGAACTAGACAGCTATTCCAAATTTTGTTTTTCTTGGTGCCTTTTTTTTTTTCCTGGGCATTCAACAATTCTCATAAAACTGATGGTTCAAATGGTGGGACCTTTACAGAGTAAAAACTATTACTTGTATTCTTCATATAGGCAACTAGAAAATAATCCTTCCTTTCAAGGTGTTTGAATCAGAGTGTTTAATAATCTAGCAACGGGTCCTCAGCACAGTTTTTGAACTCCTTGCCAGGGAGCTCTTGTGAACCCTCGCTCCTCTCCCAGTTCAGCTGTGCATGTGGAGAGGCTCTAAGCGAGCTACATCCTGGATTAAACTAAGAGGAAGATAAGGATTTTCGATTTGATTAATATTATCCATTAGATGAATAGTAGGAAGCAAAATAAACTTGAAAAACACATTTTACACTAACATAGGCCATCGATCTACATATTTATGTAGTGTGCATTTGCTGTATTGTTTGGATACATTCAATTCTGCTAGAGAAGATGCAAAAATAAACAGTATAGAAGAGACTCATAAGAAATGTAACACAGAGAGCGAGCTGGTAGCTACACTCATTGCCTGTGTTTCTATGTGCTTACTATAGATAATGAGTAAGGAAGTAGCTTGAGAGACATAGGCAGAATTCAGCAGATGTGGTAACTATCGATACTTACTAAGTTAATAACTTGTAAGATATGCTGAAGATAGAATAAATAGAAAACATGATAGAACAAATGAGTATTACCTATAGAAAATGATGGAAAGTTCAAGCCATGATCATGTCACCTCTGAGCTAGTATCTCTGTTACCCATGTATTTTCTATTTAAGAAATGCAGATAAAACCTATGTCCATTTAACAGGCTAACTGGCAAATTTCATTGGTGGCCAGGAGCACTTGTCTCTGCATCCCTCCCATAAAACAAGCAAATGTTTCTGGACTCTGGCACCCTTGTTCAAACCTCAACTCTTGTCCTTGTTACCACACCATACAGAGAATGCTGATGGAGCAGAGATATACATAACATACAGACATAGCATAAACCAGGATTCACTTAGTGTGGTCCTCCTCTTGTGCCTACTGGCATCCTATCCTAAATGTATTAGCCTACCTCATCTTACTCCTTGCTTTATATTTGAAATAGATTAAAACATACATGTGCACACCCACATATATGCACACACACTCCTCCCCCCAGCACACTATTGTAATTTGAGCATTTTAATTTGGTCTGGGGAGTCCTCTGGGATAGCTTGCCTGGAAATGGGTGCACTTGGAAGGTACCAATACATCAAAGTCATTTTCCATCCAAAGATTTATATCAGGAAAGGCAATATAGTTGTTAAGAGCACTGTTTTTAAAGTCAAGCAGATCTAGGTCTGAATTATAGATCCACATTTAAGAGCTGCTCATATTTGGGCAAATTGCTTGACTCTCTGAGTCTAAATATTTTCATTTGTAAAACAGAAATAACTTCCATAAGATGAGTTTGTATGAAATTAGCTATGTGAAGTTTATAGCAAAATTCCTGGCACAACTGGGGTAGCTATTACTGTTGTGTTAATTCCATAATCCAGGCTTCAATATTAACTTGCTGGCTATCTATACAGTTTGCAAACCTGCAAAGTAGCTGCCTCAAATTTGTTCAGGTATAGAACATAGAGAAATATTCTGTGTGGGAAATGATGAAATACTACTGGCTATGGTGCCAGTTTCTATCCTTGACATAATTAGAAGGTATTAAACTTCTAAAGTACCAATATAGAATTTTCTTTTAAGTTAGGTATTATTTAATACTAGAAATAGTAGAAAAGTAGTAACAGATAAAAAGTGTCTTTAGAAACTATGTTAGAAAAACTTAAAATTCAGTTAATTCTATACATAACTCTACTTCAACTATTTAATTTTGGCAGTAGATGAAAATTCACCTAGTAAGAACAATGACACATGTCAGTATTACAAAACGTTGTCTGGGACAAAAGTTGTAAAAACTTGCGATCTGAAAGAAAGTAGATCCTAAGAGTAAATACCTCATGAAAATCTCTGGATTTCATCACAGAAAGAGTAGAATATCCTTTTTTAAAACACAGAAGGACTTCAAAAATGTACACCTATTTTTGTTGTCTTTTTCACATTTTTGCTCCAAAAGCAGAAGTAACTTAAAACACAACCAACCAGCCACTCTGGTTTCATGATGCTATGAATTCAAATTTCACTGGTAAAGCTGAGCATCTTATATTTTCCATATTCCATGATGTGAAAATGCAAAGACATTATTTTGAAAGACTTGTAAAACATTAATGGGCAACCTCCCAATAGTAAAAATATTCAAAATAATTTTGAACATAAAAGCCACAAACATAAATAGGAACAGGTAAATATGGCTGTGGCCAGATGAAAGAAACAGGTGAAAAACTGCAGATGTTTTATACGAAATGTTAAAAAAGAACACCCACAAAAACCCTATCTTGAATCTTGAAGCTGAAACCTGAGGGAAGGTGACTTTTCAGTATCTTGTGTTTTGCTCCCATTTTCAGCTTTCCATCTTCCTTTGCGGGGAGCAGCAAAATGCTTGGGACAGCCCTAGTAAGTCTGCTGGATAAAGATTAGGTCAAGGATAGAAACTGGTATCCTAATCCAGAAAGCACAATATAGTGACAAAACCTTCTTGCTAAGAGGAGAAGCACAGGATTATTACCCTCAGAATAAAGTTCATTTAAAAAAAACCTACATGCTTTTACTTACTTCAGGGCTCAGGACTGCCGTGCTGTCACTTGGAACATCTTCTTCATATCCTTTATTATGAAAACTTTCTATTTCATGACCTGTGCTGCCTTCACTTGGGCACTTGTTATATGAGCATCTCGGGCTGTTGCTGCAGTGGGAAAATTCACATTTACTGTCCCCAATTTCTGAGGGTGTACATGAGAGGTGGGGAGAACCACTGTCATCCTGATATGGTGGTGGCTGCAATTCATCCAGTGGGGGTGTTCTTCTCATTCTCTGAATGCAGTTTCCTGATAATGATTAAGAATCTGGTCACTGTTTCCAATTAGCCTCAACATGCAGTACAGTCCATAACAATTGCATATAACTTTTAAAAAATTGGATTAAAATATTTGTGGCAATGTAACTATTAGATTCACTATGATTTTTCTTCTTCCCTAGTTCAGACGCAGAAATAATATAATCTGGCTTCCCACTTCTCTCCTCCTGCGTAGTAAGATTAGGAAAAATAAAAGTTATGTACTGAGAGAACCTGTTATATGCCATAAAAATAGGAAAACAATAAATATTGGTGAAATAGCTTATTTAGTTCTTCCTTTCAAAATCCTGATACATTCATATTTCATCTACTCCCTCATGATCTGTGGCCTCTGTAGCCACAGTTGGTAAAAATATAGTAGGCGAAACAAACATAAAAAGCTCATTATTTTCTTCAGTTACTGAGATGAAATTATACTAGTATTAACCTTAGCATTGTCAGAAACTATTTTTCCACATCTATCCAACATCCAGAATTCT
The DNA here is from genome assembly GCA_032199065.1 of Smutsia gigantea. Lineage (NCBI taxonomy): Eukaryota > Metazoa > Chordata > Mammalia > Pholidota > Manidae > Smutsia > Smutsia gigantea. The sequence continues at coordinate 1,058,714 of JAVSCE010004904.1, read as the reverse complement.
GAGATGAGAGACACTGAATCAAGGCCTAATCACTATCTATCAGCAAAGACTGATTAATCTCCATTATTAGGAGGCCCCCCCCCACCACCACCCTACTCTACTCCCTCTGAACTCCTACCTATAGCTCCACCCTATCTACTGTAGGCATCTCCACCTCCAGGAGTTAATCTGAAACCACAGTTTTTTTCATCCTTTTAATTTTTACTTCAGTGATTTATCTCAATAAATGAGAACATGTCTGTGAACAGGATAGAGGTGGGAGCTTGAGCGGGACGTAAGGAAACAGAGTTAGTATACAATTTAAGAAGAGCTAAGTCTGTGTAGATAAAACCTGAATGCAATATTAAATTTAAACACTGCTCATTTTTTCTCTTAACAGACTGTGAATCTCCTTTCTCAAAAGAGATGTTGAAAAAAAGCAGTCTGTATTACAATTCTTACAATGGAGTTCAGTTAAAATGTTTAATAGGTCTTCTGTTCTTCCTAAAATAGAAAAACTTTATACAAGAATTATAAAATTCATTTAAAAATTACCACAATGCCTAGTTCAAATGAAAAATATTAATTTGCATGAACTTATCACAAATTTACATACTCAAAAGCCCTAATTTTAGAAAAAGAAAACTAAATGTCTTATCTAGTCAATCTCACATCCTAACTTTACTTTATAAAACATAAGCCAAAAGTAGAAATGTTACAGAATTAACACAGTTGAAGCTAAATTTGAGAAGACAGATTAAATAGACACCATTTCAAACAGCAGCCAATAAAACAAAGTATCCTAGATTTCAGAGTGGCAATTCCCGGAATGCTTTTGTTTTCCTGCTAAAAGTTGGCAGGCTCAATGGCTATGCCCCTTTGTTTCTTAGCCTTTCCCTCCCTCCTGCCTGGAGATACAGCAGCCATCCTGCAACCATGAAGTAACTAGCATGAGAATGAAAGCTAAGGATGGAGAAGCAGGAAAGTAGAATCTGAGTCTCTGCAACATCACTAAAGTAGCTACCTCTAAACTTCTTGATGCCTGAGACAAAAAAAAATCCTCATTTGTTAAAATAACAACAAAAACTGATAGTTCAATTTTCTGTTGTTTCCAAATATACTCTCTATTTACAGTTTTTAAATCATTAAACCAACATCGTCCCCTCCTTTAAAGATGTATATTTAATCAGTCATTGAATTATAAACTAAATGGTAATACCTAGTTATTTACATACCATGAAATCAATTAAAAATTTCCCAATGTAGTCGTTCAAAGAGTCACCATACCATTTTTTCCTTTGCCTTTATTTTGATTTTTTTAAAGAGAAGTGACCTTTCCCAGAATTCACTCAGCATATTGCCCCATAAATCTCATTGTATAGAATTAGGTCACCTGTCTATTTCTAAACCCAGTTTGGTAGGGGGAAGGGGATTACCATACCTGGCTTAGACTACTTAGAAGTCATCAAACTGAAGGTGAGGATGAGGTCAATTTCACAATCTATATGGAAAAAGAGTAGATGTCACCCACCAAGAAATAAAGAGAGGACTCAAATATAGAAAACTAGTAATGAAAGAGGAGACACTACAACAGATGCCAAAGACACAGAGGATCATAAGAGATTACTATGAAGTATTACATGCCAAAAAATAGGACAGTCTAGAGAAAATGGATAAATTCCTAGAACACACAATATACCAAGACTGAATCATGAAGAAATGGAAAATCTGAACAGACCAATTACTAGTAAGGAGTTGGAATCAGTAATCAAAAACTTCCTAACAAACAAACATCTAGGACCAGAGGGATTTCTCATACATTTAACAAACTCATAAAGGAAAATTAATACCAATCCTTCCCAAACTCTTACAAGAAACAGAAGAGGAAGGAATACTACCAAAGTCATTTTACTAGGCCAGCATTACCTTGATACTAAAGCCAGGCAAGAACACTACAAAAGAAAATAAAATTACAGGCCAATATCCTTGATGAATACAGATGCAAATAACCTTAACAAAATATTAGCAAACTGAATTAAAAAATACATGAAAAGGATCATACACAGTGATCAAATGGGATTTATTCCAAGGATGCAAGAATGGTTCAACATCTACAAATCAATCAATGTAATACATTAACAAAATGAAGGATAAAAAATCATATGATCATCTCAATAGATGCAGGTAAATTCAACACCCTTCATGATAAAAACTCTCAATAAACTGGGTACAGAGGGACTAATGTCAAAATAATAGAAGTTACATATGACAGGCCCACAGCTAACATTATAGTCAAAGGAAAAAACTGAAACCTTTTCCTCTAAAATCAAGACAAGGATACCAATGCTCACACTTTTATTTAACAGAGTATTGGAAGTCCTAACTAAAGTAATTAGGCATAAAAAGAACTAAAAGGCATCCAAAATCAAAAGAACAAATAAAACTATCTCTATTTGTCGATGACATGATATTATATATAGAAAAGCCTAAAGACATTAAAACTTAGAATAAACAAATTCAGTAAGGTTGCAGGATATGAAACCAAAATATAAAAATCAATTGTGTTTATATACACTAACAACAAACTATCAAGAAAAGAAAATTAAGAAACAAATTCCAGTAACAACTGTATCAAAAAGAATAAAATATCTAGGAATAAGTTTAACCAAGAAGGTGAAAGACTTGTACACTAAAAACTGTAAGACATTGATGAAAGAAAGTCACAAAATAAATGGAAAGATATTCCATGCTCATGGATTGGAAGAATTGATATTGGTAGAATGTCCATACTACCGAAAGCAATCTACAGATTCAATACAATAGCTATCAAAATTTCAATGGCATTTATCATAAAAACAGAAAAAAAAATCCTGAAATTTGTCTGGAACCACAGAAGACTCCAAACAGCCGAAGCAATCTTGAGAAAGAAGAACAAAGCTGGATGCATCACCCTTCTGGATCTCATATTATATTACAAAGCTAGAGTAATCAAAACAGTATGGCATTGGCTTAAAAATCAGTGCACAAGAGTTTGAAGACCATGTTTTCAAAGTTTGAGAACTGCAGTTCTAAAAAGTAGTGAGTACACATCTGCAGAATTCATTTTTCTTTTCAAGCGCTTGTGGAAATTTGCCAAAATTCATCATATACTGGGTAATACATTAAGGCTTAACACAATTCTCAAAACTGGAAGCACAAACAGGATTTTTCTGACCACAGTATAATTAAACTAGATATCAGAAACAAAAATGTAACTTAAAAATAAAAAATCTATAGAAATCTACACAAAATAACAGGAAATTAAAATATACTTCTATATAACTCATGGATCAAAGAAGAAATCCCAACAGAAATTAGAAAATGTACTGGAGTATAAATCCATATAAATATTTGTGGAGTATGGATAAAGCCATGCTTAGAAGGAAATTTATAGGCCTAAGTGCACATACTGGGGATGGTGGGGGATACAGGGAAGATGAAAACAATGACCTAATAAGCACCCACTTCAAAAAGTTAAAAATTTTAACAAAATTAAACTCAAAGAAACTAGGAGGAGTGAAATAATGAAGAAATCAAAGACAACACACATACAACAGAGAACATCAGCAAACCCAAATAAAACTCACTGAGAACACTAATAAAACTGATAAACTGTTGGAAGAGACTAGTCATGAAGAAACAGAGATGGCATAAATTATTAATATCAGGAATAGAAAGGAGGACAATATTTCAAATTCTTCAGACATGCTTGGAAATTGCAGTCTTAAAGATATTTAATGGAGTGGAGGGAGGCAGTGGTCTGCACTGGTGCTGGCACAGGAAGCCACAGTGGCCCAGAGCCATATGTCAGGGCCAGGGTAGGATAAGGAGAATGTCTACCTATGGGGGAAGCCAGTGTGCTACTTTGGGGCCCAAGAAAGATGAGAAGGATGGTTATGCCCATAGGAGAGGCAGCCCGGCATGGAGTATCAGAACTCCAGTGGTGTGAGGAGGGTCTTCATTCAGGGAGTAGCCATGGTGAGGCATTAGAGCTCAAGTAGGGAAAAGAGGATATCACATATGGGGCAGCCCTATGCAGCATGATGGAGCCAAGCTCAGTGAGACAGGCCCAGCACATGGAACCAGGGCTTCAGCAGGATTAAAAGGTTCTCCACAAAGGGGCAGCCTAGCCTGGGGCAGCAGAGCCCAAAAAGGGCAAGGAGTGTCTACACTAAACAAAAGGGAGTCAGAACCTAAGTAGGATCAGAGCCATGGAGGGGGGACTGGTGTGGGTTGTCAAAACCCAGGAAGGCTAAGGAAGGCACCCACCTAGAGACATATCTGGTGAAGGAGACAGTCATCCACACAGACAGGTGGCCTGACATGGGGAAACCAGAGTCTAAGTGGGATGGAGAGTATCCATGTATTAGGGGGGCCTGGAATGTGCTATTACTGCTCAAGTGGGGTGAGGAGGGCAACTACGTGGGGGAAAAGAGAAGTCCTGGAGCATGGGGTCAGACCCCAAGCAGGAAGTCAGAGCTTAGGCAGGATGATGAGGACATCCAAGTAGGGAAAGTAGGCCTGTGGTGTCAGTGCCCATGTCCTGAAGGTCATAAGGACACACACAAACGGGACAGGCTGGGTGGATATCAGAACCCAAAATTGGCAGGAGGGACATGCATGCTGACAGAGGGGTACTAATCAACTAATAAGTATATTCAGGTTAATGGGAGCCAGGTCTCTCAAGTATTGGAAAGGGGATTAAAATATAGAAAGAGAAAAACACTACAACAAACCCTGTGGTGTTGGATTAGAATTGAAGATACCAGTGTGAACTCAGTTTTTAAGTAATAGGTAAAAGTTGATATAGTGTAAATATACATATATGTGTGCATATTCATGTATATGCATACATACACACCTATTTTTAAGTATCCTAGTTTTGTCCACTGAGAGGGTTTAAGAACAACAACTCAATAGCAGTGAGCACACCTAGTACCCAGATCTTGGTCTCTAAATCTAATTTTCACAAAAAGGAACCAGGACTCCATGAAGAAATGGCTAACTCAAAAGGATGGGAAAGGGAAAATACAAGACAAGCCTAGAAAAGCTTACTGTGTTGATAGTAAAGACATACTCAAAGAATGATGGGGACATGCCAAAGGACACAGAAGCCAGCCTGAAGGGATTCATACTGACCAAACCCCACTAAAAATCTGAGCTTAAAAATAAGTAATTATAGGAACTGATTATAACACATTGAGGAAAAGAGGCAACCATGAGTACATCTACATATTAATAAGTATATGAATAAATTGAAAATATTCTGACGAACAGATTACGTACATAGTTACAAAGTACCTTCTGACCAAGAGTTTAATTATCAAGAGTAACTCAATGGTGGAGAAGCCTAGTAGGTACTTCTTTGATGAAGAGATCAAAGTGAACATTATGAGTAACGGGACAAAGCAAAATTGTGCATCACCTGATGATATGCAATGAGAGATATACAGTAGCACTTCTGTGGTATTCTGAGTAAAGATGTATTACCTGAATCTAAGCATGAGAAATATCAGATAAACTGAGATCTTCTAAAAAGAACTGGCCTGTAATCTTCAATGACTGAAGACCATTCTAGACTGAAGAAGACTAAAAAGATGTGACAACTAAATGAAAAGCATGATTTTAAACTAGATCCTTTTGCTATAATGGACATTATTTGCACAACTGTTGGCTATGAATGGGTTGTGAAGATTAGATGTTGAAAATATATCAGTGTTAATGTCTTAGTTTTGATGATTACATTGTGATTATGTAAGAGAACATTTTTGTTCATAGAAAATACACACTATATTTGGGGGTAATGAAGCATCAGGTCAGCAGACCACTTACCCTCAAAGGCTCAAGGGGGTAAAAGGGACTGTATTATTTTTCTAACTTTCATTGATTTTGTGAGTTTTTAAAAAAATGTCATGTTTAAGACATAATGTGGGGGGGGGGCATGGGGAGGGCTGCACAACACAGAGAAGACAAGTAGTGATTCTATAGCATCTTACTACGTTGATGGACAGTGACTGTAATGGGGTATGTGGTGGGGACTTAATGATGGGGGGAGTCTAGTAAACATAATGTTGCTCATGTAATTGTAGATTAATGATACCAAAATAAAAAAAAAAGGAATTAAAAAAAATGTCATGTTTCCATGACAGATAGTAACTGCACTAGTTGGGGTGAGGATTTAATAATGAGGGTAACTGTTGAATCACTATATTGTATACTTGAAACCAATACAATATTGTTTATTAACTATACTTCAATAAAAAATACTCCATAAGGATACCATCATAACTTTAGAAAATAAATTTGAAAATCAGATTATATAGACAAATTCCTAGAGAAACACAATCTATTGAAACAGACATAAGAAAAACAGGAAAATTATATAATATTATAGCTACTACAGAAATGATTTCATATTTTAAAACCTTCCTAATAAAGAAAAGTCCGGGCGCAGAAAGCTTCACTGGTGAATTTATCACTTAAGAAAGAAAAAACACCAATTTTGGACTAAATATTTTAGATAATATTAAAGAGGGAACACTTCTAAAATTATTTTATGAGGCCAGCAAAACTCTGACACCAGGGCCTGATAAAAAATATTATAAGAAAAGAACAAAATAATTCCTCTTAGGATACAAAAACTCTACAAAATAGTAAATTTTAAACCCAGAGGCATATAAACAGGATACTTACTATATTATAATCAACTTGGGTTTATACTAGGAATGTAAAGTTATTCCATAAATGCAAGGTGGATTTAATATTAGAAAATAAATTTAACACATGCATTGGAAGAATAAAGGTAAAAAGTAATGTGATAATCATAACAGACTTTTAAAAAGTTTGATAAAATTCATTATCAATTTATGATATAATCTTTGTACAAAGGAGGAATAGAAGGCAATTTCCTTTATCTTATAAAGGGTAGTTTGAAAGTCCTACAGCACACGTCATATTTAATGGTGAGATGTTGAAAGCTTTACCTCTGAGATCAGGAATAAGGATGTCTGTTATCACCATTTGTATTAAACAATGAACTGAAAGTCCTAGCCAGTACAATAAGGTGAGAAAAAGATGTAAAAGGATTGGAAAGAAACAAAACTGTCATTACTCTCAGATGGTGATTGTGATAATGAAGTCCCAAAATAATTTAGAGATAATCTATTAGAGTTAGTAAGCCAATTTAGTAAGGTCACCGGATATGAAATCAGTATTTTAAAAAATCAACTGAATTTCTACATGCTATGAACAATTTAAAGTGAAACTTAAAATAACCAACATATAATAGCATCATATTATTATACCTAAGAATAAATCTAAGAAATCACCTTGCTGTTATTTTTCCCATTCTTAAGTTTAAAATCAGAATGTATACTCTTGGCAATTGGCAGAACCCACACTTTACCTTTCTAAGCTGTGGCTATATGGTACAGGAAAGGACATTTGGAAACCACTGGTGCTTCTTTTCCCTAGCAACAAGACATCCCAAGGGAAAAGCAGAGATTTGTCTACCATTAGAGACTTGAGAATTGCCAGTTTGGTGAATGCCTTCACTAACTTGGTCATTGCAAAAATTAATAGGCTTGAAAAATGGTGACCAATTATCATAAACTTAATTAGAAGATGACTTCAACTGCAGTTGCCACTTCAAATGGAGTCTTCTCATTGAGCAAATTAAGACAGCCTCAGTATTTGATACTATAGCTTTATTTTAGCAAATGCTTCTTCCTTCTAACAATCCAGAGCCTGTTACAAGCTGTTTTCACTGCAACAGCAATACTTATAGCATCCTACTTCAGGGAAATAATGAAATATTCTTGTTCTACGCCACAATTTGCTCTGCAGAGACCATGGCTGTCTTAGCATTCCGTACCAAATGTCCTTGATCCTGCTCTGGATGACAGCAAGCTGTTAAGACCTGGAGAACAGAAGAGTTGAGAGATGAAGTGTCTTGATAAAATATACATCTGTGACAGAACTGAGAACAAGACCTTATGAAAACACAGGGGCTCACCTCCTCAATAAAGTACCGGAGGATCCAGGGAAATGATGAAACACTCCTCCCAAAGACACAGAATTTACTACCCCTTGTCAACCTCCCACTAGGAAGGAGACAAAGACTTGGCTGGCTTAACACTTGGAAAGCAGCACATTCCATATTTGAGTATAGAGCTCTGATCCATTTATAAGGTAAAACAAAACCTATTAGCTTTGAGTAGCAACCAGAGTAAAATAAGTCTTTCTAGATACTCCAGGGTACAGTACTGTAAGCTCTACACTTGACCTTTAAGATCCAGCAAACCAAAAGGTCCTCAAATGTCTGCACTCCTAAGAGGAACCTTATTTGGTAATGATAAATTACCCTTTTATAGTTTCTGGATTTAATTTGCTAATATTTTTAAAGGATTTTGCATCTAAGTACATGGGCAACATTGGTCTTTTTATTTTTCTGTTTTGGCTATTAGGTTAATTCTACATTCATAAAACAATGTGGGAAATATTCTCTCCTCTTTTTTTCTAGAAGAGTTTGTGCTGAATTGGTAATATATTTCTTCCTTAAATGTTTAATAGAATTCACTGATGAAGCTATCTGGGACCAGAGTTTTCTTAATGGAATAGTTTTGTACCATAAATGTAGGGCAATTGAAGTTACCTCTCTTCTTGAGGATTGGTCATTGTGTTTATTAAGGAATTTGTCTGTTTCATTAGGTCAAATTTATTGGCATAAAGTTGTACATAATATTCTCTTAAATCCTCTTAAGGTCCGTGGGATCTGCAATAATGTACCTATTTAATTCTTGATGATCACTTATGTCTTTTCTCTTTTTTGTGGTCAGTAAGCTTATATAAGAGAAGCTTATAAATGTTATTGATTTTTCCAAGAACAGCTTTTGGCTTCATTGATTTCTCTTTGTTCATTTACTTACCTCATTGATTTCCACTCATCTTTATTATTTCCTTCCATATGGTTATGCTATTTTTTAATTTCCTAATTTCTTTCAGAAGCTTACATGAGTGATTTGCAACTTTTCTCTTCCTACTATATAATTAATGTTATAAAACTCCACCTAAGCACTACTATAGCTGCATCCCACACATACTGATATATTGTACTTCTCACTTTCAATCAGTTCAAAATGCTAATCACCCTTTCAATTGCTTCTTTGAACTATGTTTAGGATGTTAAAAAAAGGCCAAATATTTATAGATTCTCCAGATATCTTGCTATAACTGATTTCTAACTTGAACAGAGAACACAGTCTATGGAATTTCAATACTCCTGTTAAGTTTATTAACTTTAATGGCCCAGAATATGGTATTTCTTGGAGAATGTCTATGTGCAATTGAAGAGAGTATATTTTGTTATTATTGAATGGAGTGTTCTATCAGTGTCATTTAGGCCAAGTTGGTAGATTCTATTGGCCAAGTCTTCTGCATCCTTATTTTCTGTCTACTTCTATTCACTATCAAGTGAGAAGTATTAAAATGTCCGAATATAACTGTGAATGCCTATTTCTCCTTTCAAATTTATTGAAGTTGTTATTTAGGACTGTTATATCTTGATGAATTGACTCATATTAGTGTGAAAATATTCTTCTGTATTCCTGGTAATAATACATGCTCTATAAAGTTGTTGCTGTTAATGTAGCCATCTCAGCTTTCTCTGAATTAATGACCCCACTGTACATCATTTTTTTATCCTTTCACTTTTAAATTAACTATGCTTTTATGTTTTTTTAATATAATTTATTTTATTATCATTAATCTACAATTACATGTGCAATATTACGGTTATTAAACTACCCCTTCATCAGGTCCCCCCCACCAACCCCATTACAGTCACTGTCCATCAGCGTAGTGAGATGCTATAGAATCACTACTTGTCTTCTCTGAGTTGTACTGCCCTCCCCGTGCCCCCCCAACATTACATCTGCTAATCGTAATGCCCCTTTTTCCCTCTTATCCCTCCCTTCCCGCCCATTTTCCCCAGTCCCTTTCCCTTTGGTAACTATTAGTCCGTTCTTGGGTTCTGTGAGTCTGCTGCTGTTTTGTTCCTTCAGTATATGCCTTTATGTTTAAGTTAAGTTTCTCATAATCATATATATTTGGATCTTGCTTTTAAAAAAGAATCTCATCTGGCTATTTTAATTGGCATATTTAAACCTCTTACATTAGTGTAACTATATATATCAGGGACTAATAACTTTCTGAAATAGACCATACAGTAAATAATTGGTAGGCCACCTATACTGCCTACCACACATTTTTTTGTGTGTGTGTTTTATAATGCCTTACAACTGTAAAAATCTGTTATATATCACACAGAATATTATTCAGTCATAAAAAAGGAATGAAAATCTGATACATGATACAACATGAATCTTGAAGACATTATGCTAAGTGAAATAGACCAGACACAAATACTGTTTGATTCTCTTGTATGGGTTACCTAGAGTAGTAGAGGTAAGGATAGAGAAAGAAAGGATAATGGTGACTGGCAGGATCTCAAGGGAATGGAGAATGGGGAATTAGAGTATAATGGGTAGAGAATTCCAGTTTGGGAAAATGAAAAATTATAGGATAGTAATGATTGTAAAACAATGTGAATTTACCTATTGTCACTGGACTGTATACTAAAATGGTTTTAAAGTGGTAAATTTTCTATTATGTATATTTTTCCACAACTTAAAACAATGTAAAAATAATTTCTAGCTCACAGACCCTGCAAAAACAGGCTTTACACCATATCTGGCCCATGAGTTTGCCAACACCTCATCTATATAGTTGACTGTAAATCTACCCTCTTATAATTTGTTTTTTATTAATTCTAATTATTCTTTATTTTTCTTATTTTTCTAACTTTTTAAAAATTATTTTTAAGAATCCATTTTCTCCCCATTATTAGCTTATTAGTTGTTTTATTTTCCAATGGTTTTCTAGGACTTACAATATATATTTTAACTTATGATAGTCTGTCTTCAAGTAACTTCATATATAACATAAAAATCTTACAAGAGAATATTTTTGCTCCCAACCACTGTTATTGTTATATATTTCACTTTCACATATTTCATAAACCCCATGCACGATACACTGTTATAAAGGGAAAAAAACTTCCATGTTTACTCTCATTCCTTTTTGTGGACCCAAATTTCCATCTATTGTCATTTTCTTTCTGCCTGAAGCACTTCCTATAAAATTTAATGTAATTTAGGTTTGCTGGCGACAAATTCCTTCACATCTTTTGCCTGAAAACATCTATATTTTGCCTGTATTTTCAAAATACTTTTTTTTTTTGGGTATAGAATTCTAGACTGACAGCTTTTAAAAAATTCTTTTTAGTACTTTAATGATGACATTCCATGGTCTTCTGGCTTTCAGTTTGTAGCAAGAAATCAGCTATCATCTCCTTCCTTTGTCTATAAATAATTTTTCACTTTTCTCTGGCTGCTTAAGTCTTATTGAGCTTCTTGGATCTCTAGATTTATTGTTTTCTTAAAATTTGGAAATTTTCAATATTTTTTGTTCCCTTCTTCCCTCTCCCTTATACATAATTAGTGTACCTAGTATCACCCAGATTACTGAGCCTCTACTTAATTCTTTTTCAGGTTTTTTTCTCTCTGTGCTCTACTTTGGACTGCATGTATTGGTATATCTTCAAGTTCACTGATCTTAATTCTTCAGCGTCTGCCTGCTATTAATCCGATCCAGGATGTTCTTCATTTCAGATACTGCATTTTTCTGTCTTCAAGTTCCATTCTGGTTTTTTAAAATCTTCCATTATGTTTTTTTAGTATGTTCATTTCTTTTACATTGAGCATATTATACAAGATTAAGATCCTTATTTGCTAATTCCATCATCTTTGTTATTCCTGCTTTTGTTTCTATTGATTGTCCACACCCCTCACCACTGGTTGTGGGTCCTAGTTTCCTGTTTTGCATGCCTGGAAATTATTAATGAGATGCCGGGCATTGTGAATATTATGTTGTTTAGTGCTATATTTTATTGTATTCCACTAAAGAGTGTTTTGATGTTGTTCTGGCATACAAGTAAATTTCTTGAGGATCAGTTTCTTTTGAGATTTCCTCTTAGGCTTTGTTAGAGTGGGTCTACAGCATACTTGATGTTAATGCTGAATCATTCCCACTATTAAGGTTTGACTCTTCTAAAGACTCTACCCAATGCTCAATGTATTACAAGGTCTTGCTGCTCTGGGTACTAGGAAAGTAAATTATTTTCAGATCTGTGTAAATTCCTGGAATTTTTCTGCCTACTACTTTCTGGTGGTTCTTTTCCAAATCTTGGGTAATTACTTCCTATGCATGCATAGGTCAGCACTCAGCAACAACATTAAAGAACCACTCTGAAGATATTTGGAACTTCATCTTGTGCAGCTTTACCTTGTCCACCTCTTGCCCCACAAATCCTACTTCCTCCTCTACTTGAACTTCAATCTCTGTATCCTTGAACAACTCAAGAGATTTCCAGATCCATTTTGGTTTCTCCTCTATGTACTGAGCTGAAAATTGCCTCCAGGGAATAAGCTGAGGCCATCCCAGATGCGACCTCATTTACTTGCCTTCTCATAAGGATCACAGTCCTCCTGCCCTGCCTATTGCCCAATGTTTCAAAATAGTGGTTTTTGATATTTTTCCCTAGTGTTCTAATTATTTATGGCAGGAAAGCAGCTCCTATAGGACCTACTCCTTCAGGGGTTGAAAAAAAATTCGAAGACTTCTGATTGTAAACAAATAGGAGGTAAGTTAGATCACTCTCTACAGTGGGGACAATGTTATCTCTCAGGGGACTAAAATTAGCTTGGGGTGGGGAGAAAAAATCTTAGTTATTCACAATGTTTTACGGCCAATCAAAACCTAACTATACCTGATAAAATTTCAACTCCTTAGATTTGTCTTTAGTTATGTATAAATTAAATTCAAAAAATTTTATTAATTGATTTGTATAACTTAAATTCAAACTGTCCTTTTTAAAATAATGAAACGAGGTTGTGAAACACTAATCTAGATAATTTGACAATTCATTCTACTGAAATTAAAAGAAAAGTCAATGATTAAAAAACAACTGTCGATCAGTTCCGGGAAGATGGCGGCGTGAGCAGGGCGGTGGAAATCTCCTCCCAAAACTATATAAATCTATGAAAATACAGCAAATACAACTACTCATAAAAGACAGACCAGAATTTACAGCACAGCGCACAGCCTGCATCGGCACCTGAGAGGACTCGGCACCCCGTGAGGCGGGTAAGATACGGAGCCACGTCTCAGCGGGAACCGAGCACTCCCCCACCCCTGCGCACTGGCGGGAGGAGAGGATTCAGAGACAGGAGGGAGTGGAAGAACAGGCCTGCAAAATAACCAGCCCTGGTGATCTGCGCCGGGAGCGCTGACATACATGGTGCCATGCAGCGGAGATTGGAGAGGCAGAAGGTGCAGGTTTTGAGCTGGGAATGCACCCGGGTCCATGCAGCTGGCGCCCCAGGACAAGAGAAAAGTGCGTGCTGTTGTTAGTGGTCTTGGAGAGGCAGGGGGGGGCCCAGCGAGGGAACACAATCACCCCGGCACGCTCAGCCCAACGCACTGGGAGTGCTGAGGAATTTCAGACCCCTTGGCTGGCAAATGGGAAAAGGTAGCCACACTGAAACTTTACATAGAGAACAAAAGACTCCCATTCGTTCCCACCCCGGCCAGACCGACAAAGAGCAGTGTGGGTGTGGCTGCGGAATAGTGGAGCAAAAGCACCACCTACAGCATCCTTACAGAATCCACTCCTGTTTTAAGAGCCCAGCTGACATACGTGGCACCTACCAGCGACCACTTCTATTGCCATGAAAAGACAGAGGAATATGGTACAGACAAAGATCACCCAGACCCAGACAACACCTGAAAGGGAACCTGAAGGGATGGAAAGGCTTCCTGAAAAAGAATTCACAATAAAAGTCATAACCATGCTGATGGATCTACAGAGAAATATGCAAGAGCTGAAGGAGGAAGTGAGGGAAGTCAGGAAAGACAATGCAGAAATGAGACAAGCCATCAACGGGCTTAGCAGCAGACTGGATGAGATGCAAGAGACTGTTAATGGAATAGAAATCAGAGAACAAGAATACAGAGCAGCTGAGGCAGAGAGAGATAAAAGGATCTCTAGGAATGAAAGAATATTAAGAGAACTGTGTGACCAATCCAAACGGAACAATATTCACCTTATAGGAGTACCAGAGGAAGAAGAGAGAGAAAAAGGGATAGAAAGTATCTTTGAAGAAATAATTGCTGAAAACTTCCCCATGCTGGGGAAGGAAATAGTCTCGCAGTCTACGGAAACCCACAGATCTCCTAACACAAGGCTCCCAAGAAAGACAACACCAAGACACATAATAATTAAAATGGCAAAGATCAAAGATAAGGACAGAGTATTAAAGGCACCTAGAGAAAGAAAAAAGATCACCTACAAAGGAAAACCCATCAGACTATCATCAGACTTCTCAACAAAAACCTTACAGGCCAGAGGAGAATGGCATGATATATTTAACGTTATGAAACAGAAGGGCCTCGAACCAAGATTATTGTATCCAGCACGATTATCATTTAAATATGACGGAGGGATTAAACAATTTCCAGACAAACGAAAGTTGAGAGAGTTTGCCTCTCATAAACCACCACTACAGGATATCTTAAACGGACTGCTCTAGAGGGAAGCACCCCTAAGGCTAAAAAGATGTCGCCAAAGAAAATAAAAGCATAGCAAAGAAAGCAGACCATCCAAATACTAACTAAAGGCAAAGAACAAAACACCTAGTATATAAAGAATGGAGGAGGAGGAATAATAAGGGAGAGAAATAAAGAAACATCAGACTGTGTTTACAATAACTTAACAAGAAAGTGAAGTTAGATTGTCAGATAGTAAAGAAGCAACCCTTGAACCTTTGGTAACCATGAATCTAAAGCCAGCAATGGCAATGAATACATATCTACCGATAAATCACCCTAAACGTAAATGGACTGAATGCACCAATCAAAAGACACAGAGTAATAGAATGGATAAAAAACCAAGACCCATCTATATGCTGCCTACAAGAAACTCACCTCAAATGCAAAGATATACACAGACTAAAAGTGAAGGGATGGAAAAAGATATTTCATGCAAACAACAAGGAGAAAAAAGTAAGTGTTGCAGTACTTGTATCAGACAAAATAGACTTCAAAATGAAGAAAGTAGCAAAAGATAAAGAAGGACATTACATAATGATAAACGGGTCAATCAGGACATTACATAATGATAAAGGGGTCAATCCAACAGAGGATATAACCATTATAAATATATATACACCCAACACGGGAGTGCTGGCATATGTGAAACAAATACTAACAGAATTAAAGGAGGAAATAGAGAGCAATGCATTCATTTTAGGTGACTTTAACACACCACTCACTCCAAAGGACATATCAACCAGACAGAAAATAAGTAAAAACACAGAGGCACTGAACAACACACAAGAACAGATGGACCTAACAGACACCTACAGAACTCTACACCCAAAAGCAGCAGGATACACATTCTTCTCAAGTGCACATGGAACATTTTCCAGAATAGACCACATACTAGGCCACAAAAAGAACCTCAGTAAAGTCAAAAATATTGAAATTCTACCAACCAACTTCTCAGATCACAAAAGTATAAAACTAGAATTAAATTTTAGAAAGTAAACAAAAAGGCACACTAATACATGGAGACTTAACAACATTCTCCTAATTAAACGATGGGTTAACGACCAAATGAAAACAGAAATCAAAGAGTATATGGAGATAAATGACAACAACAACACAAAGCCACAACTTCTGTGGGACACAGCAAAGGCACTTCTAAGAGGAAAGTATATTGCAATCCAGGCCTATCTAAAGAAGGAAGAACATTCCCAAATGCATAGTCTAAAGACACAGTAACTGAAATTGGAAAAAGAAGAACAAATGAGGCCCAAAGTCACCAGAAGGAGGGACATAATAAATACCAGAGAAGAAATAAATACAACTGAGAAGAATAAAACAATAGAAAAAATCAATGAAACCAAGAGCTGGTTCTTTGAAAAAATGAACAAAATAGATAAACCCCTAGCCAGACTTATTAAGAGAAAAAGAGAATCTACACACATAAACAGAATTAGAAATGAGAAAGGAAAAATAAT
This sequence comes from Smutsia gigantea, assembly GCA_032199065.1. Classification (NCBI taxonomy): domain Eukaryota; kingdom Metazoa; phylum Chordata; class Mammalia; order Pholidota; family Manidae; genus Smutsia; species Smutsia gigantea. The sequence continues at coordinate 1,042,497 of JAVSCE010004904.1, read as the reverse complement.
GACAGACACCACAGAAATACAAAGAATTATAAGAGAATATTATGAGAATCTATACGCTAACAAGCTGGAAAACCAAGAAGAAATGGACTTCTTAGGAAAATACAAACTTCCAAAACTGACCAAACAAGAAACAGAAAAACTAAACAGACCAATCACCAGCAATGAAATTGAAGCGGTAATCAAAAAACTACCCAAGAACAAAACCCCCCGGACCAGATGGATTCACCTCTGAATTCTACCAGACATATAGAGAAGAAATAACACCCATTCTCCTTAAAGTTTTTCAAAAAATGGATGGAAGAGGAGGGAATACTTCCAAACTCATTCTATGAAGCCAGCATCACTCTAACACCAAAACCTGGCAAAGACATCACCAAAAAAGAAAACTACAGACCAATATCTCTGATGAATGTAGATGCAAAAATACTCAACAAAATATTAGCAAAAAGAATTCAAAAATACATCAAGAGGATCATACACTATGATCAAGTGGGATTCATCCCAGGGATGCAAGGATGGTACAACACTCGAAAATCCATCAACATCATCCACCACATCAACAAAAAGAAGAACAAAAACCACATGATCATCTCCATAGATGCTGAAAAGGCATTTGACAAAATACAGCATCCATTCATGATTAAAACTCTCAATAAAATGGGTATAGAGGGCAAGTACCTCAACATCATAAAGGCCACATATGACAAACCCACAGCTAACATCATACTTAACGGCGAGAAGCTGAAAGCTTTTCATCTAAGATCAGGAACAAGACAGGGATGCCCACTCTCTCCACTGTTATTCAACATAGTACTGGAGATCCTAGCCACGGCAATCAGACAAAACAAAGACATACAAGGCATCCAGATTGGTAAAGAATAAGTCAAATTGTCACTATTTGCAGATGACATGATACTGTACATAAAAAACCCTAAGGACTCCACTCCAAAACTACTAGAACAAATATCTGAATTCAGCAAAGTTTCAGGATACACAATTAACACACAATTAACAACAAATCTGTTGCTTTCCTATACACTAATGATGAACTAACAGAAAGAGAAATCAGAAAAACGATGCCATTCACAATTGCATCAAAAAGAATAAAATACCTAGGAATAAACCTAACGAAGGAAGTGAAAGACCTGTACTCTGAAAACTAAAAGACACTCCTAAGAGAAATTAAAGAGGACACTAACAAATGGAAACTCATCCCATGCTCTTGGCTAGGAGGAATAAATATTGTCAAAATGGCTATACTACCTAAAGCAATCTACAGATTCAATGCAATCCCTATCAAAATACCAACAGCATTCTTCAATGGACTGGAACAAATAATTCTAAAATTCATATGGAACCACAAAAGACCCCGAATAGCCAAAGTAATCCTGAGAAGGAGGAATAAAACAGGGGGAATTACGCTCCCTGACTTCAAGCTCTACTACAAAGCCACAGTAATCAAGACAATTTGGTATTGGCACAAAAACAGACCCACAGACCAGTGGAACAGAATAGAAAATCCAAACATTAACCCAAACATATACAGTCAATTAATATTTGATAAAGGAGCATTGTATAAACATTGGGGAGATGACAGCCTCTTCAGCAGCTGGTGTTGGAAAAACTGGACAGCTACATGTAAGAGAATGAAACTGGACTACTGTCTAGCCCCATACACAAAGGTAAACTCAAGGTGGATCAAAGACCTGAATGTAAGTCATGAAACCATAAAACTCTTAGAAAAAAACATAGGCAAAAATCTCTTGGACATAAACATGAGCAACTTCTTCATGAACATATCTCCCCGGGCAAGGGAAACAAAAGCAAAAATGAACAAGTGGGACTATATCAAGCTGAAAAGCTTCTGTACAGCAAAGGACACCATCAGTAGAACAAAAAGACATCCCACAGTATGGGAGAATATATTCATAAAAAACGTATCTGATAAAGGGTTGACATCCAAAATATATAAAGAACTCATGCACCTTAACAAACAGAAAGCAAATAATCCAATTAAGAAATGGGCAGAGGACATGAATAGACACTTCTCCAAAGAAGAAATTCAGATGGCCAACAGGCACATGAAAAGATGCTCCACATCGCTAATCATCAGAGAAATGCAGATTAAAACCACAATGAGATATCACCTCACACCAGTGAGGATGGCCAACATCCAAAACACAAACAACAACAAATGTTGGCGAGGATGTGGAGAAAAGGGAACCCTCCTACACTGCTGGTGGGAATGCAAATTAGTTTAACCATTGTGGAAAGCAGTATGGAGGTTCCTCAAAAAACTCAAAATAGAAATACCATTTGACCCAGGAATACCACTCCTAGGAATTTACGTTAAGAATGCAGCAGCCCAGTTTGAAAAAGACACATGCACCCCTATGTTTATCACAGCACTATTTACAATAGCCAAGAAATGGAAGCAACCTAAGTGTCCATCAGTAGATGAATGGATAAAGAAGATGTGGTACATATACACAATGGAATATTATTCAGCCATAAGAAGAAAACAAATCCTACCATTTGCAACAACATGGATGGAGCTAGAGGGTATTATGCTCAGTGAAATAAGCCAAGCCGAAAAAGACAAGTATCAAATGATTTCACTCATATGTGGAGTATAAGAACAAAGAAAAAAACTGAAGGAACAAAACAGCAGCAGGCTCACAGAACCCAAGAACGGACTAATAGTTACCAAAGGGAAAGGGACTGGGGAAGATGGGTGGGAAGGGAGGGATAGAGGGAAAAAGGGGCATTACGATTAGCAGATGTAATGTTGGGGGGGGTACGGGGAGGGCTGTACAACTCAGGGAAGACAAGTAGTGACTCTATAGCATCTCACTACGCTGATGGACAGTGACTGTAATGGGGTTGGTGGGGGGGACCTGATGAAGGGGGTAGTTTAATAACCATAATATTGCACATGTAATTGTAGATTAATGATACCAAAATAAACTATTTTAAAAAAAGAGAACTGTATTAGCTGAAGAGTTTGGAAAATAGCACTTTTGAAGCATGTTGAAAACAACTAGCAATAAAGTTTGATCCTAGGGAAAAAAATGAACGTTGAGAGGAATAAAGTGCCTAATATTTTTGAGGGCTTTATTATGGGCCAGGCACCACTTCACTGAACTATTTCATGTATTCACCAAAAGCAGAAGGAGGGGGTAAAAAAACAAATAAATAGAACCTTTAAAATCAAATAGAAGATAATTTGATAGAATGGCATAGCAGGAACAGTTCCTGAGGTGGATAGTAGAACTCTGTATTTCAGCTTTTGAAAATAAGATAGCTTCTGTGATCTTTGATTATAAAATATTAAATGTCAAAAAAAAACCACACAAAAAAACAACTGTCATAACCCAAAGCTTTAAGTGTTCATACATGTGTCACATGTTGCAAATAGAGTTAATGAACCTTTTTCTGACATTCTATTGATATTGAACTGCCCGATAATTCTAGAGTACACATTGGCGAACCATGTTGCGGCATATTTTTGTCCTTCAGCATACACTCTAGACCAGGGGATTTCAAACTCTTAACCTAGATCCACACAACAATAAATACATTTTACAAATATGTTTTAAAGCATGGGGAAAAAGTGTTATTAAGTAATGCTTATCCTTACTATGTGCAAAAATTATATTTTATAGTCAACACAATTTCATTTTTTTACATTTTTGTCAATATCTATTCATTGATTTCATGATCCACATACAAATTGAAAATCATTGTACCAGCTTTTCCTGATACTTATACTTTCCTGAAATTGACATATATTTTCATGCCTCACTAATACTGTACATGGTATTTCCTACATTGTTCTTTGTTCCCAAAGTTGACTTAAGGATGTCCTTTGAGTCCAATATCCAAAACTCTAGTTCTAGCATAAAACCTTTTCTGATTTATTTAACAGTTCCGTCCTTCGTGCCACCATTTTGTACCTACTTTCCATAGTAATTAGCACAGTATGTAATTCTTCATTTAAATATGTTTCCCAAAATTACAGTGAGATACCACTTCACATCCATTAGAATAGTGGTAACAAAAATGTAAATAATAAGTGTTTATGACATGTGGAAAAGCTAGAACCTTCATCCATTGCTGATGGGAATGTATAATGGTACAACCACTTCAAAAAATAACTTGGCAATTTCTCAAAACATTAAACAAAATGATTCCACTCTTAGATTTATATTACCCAAAAGAAATGAAAACATATATCAACACACTGAGTGTGTACAAATGTTAACAGCAGCATTATTCACAGTAGTAAGAATGTAGGAAGAACCCAAATGCCCATTAACTATGAAAAGATAAAAAGTGGCATGTCTATACAATGGAATGGTATTTGACAATAAAAAGAAACATACTACTGGTACATACTACAACAGGGAAGAACCTTGGGAACATTATGCTAAGTGACAGACACTGACCACAAAAGGACACATAATTGACTTTTTCATTTATAAAAAAAGTGTAGAGCAGGCAAGTACATACAGACAGAAAGTAGATTATTGGTTGCCTGGGGCAGGGGAGTAGTGTTGAGGAGAACTACTAATGGTTATAAGATTTCTTTTTAGGGTAATGAGAATATTCTCAAATTAAATAATGGTGATGGCCGCACAACTCTGTAAATATACTAAAAACAACTGAATTGCACATTGTACATGAGTGAATTTTATGATATGTGAATTACATTTCAATAAAGTCTTAAAAGTAGCTATTTCTCCTTTTGTCTCAGATTTTGAATGGAGGAACTGACATAATCTTTCCAAAATCTACAATGTAAGGTCTCAATCGATATGCACTAGTCAACAGACAACAAAAAGTAAATAAGAGGGAGGCCTCCTTTAAAAATGCTTTGTTTGCTGAAGGGATTAACCTATGGGAAATACAACACTTTACAATATTTACAAATAAATATATCACGCTATTATACAGGTACTATAATACACAAATTAAGTGCCATATGGACATCAAAGATAAACCCTTGGTGTCATAAAATCTATGCAAAGGAAACAGAGAGAATTTGAAGAAATGCATTGCTCTCTGGAGGGCATTTTCTTCTGATAGAAAAGAATTTATAAAACTTGGCCCAAATAAAATAACTTGTGAACATCCTAACAGAAATTTTTGAAAGAATGTAGCATATTTCTTCCAACGTTATTAGTAAGTACTGTCAATGATAGGGCAAGGGTTGCAAAATGACAGAGATGCCTGTGTTTGTATGGACACCAACATGTTTATATAATTTATGGTCTATATAATACTTAAGAATGTGGGTTTTGGTGTTAGAGTGCCTGGGTCTATTTCTGCCATTTACCAAATGTGTGACTATCAGCAATTTATTTGCTTCACTGATATCTTTATTTCCTCATCTGTAAATTAGGAATTGTAATAGCACCAATCTCATTGGGATTTTTGAGGATTAAATGAGTTAATGTTTTGAGGGCTTAGCATAGTGCTATTTAATAGCAACAGTCAGTAAATATTGTTACTATAGTTATTGTATTAGAATTAATATAATGACCCCATAAAGTAGGCAAGACTCAGAAATGATAAATGAATTAAATTCAGATATTTTTCCTTCTTTGGTGTTGAGAAAAAGCAACAAAATCTCTAAATTTGTTTTCAGATTAATTCTGCAAGAATTCTGCCCTGTTAAATTATACAGAACATTGCCTTTTACTCCAACTTTATAAGAAAGAGGGCATAACAAATAGTAACCAAACAGGAGTTTTCAAAAAGTAAGAGGAGTACTGCTCATTTCAGAAGTCATTTAGCAATATATACTCCACACCATCCTCTAGTAGCATGAGAATCTTCTAGAATAGCTTTTACTTGAGTTCTACCTAGTATCAGTATTAATCATGACCCTAAATGATCATTAAAGATCCAACTAGGCTAAGTATAAAATACAAATCAGGAAGATTTGCATAAAAAGTAAAGAATTCTCATGCTTAAGGAATGAATTCCCAGTTATCTTTGAGGGAAATAGCCAGGGGTTTTGTAGTATTCAAATTACACCAGAGATGCAACAAAACTAATAAAATATAGCTGACTTTATTTTCAAGTGTTAATTTTAGATATCCGATACTTTCTCAAGTCTCCAACATTTTATATACTCCCAGAATTTTATATGCTCCTGCCAATCAGCCCCTAAAATGTGCTCACCAATAAACAAAAAGTAAAAAATTAACATAATTATATTAAATATCTGCAACATTTATCATTGTGTTTTATGCATATGAAAGGAAGAAAACAAATCGGAGCTTTTTTTAATGTCTGAGTTTTAATTTAAATCAATCAATAATCTGAAATAATCGAGCTATTCAACTTATTTGATGTATGAAATCAGAAGATAAAACTTTGTAAGTGCTTATATGCAAATAATATGCTGATATTGTTACTGTAATACATACCAAAGATTTAATTTTAGAATCAGTTAAGCCCTGTTGAGTTTATATGTACCATTTTTGCTATGAATAATTTGCTGAGTTTCTGCATTTGTTTTATGAAATGGAAAAGAACCAATATTCTTAGAAAGACAAAAAATGAAATTCTGTCTGGCCTGTAAAACATACAGAGATTTACACTGGGTAATGTTGGCACTGTAGTTTGGTGGGGTGGTGGTAGTGGTTATATACTAATAAAGACAAGAATGAGAACTAATTAGCTTTTACTTATAACATAAACTGGGGGGAAGGAGTGATCATAATTCCTTGAGAATAAAACACTAAGGCAGTTTTCATTCCCATTTTGTGTTAAAAGACTTCAGGCATTCTGATGACTTATTTTTTCATTTTTATAACACCCAGTAACCAGACACTTCAAAAATAGTTGGTTGAAATAGCAGCAATTTAGGATTATGAAGCTGTTAAGTGCTTCCCAATGTTGATGTAATACAGCAATTATAGACCTGTGTAATTCGGCAAAAAGGCTTTGTTTTGTTGTTACACATATTGAAATTGTACAATAATACCTTTTTTCACAGAATGGGGCTCAAATTTAAAAAAAATCTTTGCATTAATGTTTAGACCATTATGAACTCGCCATTGAAATTTATTATTTTGTAACCAAAAACAAAATGAAGCACTAAGGGGAAAAGGTTGTATGTTAGAATTTTGATTAGCAATCACAGCTGCACCAGAATTAGTTTCTATAGCAACAGGAAGACATAATGCGTTGAATTGCAATGCAATACAAGATTATTCTTTACAGACTGCAATTCAAAAGGAAATCTTTAAAGTATTGTGCTTCAAAAGAGTTATTAATCTTTTATCTACCATAATTCTCTTAACAGAAAATACTTAATTATTCTAGTCTACTTTTCTTGAATCCTGTTTTAACTCATTCAAATTTAATATGTTCCAAAAAAGTTCGAAAATTAAATATACCTGAACAATAAGAATTTTGGCTAAAATGTCTTATTTGCATTTAAAAATAAAAATGCATGGACTCACATTAGAATCTACAAGGAAAAGCCTAAAGGGTGCTATTTTGTGTAAACTATGTTGTAGGGATAAGAATTAAAAATTCCACAAATTCCACATTTCTATCAGTATGAAACTAAGCTTCTCCTTTATCAGTGTGCACTCCCAATGCCCAAACTATTAAGAAACTACACTCCTTTGAGTATACAGAGCATACATCATCCTTACTTTAGTGACAGAAGACAGACATTAAATTTCAAATGCTGTCTATACTATTTCTAACAGTGAAAAATACTTCACTGGATCCTTTCCAGTCCCAGCTATTTTTGGAAACTAATTAAGAGCATATGCCTGAACCTTTTATGTCTTTTGCCCTTATAATGAGACCTATTACTGTGGCTTACTCTATCTGTCTGAGTTCCAAAGTATCTTTGGAGTTACCATGGATACCAGTGACAAGCATTCTCCCACAACTGCTTTATGTGTCTCATCAAACACAAGAAAACTGACATGGCAGGAATCAAGCAATCTAGACACTGTGAATTTCTAATTGTTTGTACCACTATTCATGCTTTTTGAAAAATAGAAAAAATATATATATACACATATTTTAAAAAATTAACCAAACGAGCTGACCAGCAAGTTCTTTAAAAAGTCTGAGTACACATCAAATCACTAGGTTAAAAAAATAAGAAGGATTAAAAAGGAAGTATTCAAATATTAAAATAAACCAGCACAACACTCCATCAGTGATTCATAGGGTCTAAAGTGAAACCTGAAGCCCAAAATAAACTTGGGTTTTAAGATCAGTAATGAAAACTTCTGTTAAAGACAATCTCTTAAAGGAACACTCAATAACATATAGACCACAATAAAAAATTTCAGAAAAACTAATTTGTGAGAACATACAGAAGTTCAAGGTTAACTGCTGGTTTATAATAAAAATATCATTGCAAAATGGATTGGTAGATTTTATAATTATCAGGCAAAATTACTAGTAAAAGTTATTTGGACTATGTGAGAAATCATTTCATTCTACCTATACTTCTTTCTTACTTTAGCAATCTAATTTTTCTTAATAAATTAGAACTTTTTACTAAATAAAATGGCTTTTCAAAATACAGGATTTGACTATCAAACTCAACTTCTAACATGAAGTAAATTTTCAGCATCTACTTTTGTTACTTACATTAAAAAAAATAGTTTAAATATGTAAGGGGTGGTGAGGTAGCCTTTCCATCAGTTATATAATCTCACTTTTTACGACAAATGTACACACACAAATCACAAGTTTCATCCTTCTCACATGACACTATTCATAAAAGTTATATTATTAAATGTGGACAGATATGTCCTTTTAATGAATATTTAATTATTCTAACTTTTATGATAAAGAAACATCAACTTATTAATACATATTATTCCATGTACAAGGAGTTGTTACCTAAAGATCATATAATTTGGGTAAACACAAATATTTTTATTACCTAATATGTAAATATATGATTTACTAAAGGAAAGCTTTTAAATTTATAAGCAGCACATATAATATACAAATTCAGTTGATACAATGAACTCCAACACAGAGGTTCCATGTCAAACCTCATAATGCCTCCATTTCCCCATCTGTATGTAGAAGGGGGGAATCATTTTTCATCGTTATTGAAAGATCATGAAAAGTTTCTAAGTAGAAACCATATGAACAGTTAAAGAAATGGGATTAGTTAATTTAAATTAGAATTAGCTGAGAGAAAAATAATACATTTCTGAAATTCTTATAATAACTCATAGGAAATGCTTAGTATCTGTTTTCCTTATCATTAAGGACTGTAGAAAAAGTCTACGGAAAAAATTATACTCCACCTGTCCTTGTTGAACTTAGCTGAATAGCAGAGAAAACGTATCCATCTAAATCAGCTTCTGTCAAGATTGCCACAAGACACCCAAAGCCACGTTATGTTAAGAGTGGTTTGTGGAAATAACATGTAGACCTATATTGAAAAGCACTGACTTCATGACTCTTCTGTGCCCTCATAAGCCATTCCAAGTATACATGTCTTTCTCTCCCAGGAAAAGGTAAACAACATCAATTTATTTTAGTACCTATTTTGTGCTATGTACTATGCAATGTACTGAAACTCCACTGGCCCACTGAAGAAAACCTAATTTATGAAGCTTTTATGTCAGGGATAAGGAGAATAAATAAAGAGCACTGTACAGGCAAGGAGAAAATGGGTTTGAATCCATGGTTGCTACTAATAAGCTAAGTAAGCATTTAAATTCTGGGTCTATGTCCATAAAATGATGAGAATGAACTAGAGCACTAAGATCCTTGCTATTAAGAAAAAAAACCTCGCAATTTTATCTACTATGAATCCATAATATTTAACAGTTCCATTTTGGAATTGGAATAAAATAAGGGATTGTCTTAAGGTGAAAGATGTAAAGGATTATGAAAAGGAACTAGAGAATCTCCTTTCTTGAAATTTGCTCAGAGTTTTACTTTTTGATATTTAAGATGTAGACCTTCCTGCATAACTACATAACCCTCAAGATCTTATCTAACTTTGTGGTTCTACAACTAAATGCACGGTGATTGCACAATGCAAAAGGAGATGGAAAGTGAGGCAAGAAAGGTTGCATGTAAAGTTGAAAAGAGGAAAAGAATAAAAACATTTTTCCTTCCTGAGAACAAGATGTTTATGCCAAGTAATGTAAGTACGTGTTACATTTTGCAAACATTTTCCATTAATATTGTGCTAGCTCTTTTAATTTCAACTTTAACTTGAACAGTGTTTTGTTTCAATGTTTCTAAATTCCGAAAACTGTTTAGAAATTCTAGAAATATCCTCTTTTCTGAGGATATTTCTAGAGACAAAAGATGCCATCAAATACGGAGACCATCAAAAATTTCTACACACTACACTATGCCCCTAAAAAAATCACATCAGGACAAAGGCAAAAAAGGAAAGAAAATGCAGCAGAGAAAAAGTGGAGTGAACAGAATAAAATAATATGGAATAGATAAATAATTATGTAAGTGTTACAATAGATACATAAGAACTGAAGTTTAAGAGATATACTTAGAACTAAGACTATAGTAAGACTGAATTTTAAAGCATAGAAAAAGACATATTTGGCAAATATCAGTAGAAAAAAGCTGTATAGGTGTATACATCAAATGAAATAGTTTTTGAACCCATCCTCCAAAAGACGTAACAGTAAAGGGATTAAGTGGGTTAAAATCACATAATGATAGAAAGGACAATTTACCAGAAATATAACATAAAAATTTCTAAACATGTAAGTCCCCAAAAGATAAATTTATATCCATTAAAGAATAATGGACATAATTTCAAGAGAAAATCTTACAAATCCACGATCATAGTGAGAGACTTACTTAACACATCTCTCGTAATGATTAAAAAATAAAGCAGAAAAATATTTAGGAAAGATAAAACAGATTTGAACACAATTAATAAGCCTGACTGAAGAACATTTATTGAGCCTTGCAAGCAAGAATTAAAGAATTCTTGTGATGGACATATTGGAAACTGACAACCTGCTCCCTTCCCCCAAATACGTTAGCCACAAAAATCATGTCTTAACTAATGTCAAGAGTCAGTATCTGTTATTTGATCACAATTTACTCAGTAGTCAGGAACAAGAAGAGATTTTTTTTTAACTCAATACCTTTGTAAATTTTCTGTACATTTAGATATTTTTTATACTTCAACATAACTTATGAACTAAAAAAGAAATCATAATAGGAACTAGGTAAATCATAAAAACAAATGTAAATAAAATTTTACATACTAAAATGTGTGAGTTAATAAAGAAAATGTACATTCCTGAAGTGCATATGTTAGAAAACAAGAAAGACTGAAAGATAGTTAAGTATCCAGCTCAAGAAGTTAAAGTCCAAAGAAACTGTAAAAAAGGAATAAAGAACACCAAATTAATGAAATTAAAAAATATGTTCAATTGATTGATAAAAACCCAAGCCATCTTCCTTGAAAAAGAGCTAAAAAACAAAATAAAACAAAAAACAACTTAACAGATTAAACAAAGAAAAGTATTAATAACTTTATAACTATATTTGGAAAACTTACAGGGAAATGCTGGGAAAATATAACTTACTAAAACTGACTCAGGAAGAAATAGAGAACACAATTATACCTACAACATTTAGGTATTGAATCAATAAAGATCTACCCACAAAACATCTTAAGATATAGGTTATTTTACAGAGTGGTTCTACTAAACATTTAGAGAACAGATATTCTCAATTTATATAATGTTCTAGAGAAATGAGAAAGAGGAAGAAATCTAAAACTTATTTTATGATTCTACAATCTAGAACCTTGATTTCACCCTATCCTCTTCTATGAGATTAGTGAGTCAACACGGAGGCAGACTAAACTATAGGCCAGCTATTTTGCAGAGGAGAACAGGAGAATAAGACAACTGAGATAAGCCTTCTGAAGGCCAGAAAAAGAAAAATCAAACACAGACTACAGAAACTGTTCCAAGGAGGCAGAATTTGTTTGAATTAGTTTATAGAGCAGTTTACAGCCTAGGGCATTGTTTAAAGCACCAGAACAATAAATTGGAAATTAGTGGAGTTTATAGCTGGGTGTGGTCAAGAAAGGAGAAGAAGAAAGTCCTGTCAGCCCAGGGTGGCTGTGGGCAAAGCCAAGGCTGTGGCACAACGTCAGAGGCTAGACAATGCAGCAGAGAAAGACTCCACTAAACCAATCTAGGTAGGCATTAATCAAGGAAATAAACAGTAATAATAAGTCCCAGGATGTAAGGCACCAATACCTAGAGCCGCTATATCAAATAAAATGCCTAGTTTTCAACAAAAAATGAACAGACATTGAAAGAAACAGTAAAGTATGAACCACACACCAGAAAAAGAGGAGGTAACAGAATCTCTGAGAGACCAGATGCCAGGTTATTACAGGCTGTCAAAATAGCCATTATAAACATGTTTACAGAATTAAAGGAAATGATGATTAAAAAAAGAAAGGAAGATATGGCCAGAATGTTCTATTTAATGGAGAATATCATTAAAGATTGGACATTATAAAAAACAAGCAAATGGAAATTATGGAGTTGAAAATTACAATAACCAAAATAAAAATTTCATTAGAAAGGCTCAACAACAGTAGATATGGGCAGGAGAAAGAATAAGTGAACATGACATAGATACACAGAGATTATGCAAGGCAAAGAACTGGGAGGGAAAGGAATGTGGAAAAATAAAGAGAGCGTTAAATAAACATGGGACTACTGAACACACCACATTTCAACACATAAGAAATGGAAATACCAGAGGAGAAAAGAAAGAAGCAGGAAAAATATTCAAAGTCGTAATGCCAGAACACTTCCCCAATTTACTAAAAAACAATGACCTACACATTAGTAGGCTCAACAAACTCCAAACAGGATAAAGCAAAGAGTTGCATAAACAGATATAGCATAGTAAAAATTCTTAAAGAGAAAACCTGGAAAGCAGCAAAAAAAAAAAAAAAAAAGGGGACTCATCACATATAAGGGAACCCAATACGATTAACAGCTTACTTCTCAGCAAAAACATTGGAGGCCAGAAGTAACAGGTGACATATTCATAGCAATCAAAGAAAAAAAAATCTGTCAACCAGGAATCCTATTATTCAGCAAAGCTATCTTTTTTTAAATGAAGGTGAAAAAAGTCTTTCCCAGATAAACAGAAACTGAGAAGATATGCTGCTGGCAGATTCACCTTATAAAAAATACTAAAGCCAGTTCTTCAGGCTGAAAGCAAGTGACCCCAGATGGTAATTCACATTCACAAGGGAAAATACAAAGTAACAGTAAAGGTAGCTTTATAAAAATTGTCTTAACTTACTTAAAAAACAATTGTATAAAAAAATGTATATAACATATTGTTGGTCCTAGAACATATAGAAATGTAACAACATATGCATAATGTATTTGCTAGTAATAGCACAAAGTGGGTAGGTGGGAGCAAAACTGTACTGGGTTAAGGAAATGACTACAGTGGCAAAGTAATAATTTATAACAATGCGTTCTTTGGTTTGTAACATTAATAAATGTAATACATACAAAAATAATACAAATGCAAAAAAGGGGAAAAGGAAATAGAGCTACATAAGGGTAACATTTCTGTATGTCACTGGAGTTAGGCTAGCTAGCATAAATTTGAAGCTGACTTGGATTAGTTAGGATATATATGTGAATCCTTAGGCAAATAATAAAAAAATATTCAAATAACAGTGAAAAAGTGATCAAAGAAAATAAAATGTTACAGTATAAGTATCCCCATAATGCAAAAAGAAAGCAGTATAGGAAGGACAAAGGAACAAAAAGGACTTGAGGAACACAGAAAAATAAAGTAAGATGGTAGGCAGTCTAATCATATTAATAATATTAAATATGAATGGATTAAATAATCCCATCAAAATGTAGAGATTTGTCAGTCTGGATTCAAAAAACATGATCCAATCATACGCTGTCTATGGAGACACACCTTAGATTAAAAGATACAATAGATTGAAAGTAAAAGTTAGAAAAAGACATACTTTGCAAAACCAACCACAAGAATATCACACTGATATTAGAAAAGTAGACTTTAAAACAAAAATGCCACTAGAGATAAAAAGGGACATTTTATAATAATAAAAGGGTCAATCCAGCAGAAAGATGTAACAATTACAAACATATAAACTCCTAATGACAGAACACCAAAATACACTCAGTAAAAATGATGGAATCAAGCAATTTCACTTTGTTATATACCTAGAAAAACTAAAAGCAAGGACTCAAACAGGTCCTTGTACACCAATATTCACATAATTATTCACAACAGCCAAAAACCAGAAGTGACCCAAGTGTCCCCTGATGAATGGATAAACAAAATACATACACGTGGTGGAATATTGTTCGGCCATAAAACGGAATGAAGTTTTGATACTTGGTGCAATATGGCAGAAATGCAAAGATATTATGCTAAGTGAAATAAGCAAACACAACAATACTGATATTGTATGACTCCATTTATGTGAGGTTCTGCTCCCATGGGGTAGTATTTTGCTATGCACATTTTACCACAATAACAAAATAAATTTTTAAAAAACTCACTAGAGTGAGACAGTTAAAATCCAGCCTTCAAGTGATTGGAAATAATAGCCAGTGACGATATGGAGGTATTGTTAACTAGCCTTTAAAGAGAATCTATAAGGAAAGAAAAGGGTGTTAGTACAGTGTAACTCAAAAGATTAGAAGATATTACCTCAATTAAGCTGATGTTTAAAAAATACTAAAAAAACAAGTGACGATTAGAAGGATGGGCATTTTCATGTAGGGAGACCTAGTAATGTTTAAAAACAGAAGGAAGTCAATTGTGGAAAGAATTAGGTTCTGCAATAAAAAAAGGGTAAGTGGCTGTTGATAACTGATTCCAGCTGAGGCCAAATTGAGACAGTAGCAAAAGCACAGGAAAATTAATGAACCACTAAAATATAAAGTACAGATTATAGATAAAAATTAAAATATACTTTGAAATAGAAAGGAAAGGCATTGAAAAACTTCACAATGGTAATTAAAATTGGTGTTAGAAATAAATCAAGGAACATCCTTCATATAAGGGCAATGTGATCCCCATTCAAACAGCAAAGAACCATTTCTGAAGTTCATCTGGAAGAATTAATTACAAAAATAACTAGAAAAATATAATGTTACACTATATCATTATACACTGAAATAGAGGAAGTAATTGGAACAGAATAAATTTCACAAAAAAACAAGTCCAAAAGAAGAACAAAAGATAAGTCCAAAAAGAATTCTATTATATAATAATATTTCTAATTAGTGGTTAAAATATTACATTTTTCAGTAAATAACATAGTGATAAATGGCTTGTAACTTTGAAAAGAATGTTAGATCTCCATACTCCAGTCATTGCCACAAAAGAAATCTCAGCTGCATCAAAGATTTACATGTAAAAAATAAAACCATAAAAATACTAGAAGAAAACATAAGAAAAATTTCCAAACCTCAACATATGAAAGGTCTTTCTAAACATAACATAAAATCCAGAAGCCATAAATGAAAAGATTGAAAAATCTTATATAATATTAAAATTGGAAACTCACTATCAATAATATTTAAAAAACAACTACAAAATTTTAACATGCACAAAGGCTAATTTTCTTAATATCTATGAGTTCTTATGAACAAGAAAAATGATATAAATGCAAAGGAAAACTGGGTCAAATTTATCCATAGTCACAAATATATACAAGCACATAGACTTCAGAAACTAAAACAGATCATATCAAACTCTGGGAACACCAATTCTTTTCACAATTAAACTAAAGAGTTTGAATAAAAGCTTTAGAAAATTTATATTTAGAAATGTAAAATAAAATATAGGTGTGAACAATACAAACCATACTTAGAATTGACTGTTTTTTCCCCAGTTTCTATGGGAGTGAAAGGTACAGGATTTTATGAGACTAGAATGTCAAATTTCATTTGTAAACTACATTGTTTAGTTGTACCCACTGCAATTCTAGAATTCAAAATGGACACATTGATGGTATGATACTATAATTAGCAACAAAAAGCCTCCTATTAATTAAAAAAATATATATGTATCAGAAACAGCAGGCCTGAGCAATCAACTCATAATCTGTAAAAGGTAATCCTTATTCACTTGCACATTACTGTGTTTTTGCTTTTTATTGTCAAAAGCTCAACAAATTAGGAAAAAACATCACTGACCTAGTACAGTTATCAGACACCATCTTTTATGTTTGTGAAATATAAAACAAGTTATTATGCTGGCAGTCAACCATTTGCAGAGATCATCCTTGTATAGTTTTACACTGAAAAAATCAAATTTCCAAATACACACTTGGTTATTAGTTCTATTTTTAACCTGCCACTCATACACTGTCATGTACTTAAAATTCAGAACATGTTTACATTATCCATCCAGCAGGCTAATGCAACTGCACACCAGACAGTCATGCATAATTCAAATCAATATCCTCAGGCTTGCAAATCGAAGTCAAGGCTGCCTTTTAAATAGCTAGGGTGTGACTTTAACATGAATAAAGTATATCTACTTTTTCTTTTCATGTGACAAATTGATACTTTCTGCAATGGAATGCCAAAAATGCAAAGCCATTCTATAATAGATCTTCACACTATTGAAAAAGAGATAATTGAAAAAATAAATAAGGCAACTACAGTAGTCTTACAAAATTAATTCTAAATAGTGAAAGAGATAAAGCTGAACATGATTCAAATAGAAAAGCTCACAATATAACAATAGATTATCTGAAGTTTTGCCAACAACCAGAATGTACATAAAATTACAAAATCAAGGATCTAAGTTGTACTGTGTTGGCAGTTCTTTTTGCACTTGAATCCAGATTATGGTTTTAATATTAGTAAAGTTAGTTTCATTTAAATTCCTTAAGTAAAAAATCCACTACTGAATTTCTGTAACTAGCAATGTGTCTAGAAATGACCTAGGTCTAGAAAGGCTTGAATCTATCAAATTTAAATTGAGGTTTATCAATCAAGTATGTCAAGGTATAGCCCTGAATATCTATTATACCAAAGTCTGGTCTCTGTCACCCTTTACCATGGATATCTGTATTTTAAAATATGAGAAAAGAAAGATAACTGAGTCTTAATCTATAAAGGTCTGTTTTGAAGCTACTAAAAACATAAATATTTACTAATAACTTGAAACGTGACAAATGATTAGCCTCTGGATTAAAATTCTCATAAGAATAAATGTATATGTTTGGGCAATTTCTCCTCCCAGAAGCTTCAAATTTGACTCACCATTTAAAGAAACCCTCCAGATATAAATAATATCATTGCTCAGGCAACTCAAGTTAATTATGAAAATTTCCTATTAGTTCTATTCAATATTACAGACATAGCAAACATAATATCCTCTAAAATGATAGTCCATTAATGTCAAGGTGCAATAATATGAAGGATAAAATTAATGGGATAGCGAGAAAGGATTCAGTGGTATCTGAGATAATGAAAAAAAGATTAAATGGCAGGCCTTTGGGAAATACAGTAGAGGCATGGAAGTCCTTTCAATGAAAACAGAGAATCTAGCCCAGGTACACAGAATATATCTTTTCAGTTTTCTTGCAGAGATGGAAAATTTAAAGAAAAGTTCCATGACAGAATGGATAAATCAAAGATGTCTTCATTGATTAAGACCAGAATTTAATTAGGAGCTTATAGATAATACTGTTAGCCACTTCTGTCCAACAACCTTTTACAAGAAAGTAGCAGAAAAAAATTTTTATATCAATTCAACCACCAATTAATGCTAGAGAAACTATCACAGAAATTCAAAATTATATAGCAATAGCAACATGAAAACTGCCCTAAAAAACAATGTTCAATCTCACCTTGCAATGATAGTGACATGGGCTACAGATAGATTTTTTTCTCCATTCTTTAGAGGATATTTCTCTTAAGATTTCCCTGCTTTTTTGAAATATATGAAAGGTCTTTCTAAACATAACATATGAAATATGTAATATTTTCGAAAGCTCTCCCAAGATAGATAAGTTATTAGTTCAGAGTTTTATTCCATTATTTACAAACCTACTTCAGGAATATTTGTAGTATAGCATCAAAGTTCAAAGAGCATGTATTTTCATATTAATTTTGACATTGAGACTAATAATAAGTTTTAGTAAAGTAGCCAGTACAAAAGAACTAAAAGAATTACAGACTATAAACTGCCTATGTAAATTATCTTTCACAACTAACTTCCCATATTATACTGGAAATTATGAAGGCAATAAAATGAAATTTAAACAGCTTTACTTAGGAACATAGGACCTCAAAATGTGAGAACTGGAATGAAACTTAGGTCATATTGCCCAGCTCTATCATTTCCACAACAGGAAGCATAGAGAGCCTGTGACATGCCCAAAGTAACAGTTTGTGGGAACAGTAAGATTAGAAGCTATTTTTGCCATTTATGGGGCTGCTAAATACAGACCTGTACAGCCATAAATGCAGGTTCTACTTACCTTAAATGGGTTGAAGTAAAAAACAATAAAGTTGCATATAAAGTTTAAATGGTAACATAGATACAGCAAGGGCTAGAGCTGAGACTGATATAGCTCAGAGATGGAATTCGATGATACCCTTATCCTTTAACTTCTCAACTCCCACTCTGCAGCCCACGTTTCCCTACTCTTCACCCCTAAGGATCCACCTGTACCCACTGATTTACATAGAGGGATGAGAAGCTTCCAGGAAAATTCCATAAACTAAGACTATGGAAACATGTCTGGCATATTAGAGGGAGAATTGATGAGACAAACCAAATATATCAAAGTAGCAATGAGACTCCTGACAGTCACAGTAACGAAAGGAGATGCCATGGAAAGCCATTTTAAGGTAGAGGGACTTAAGAGAGAAGTAGAGACCCCTGTGGAGACCAGCTCCACAAAGTAGCTGAACTTGAGTGGAGTGGATGAGGAGCTTAAGGAAAACACAGAGAAAGATACAAGAAAGACACGGAAACCAAAGCTGGAATCAGGAGGTTCACTGCCCATGGATGGCGGACAAGTGGCGTAGTTTATTTTCTGAGCACCACTTATACACAGAAGCTCATAATGATGTCACTTCCGGAGTGATCGCATATCCTGAGTAGGAACTTGTTTCCATTGATCTCACTTCCAGTGATATCACTCTCTGGTGCCAGGAATTGGTGATGTCATTTTCGGGGCCACATCACTTCTGCCACTCCACATCTCCCCCATTTTACTTTATTAAAAAAGAAGGTGATAGATATGATAGAGATTATAGAAAGTCTTCCATTAAATATCCTGTTTTTAATATAGCCCTTCCCTTAAGTTCCCATAGTGAAAGATTTCTTTAAATTCCCATAGTGAAAGAGAAAAGTGGGATATGCCACAGACTGGTTCTCAGTCTGAGCTGAGCCCGGGCAGCAAAGCAGACATGGGAGGACAGACTTCTCTGGGAGATGGTGAAGGTTCAGGCCTCTGCAACGTCAGGGGGTGAGGATCTGCACCTCACCTCTGCTGGCCCTCAAGTTCTCTCCTGATGGCCCCTCTGCGGCTGTGCCTGTCTTAGGTTGTTCCTCCCTTGAGGAATCTTACCCATCTCTAGCTAACCAGCCATCCTCCAGGGCCAATCAGGGTGATGTGAGGTATGAGAGTGAGAGAGGGGCAGCATCGGTTTTCTGTCTCCTTGACTGTTTATGCCTCCATGGCCTCCATGGCCAGCACCTGCTTTAGGGATCCCTTGACAACCAGCAGGGCCCTAGCTCAGGTAATATGTTTTGAGGAACTCAGGCCATTTTTTATAATGTCAGATATTTTTTCTGAAATAATAGGGTTGTGAGGCTTTAGAAAAAATTTGGTTTGAGAAGGAAGGAGAAAGCTTCCAGAACCAGCAACCAGGAAGATAGGTGAAAAGACTGGAAAAACCTCAGGGCAAAAACTTGGGGCATAGCTGGGAGCTCTCCCTCTTCTTTCTTTAACTGAAGTCATAGGTGATGTTGGTGCCGAGGGAGGCAGACCTCTGGGGTGGTTTTCATCTTCATTTTGGGAGTTGACCACCATATGATGATGTTTGACCAGCTGTTTGGGGAGCCAGCAAGGACCTTTGGCAGACATAATCTCTCCCCCAGATAAGCACTGCGGCTGGCATCTAGTTCTTTATCAGTTTAGGAATAATAAACTATAAATGACAAAAGACTTACAACTTACAATGGTTAAATATCTGAGGAGAACTTACTATAAGATAGTTGATATAAGGATATTTGGATATATTTGTAATATAAAACATTTAATAAAGTTTAGCATTATTCCTTTGACAGTGCTTTCCAGGTAATTATATATCAGATAAATAAGCCAAATTAGCCAAATATTTTCCCTAAAAGGAGAAAAAAATTTTCTGACATGTTCCAGGGGTCCTCTGGAAAACATCAGAGTTAACTAGAGGTAAAAGCACCTTTTTGAATTTGGTTTTGGAAAGTTGTCAAAGTTTTTAAGGTGACTGCCTAAATAGAATTATAGGTTATCATTAAATAATACTTATTATTTAATCAGAATGACAATAAAAAGGTTTAAGGGCAAACACAGAAGGCTACACAGCTGTTAACAACACTTAGCTTACAGTCCTTTTAATATTAAGATCTGATTTTCTTAAGCATTCAATAAACTGTACTTAAGAACAAAGTCACTTCTATTACTCTTAACACAATGCATTTTTATTCCTTATACATTCTTTTATCAAAACACACCTTCTTTAGCATAAAGAAATGTTTTTCTTATTATATTAAGTAGTTTTAATTAGAACTTAAAACCATTAAGTACCTTAACCTTCAATGAACACTGAAAAACAGGCCATTGTAAACTAACACCAGCATTCCTCAGACTAATACATTTATGAACATATTTGATCATTTCTAGAAATGTGCCTTACAGCACAATGTCTCACTGAGCACAAAATATGTCATATAACTTAGCAAAACTCTTAAGAATTTTGGTTACCACAAAAATTCTTAGGCTGTTTGCAGATATACACACTGTCATACATTAATATACTATTATTAAGATATTCATTTGCTATACTTGTTTACTCATTCTTACCATGCTAGATTACTCACAAAACTTTTACCAAACATTAGACAAAGTCAAGCCTTTCTTTAAGCATCTTCTTGAAAGATTTAACAGATAACATCAACTTAAACAACTTAAGTAAACTTATGCAGCTGATAACTATAAGGACATGTCAGTTTCAGTTAAATTAGCATTAATGCTTAATATTTTTTATTAGAATTTCTGGATGTTTTAGAATGCCCAATTTTTACAAGTGCTTGCCTATAAATTAATTTTTATTAATATCATCCAGAGATAAATATTTTTCATTTACACATTTAGACATACAAACATATAGACTGAGATATAGACTACAGTCAACATAAAAGAGTACGTACACAGAAACTGATAAAAAATTGTCTAGTTACTAATATCCAAGTGCAAAATGATGATGTAATTATGGGCAGAGCTATTTGTTTGCTAAAGAGTAAGTTAAAGATGGAATCTATCCTGCCTTCTACTATGTAGTTTATGGCTGGGTTGCACGCTAAATTAATTGCCCAGTTTGCAAATTACTAGAGAGAATGAGGTAGACTTGCAAAGGGAGGGGGCAGGAGAAGGTCATTTTAGGCTTTCCAAGGTCAGCTAGCTCTGACTTGGAGTCCGTAGGCAAATCCACGTCATCATTATCCTCACCCCTGTACCCTCCCCCAGTATCCCCCCCCACCCCACGATGACCCAGATTCTTTCTGGAAGTATTATTGTTTCTTCTGGGTTTGTTTCTGCTCATATTTGGGAGGCTAAGATTCATCACTCTCTGAGGCCATGGATTTTATAAGCGCCTCATTGCTAGTCACCGCCTGTTTAAGTTGTTTAACCATAACGTTCCCTTGCAGAGGTTTTATTTGGCAAACGGAGGCTGTGGGGGAGGAGTCCAAACTTTCTTTCACTAAATTCCACAGGGCAAATGTTTCCACGGTAAAGTCTCTAGGCCCATGAAGGGTGAACTGCTGTTTAAGCCACAACCATGCTTTTTGTCAAGTCTGCTTGAAAAGCAAGAAAAGATTTTAGCTGCCATGAGTGTGAAGCACAGCTTTAAGTACAAAGAGCGATCAATCTAACCCATTTTTAGCTTTATGCATATATACAAAGTTTTTTAAAATAATTTATTTTGATATCATTAATCTACAATTACATGTGCAATATTATGGTTATTAAACTATCCCCTTCATCAGGCCCCCCCACCATATACAAAGTTTTTAAGGGTCCAACAGTCCTTTGACCCTTGCTGTCCCAAGTTTAACTCCTGATTGTACTTCTACCATGCTACCCCTAGGACTTCACCAAGTCTGTACCTTACAGAACAGATGCACGCCTGTTCACCTAGGAAACTGCTCCTCACTGAAACTGCCGGCCATCTGCACGAGACCTAACCCTCCTCAGGACCCCTTCACTCCATACTCAGGTCCCTGTTCGGGAGCCACCTGCGGAGACCAGCTCCACAAACCAGCTGAACCTGAGAGGAGTGGATGAGGAGCTTGAGGAAAACAGGAAAAGATACAAGAAAGACACGGAACCCAAAGCTGGGATCAGGAGGTTCACTGCCCACGATGGCAGACAAGTGATGCAGTTCATTTTCTCAGCACCACTTATATGCAGAAGTTCATAATGATGCCATTTCCGGACTGATCTCACATCCGGTCATGTTTCCGGTGATCTCACTTCTGGTGATACCGCTTCCGGTGCCCAGATTCGGTGATGTCACTTTCGGAGTGACATCACTTCTGGCCCTCCACAGACCACAATACCCAAAATACAAACAACCTGATTTAAAAATCCAAACAGACACTTCTCCAAAGAAGAAATTCGGATGGCCAACAAGCACATGAAAAGATGCTCCACATCACTAATCATCAGGGAAATGCAAATTAAAACCACAATGAGATATCACCTCACATCAGTTAGGATGGCCAACATCCGAAAGACAAGAAACAACAAATGCTAGTGAGGGTGTGGAGAAAGGGAAACCTTCTATACTGTTAGTGGGAATGTAAATTGGTTCAATCATTGTGAAAACAATATGCAGGTTCCTCAAAAAACTAAAAATAGAAATGCCATTAGACCCAGTAACTCCACTCCTAGGAATTTACTCAAAGAAAACAAGATTCCGGATTCAAAAAGACATATGCACCCCTGTTTATCATAGCACTATTTACAATAGCCAAGATATGGAAGCAACCTAAGTGTCCATCAACAGAGGGATAGATAAAGATGTGGTACATATATACAATGGATTATTATTCAGCCATAAAAAGAAAAGAAATCCTGCCATTTGCAACAACATGGATGGATCTAAAGGGTATTGTACTCAGTGAAATAAGCCAGGCAGAAATATATGGAAGCAACCCAGTGTCCATCAGTAGATAAATGGATAAAGAAGAGGTGGTACATACACACAATGGAATATTATTCAGCCATAGGAAGAAAACAAATCCTACCATTGGCAATGACATGGATGGAGCCAGAGGGTATTACACTCAGTGAAATAAGCCAGGTGGAGAAAGACAAGTACCAAATGACTTCATTCATTTTTGGAGTATAAAAACAAGGGGCTAGTGGTTATCAAAGGGGAGGGGTGGTGGGGAGGGAGAAGGGAATTAGGGGGCATTATAACTCACAATCACAATATAGGTAGGTCACAGGAAAGGCAGTACAGCAAGGAGAAGACAAGTAATGACTCCATAGCATCTTACTATGCTGACAGTGGCTGCAATAGGAGGGGTGATGACTTGATAATATGGGTGAATGTTGAAACCACAATGTTGTTCATGTGAAACCTTCATAAGATTGTGTATCAATGACACCATAATAAAAATAAAAATTAAAAAAGCAAAGAGAGAAGTAAAGACCCCATGTAAGGTGATGGCTAGTAAATGAACCCTTCCTGCCAAACTATTATGGCCATGTATTCAGACTTTGGGAAGAAAAGATGCTGTCTGTGCATGAACTGAAGAACAGCTTCTTTAGACTGATAACACTTTGCCGCCACAATTCAGAATTCTCCAAACCATGCAAAATGCAAAAGGAGAACTTGTTTTCTTACTTGCAAAAGAATGCTGGGCTATCATGTCTCAGGGATAACTGGGTGCTAAGGTAGCAGAGACCAACTAGCACAGTTAAAGTGTAGTTGACAATGTGTGTTGGGTGGCAGAACTAGCCAGAGAACAGTTCAGAGCAAAAGAGGTTAAGAATGGAGTAGCAACCTGGACTATCTGTTAGTTAACAAATGGCATGCCTTGAAGGCTCCCTAAAATAGTTGAAGGAATAGCAAATACAATGGATCAGAGCCTCTGTATGAGCAGGTCCAGCTGGCACTATTATGAGTTGAGCATTAACATTAATGTGATACTATCTATATCCACATGATGGAGAAACTTGGTAATACTGAGGTTATAGATAAATGTATTCACACACACACATACATACTTTCTCTCTTCGCTCATTTAGGTTAACAGAAGTGAGCCTACCAACTCTTAACCACCAAATTCATCCCAAATAACAAAATTATATGCTCGATGTAACGTTAATGCTGGATTTCATTAATTACAGATTAATGTAATATGACTGGTTTTTCATAATATATATGCTTGTTTGTTACCTATATTTTAAATACACTAAAGCCGAGTTCAATTGATTTTAAATATGTAGTTTATTAAACAATCTCAATTCAGATTTCCACTCTAATCTCCTTTGATTGTACAATGCTGAATTTCCCCACACTACCCTTTATTTGATTTTTAGGGCAGAGTTCAGACATTCCCAGCCACTTTTTGTTAATACAAAGAATCTCAAGCTAGTAGAACTGAAAAACTCCATCGCCAGGTCCAACTTAAACCTCCATCTCTATACCTAAGTTTCCTACCTTGTAAAAGAGTTATTAACAGTCTATATAGCTCATAGACTTGATAAAAGATTAAATGAATTAATAAAAGGGAAGAATTTAAAACAGTGCCTGTTACACAAAAAGCACTGTTTAAGTATTACTGTTATTACTCCCTCCCATGAATGCTAGCTATGCTTTCTGCTGATAAACTTCAAGTGGGAGACAAAGTGTGGTCTCTACTCTTGATTCTCTTTCCACCCTAGCACCTTGGCAACTTAGTTCTGTCTTGCTCTTTCTCTTCCAACTCTAACTGCTAGCAAAGGCAAAAGGAATATGTATTGCTAGGGTTGCCTTACTGGCTGCCTGTAGGTGTGAGAAGGTAAACCAAACCTCACTTTCGTTCTAGTAAACTGTGGTAGCTTTTACTGATGTGATGGTTTCTTCACAGCAGATGCATGTAATTCATGTGGGTGATATCCAGCTTCATGCTCAATTTCAGCCTCCCCAGAGTAGCACCATCAAGCCTAACCTTCCCCTGTGGCCAGCAGTTCATGCCCCCAAGACCCTTTTGAGATAGGGCATTTGGCTTGCTGGTTCCCTAGTCTGTCCCACAGCTCCTCTCTCCTCCTCCACTTTTCATGCTCCTTCTCATGGAGCCTCAGAAACGTCTCCATGCCCTCCAAGACTTTCAAGTGCCCCCCAAAGGGTGGGATGAGGAAGGAGAGCTGTTAATATACCATCTCCTAACTTTCACACTCCGACCCTTTCTTCCTTTCTTTTTCAGTCTTCTATTTATTTGATGTGGGATGGGAGTGGAGATAAGGGAGTTGGGATATTTGGAGGTAACATAACTGGTCTGGGCTACTTTGTAAAAATTCTTAGAGAAGTGTCTCATACTGTCAGTGGGTGTTAGCTCTAGATTTAGGATAGTAGATGCAAGGATGGGGGACTGTATTTCCATTTTGTGCTCCATCTTTAGGCCCCTACTCACCAATTCCAGAACAACAAAAGCCCCCAGAAAAATCCTATTAAACATGATGATATATCCTAATAAACTCTTTTAGTCCAACTTACTGTTAACCTATTGTAGGTATAAGACCTTATGCAAAAACAAAAAGATTAAATGCCTATGTGAGGGCAGACAGGACAGAAAGGGTATGTATTCTACATATTCTGAAGAATGATCTTACCCCTAAATAGTCACAAGATATCTGCATATGCAAAGGATTCTGTTGTCAAGTTACAGAGAGGCAGGAGTACAGCTGTCAAAAGTGAATGATTTATTATTCCATTCTTTGGGAAAATCAAGATGAACACAGAGAAAGAGCGTAAAGCACATAAAAGAATCACACTCAGGAAGTCCAAATATACAAATCATTAACAAAATTAATGCTTCAAGGCAATGAGGGAGACAGCAAGCTTTTAATTGGGAAAGTCAGGTTCAGGTTCATGATTTTGTTTCACCTAAATATAAAACTTACTGATATATTAAATTTGTACCCAGGCTCTCTGTGAGAAACTGGGAATTCACACTGAAGTGAAGTGAAACAAATTATAGTATATGACAAAAGAACAACCCAAAACAATATAATCAAGAGCTACGGAAATTCTGAGAATGGAAAGATCAATGTGTAGGAATGTTACTAAGAAAGCTTCATGGAGAGAATGGCATGATACATTTAACATAATGAAAAAGAAGGGCCTCGAACCAAGAATATTGTATCCAGCACAATTATCATTTAAATATGACAGAGGGATTAAACAATTTCCAGACAAACAAAAGTTGTGAGAGTTTGCCTCTCATAAACCACCTCTACAGGATATCTAAAAGGGACTGCTCCAGGGGGAAGCACTTCTAAGGCTAAAAAGAGGTCACCAGAGAAAATAAAATCATAGCAAAGAAAGCAGACCATCCAAATACTAACTAAAGGTAAAGAATAAAACACCTAGTATATAAAGAATGGAGGAGGAAGAATAAGAAGGGAGAGAAATAAAGAAACATCAGACTGTGTTTACAATAACTTAACAAGAAAGTTAAGTTAGATTGTTAGATAGTAAAGAAGCAACCCTTGAACTGTTGGTAACCATGATTCTAAAGCCAGCAATGGCAATAAGTACATATCTTTCGATAATCACCCTAAATGTAAATGGACTGAATGCACCAATCAAAAGACACAGAGTAATAGAATGGATAAAAAAGCAAGACCCATCTATATGCTGCCTACAAGAAACTCACCTCAAACCCAAAGATATCCCCAGACTAAAAATGAAGGGATGGAAAAAGATATTTCATGCAAACAACAAAGAAAAAAAAGCAGGTGTTGCAGTACTTGTATCAGACAAAATAGACTTCAAAACGAAGAAAGTAGCAAGAGATAAAGAAGGACATTATGTAATGATAAAGGGGTCAGTCCAACAAGAGGATATAACCATTTTAAATATATGTGCACCCAACACAGAGGCACCGACATACGTGAAACAAATACTAACAGAATTAAAGGAGGAAATAGAAAGCAGTGCATTCATCTTAGGAGACTTCAACACACCACTCACTCCAAAGGACAGATCAACAAGGCAGAAAATAAGTAAAGACACAGAGGCACTGAACAACATACTAGAACAGATGGACCTAACAGATATCTACAGAACTCTATACCCAAAAGCAACAGGATACACATTCTTCTCAAGTGCACATGGAACATTTCCCAGAATAGACCACATACTAGGCCACAAAAAGAACCTCAGTAAAGTCAAAAATATTGAAATTCTACCAACCAACTTCTCAGATCACAAAAGTATAAAACTAGAAATAAATTTTAGAAAGAAAACAAAAAGGCTCACAAATACATGGAGACTTAACAACATTCTCCTAATTAATCAATGGGTTAATGACCAAATCAAAACAGAAATCAAAGAATATATGGAGACTAATGACAACAACAACACAAAGCCACAACTTCTGTGGGACACAGCAAAGGCACTTCTAATAGGAAAGTATATTGCGATCCAGGCCTATCTAAAGAAGGAAGAACATTCCCAAATGAATAGTATAAAGACGCAGTTACTGAAATTGGAAAAAGAAGAACAAATGAGGCCCAAAGTCACCAGAAGGAGGGACATAATAAATATCAGAGAAGAAATAAATAAAACTGAGAAGAATAAAACAATAGAAAAAAATCAATGAAACCAAGAGCTGGTTCTTTGAAAAAATAAACAAAATAGATAAACCCCTAGCCAGACTCATTAAGAGAAAAAGAGAATCTACACACATAAACAGAATTAGAAATGAGAAAGGAAAAATAATGACAGACCCCACAGAAATACAAAGAATTATAAGAGAATATTATGAGAATCTATACGCTAACAAGCTGGAAAACCAAGAAGAAATGGACAACTTCTTAGAAAAATACAACCTTCCAAAACTGACCAAACAAGAAACAGAAAAACTAAACAGACCAATCACAAGCAACGAAATTGAAGCAGTAATCAAAAAACTACCCAAGAACAAAACCCCTGGACCAGATGGATTCACCTCTGAATTCTACCAGACATATAGAGAAGAAATAACACCCATTCTCCTTAAAGTTTTCCAAAAAATAGAAGAGGAGGGAATACTTCCAAACTCATTCTATGAAGCCAGCATCACTCTAATACCAAAACCGGGCAAAGACCTCACCAAAACAGAAAATTACAGACCAAAATCCCTGATGAAGGTAAATGCAAAAATACTCAACAAAATATTAGCAAACCGAATTCAAAAATACATCAAGAGGATCATACACTATGATCAAGTGGGATTCATCCCAGGGATGCAAGGATGGTACAACACTCGAAAATCCATCAACATCATCCACCACATCAACAAAAAGAAGAACAAAAACCACATGATCATCTCCATAGATGCTGAAAAAGCATTTGACAAAATTCAGCATCCATTCCTGATTAAAACTCTCAATAAAATGCGTATAGACGGCAAGTACCTCAACATCATAAAGGCTATATATGACAAACCCACAGCTAACATCATACTTAACAGCGAGAAGCTGAAAGCTTTTTATCTAAGATCAGGAACAAGACAGGGATGCCCACTCTCTCCACTGTTATTCAACATAGTACTGGAGGTCCTAGCCATGGCAATCAGACAAAGCAAAGACATACAAGGCATCCAGATTGGTAAAGAAGAAGTCAAATTGTCACTATTTGCAGATGACATGATATTGTACATAAACAACCCTAAAGACTCCACTCCAAAACTACTAGAACTTAGTTTTATATTATATCTGAATTCAGCAAAGTTGCAGGATACAAAATTAACACACAGATATCTGTTGCTTTCCTATACACTAATGATGAACTAACAGATAGAGAAATCAGAAAAACAATTCCATTCACAATTGCATCAAAAAGAACAAAATACCTAGGAATAAACCTAACGAAGGAAGTGAAAGACCTGTACTCTGAAAACTACAAGACACTCCTAAGAGAAATTAAAGAGGACACTAACAAATGGAAATTCATCCCATGCTCTTGGCTAGGAAGAATAAATATTGTCAAAATGGCTATACTACCTAAAGCAATCTACAGATTCAATGCAATCCCTATCAAACTACCAACAGCTTTCTTCAATGAACTGGAACAAATAATTCTAAAATTCATATGGAACCACAAAAGACCCCGAATAGCCAAAGCAATCCTGAGAAGGAGGAATAAAACAGGGGGAATTACGCTCCCTGACTTCAAGCTCTACTACAAAGCCACAGTAATCAAGGCAATTTGGTATTGGCACAAAAACAGACCCACAGACCAGTGGAACAGAATAGAAAATCTAAACATTAACCCAAACATATACAGTCAATTAATATTTGATAAAAGTGCCTTGGATATACAATGGGGAGATGACAGCCTCTTCAGCAGCTGGTGTTGGAAAAACTGGACAGCTACATGTAAGAGAATGAAACTGGACTACTGTCTAGCCCCATACACAAAGGTAAACTCAAGGTGGATCAAAGACTTGAATGTAAGTCATGAAACCATAAAACTCTTAGAAGAAAACATAGGCAAAAATCTCTTGAATATAAGCATGAGCAATTTTTTCCTGGACACATTTCCTCAGGTAAGGGAAACAAAATAAAAAATGAACAAGTGGGACTATATCAAACTAAAAAACTTCTGTACAGCAAAGGTCACCAACAGCAGAACAAAAAGGCAACCTACAATATGGGAGAGTATATTCATAAATGATTTATCTGATAAGGGGTTAACATCCAAAATATATATAGAAAACTCATACACCTCAACATGGTGGGAATATGAGTAATCTTTTTGTTTCTGTATTTTCTGATTTTTCTGTAATGAACGTGTATTACTTAAACAATAAAAACAGTAAAAAATTATTTAGGCATAAAAGTTACATTAAAAAGACAGATTTTCTCACATCACGTTTTCTAGGGTATTTCAGTGGAGAGGTTCAGTACCATTAGCTCATGGCTGGCTTTTATTTGAATCTTGGCTCTCACATACTTGCTATATAACCTTAGACAGGTTTCTTACCCTTATGTGCTTCAGTGTCCTCATCTGTAACATATGGACACTGACAGGACTGTCTTTTAGGATTACTGTGAAGATAGAGTTAATTTATGTAAAGTGCTTAGAACAGTGTTTATTATATAATCCTTTAATATATTATAGCTAATTTTACTTATGGAACTGTAATTAACCTTTTATCAGTATAGTAAAAAATACAGATTTTCAGACTTCAAAAAATTTTTAATCCATCTTCTTGAAAAAGC
This sequence comes from Smutsia gigantea, assembly GCA_032199065.1. Lineage (NCBI taxonomy): Eukaryota > Metazoa > Chordata > Mammalia > Pholidota > Manidae > Smutsia > Smutsia gigantea. The sequence continues at coordinate 1,011,743 of JAVSCE010004904.1, read as the reverse complement.
TGTTCATTATGAAAAATTTTTAAATGATTTAGGTTATAAACATTTTCCTTATGGGTTACTGATGCTTAATCAAGTTTATACTTAAAGAAGCATTTCCAGTGTTACCAATAACCCAAATCCCGTAATATGTTTTCTCCCCTAACTACAGTACTAAAACTGGGTGGGGTCAATGACAGATTGTTTAAATTGTAAAAAGCAAAGGATTTCCTTCATAATTATCTAGATCTTAGAATTAACTACTGTAAAAACTACTAATTCTCAAAATTCATTTAAATTATCTTGGGTTGATGGCATTACTGCACACCTCAGACACTTAAATATAACCATATTTTGTAAGAAAATCTTTATGAGTCCCTATCCAGCAAAAGGAAAGAGATATGCAAATACATCAAAACACCCCTCAGCTTCTCAAGATAATTTCTGACACACATCAGAGACATCAATGTAATTTATTTTCTCAAAAGCAGGAGGTCTCAAAAAGAGAGCCCCGCATCTAGAATGCTCAGGTGAGAGATTTTTCAGACTTTAAAAATTGAAATAGAACCTCAATTTCACTTCACCAAAAACTGATAATTAAGTTGATATTTACCTCTTTGAAACAGCTCAGATGAATGAAGCAGGAGTATCTATCTACATGCCACGATATAAAATTTGTACGTTTTATATCTCTAATTCAACTTCCCTTGTCTAGCCCACTGCCAAGTAAAAGTCTGCATTCATAGAAGTTTCTTTGTCTTTTGCTTCTCAAAACTTAAACCATAATTATCTGCCCAAACATGGGACAGATGTGACATGTCCTACTGACGTTATCATGTAAACAATTTAGTTCGTGCTTTCGTGTTGTAACTGCCGCCTTTTTTTCCTCCCTTTAACTCCTATTCTAGTTTGTGCTATAGCAGAAACTAGAAAGAAATGATACATGAATGGTTTCTCCCCTTGCGGAGGCTCAGTTTAAAAAAAAAGTGCTAAAATTTCAGTAGTACTGAGAACAAATTTAGAGTATGTAAATAAATTTATTAAAAAGCATTAATAAATAAAAAAGTGCAAATGTTTAGTTAAGTCTGTACCACCTACAATGTGCAGAATGGGAAGCATGGAAGAGCAATCTGGGTAAACAGCATAGTGAAATCAATCAATTTCTAATTAGTGTCTGCACAATAAAGTTTTAAAGAAGAAACAAACAGCACTGATACATCTGAATTTCCAGTATTCATTTATAACTATTTATACTCTCTGTTTTCAGTGGATTTTTTACTGAGCAGTAGAGTCAGAATCACTTATAAAAAATGAAAGGATATACGAAGAATTAACATCATAAACAATTATGATTTCATGTTTTAATGTTCTGATTAGGTTTTCCTCTTTAACTTCTTTCTTTAGAAAGACAGTATCTGATAATTTAGAAACTTCAAACTGTAAAGAATTTTCCTACTGGTCTACTAATTAGATTAATTAATTCAGATTAATTCAGATTAATTATCTCTTGAAGATATAAGTCCACCCCAAGAAAATTGCTTAGTAGCTTTAATCAGATTACATTAGGCATAGGAAGAAAGGGATACTGAAAAATACATGGCTCAGTCCCTGGTCTTAAGAGGTTCAGAGTCTAATGAGGAAACATTTTGATCTTACTCAGCCTGTTAATTGATATTTCTTGACTTCCTTTCACTCAGTCTCCTTCACTTTCTTTTTCCCAATGGAATAGAAACATTATACCTCCAGGGGGCCTAAGATGAAATCATTCATGTAATTTTTTAAAAAGCCAAAAGCATACTTTCTATGAACAGTTTGTATGTGTATGTAAAGTATGAAAACAAGGTCTGGGAGGATATGTACCAAAGTTACAATAATAGTGTCTCTGGGAAAGGGGGAAGGAGTCAAGACAGTAGAACAGTTAATTTTCTCTTAAGTTAAATATTTGAAGGAAAAAGTATTCATATATTATTATATAAACTTAAAAAAATTAACAGCCATAAAATTTTCTGGAAAAAGTCTGCTAAAGTGTTAATGGTGGTTGATTCTAGGTGGTATGAAGATGAGTGAATGCAATTAACTTCTCTGTATTTACTGTTCAGATTCCTGCTGGTCCATCCCAAGTTGAGGTACAGCCTTTTTTATGGATTGACTAGTTTATGCCCTGCGATGCCCATATTCACAACAGCTGTCTTCTAACTTTTCCTGGAACTATACTTGAGTATCATACTGGTAGTAATATCTTTAATTATTGCGGAGATTGTTATAAAGATTTAAAATATTAGGTGGGCTTCCTAAATCTCCTACCACATACTATAACACAAAGGTCTATAGTCGAGATTTCTGCCCAGACAATAACAAAAACAATATTCTATACAAAGGCTTTAGCAGTGCCTGAAAGACAGTAAAATAAATGTTACTATAGCCACATTAATAAACATCCCTCTGGCTTGAGGACTCCTCCATCCTAGTGCCTGGTGCCAGGCAGTCCTCCAGATCTCCACTCCACTCTAGAGCAGTGAGGGCTTCTACTGAGTTCCACAGCTGACACCATGTCAGGCAGTCTTCAGACACAGCTTCAAATTTTCCACTGCATCTCCTTAAAGAGATTAACTCACATACTGGAATACAAATAGACTTGACTCTTTCATTACAGATAGCTTCCTTGTTGGTAAGCTTGATTGAACTCAGAGTGACATATTTTCTAGTCAGTTTAAATCATCCATTGTTGCCCTCAGGTAAGAATGTCACTGTCAATTCATTTGTGAGTCTATGTAAAGCTCCCTAAATGTTTATCTGAGACTGACCTCCTGTAGGCTTTGCTAACCAAACTGTAAATGAAGTGTCAGGTCCCAGGAAACAGCCAGGTTAGTCCTCCACTTTGCAGACATGCCTCGACCTCTAGCCATGGACACTAGTCCTGTTCAATTTGTAGTGCATTTTTTATTAACTCACTTGGTTACCGAACAGTTCTTTTTAATATCACTGACCTATTCTCTGGTTATAAACATTTACAGCTTCATTTTGCCACTAATGAATTGTATGCTCTTAGAAAATTCTATGTTCTTAGTAAGTCACATGTCACTGGGTGTCAGTTTTGTGATCAACTAAGATATCTTTAATGACTATAATTCAATTTCTATCACCCTATCTACCTATCTACCTACTACCAGATAAGTATCTCAGATCAAAAAAAAATTGTGAAAGATCTATATAGATTTACCAAGGAAAACACAGCAATTCTAACAACTTATTTCAAGATTGGAAGTATATAAACACAGGTGTTCAGGGCCACTCTGTATGTGCAGTTTGTATACTGCAAAGAGTACCTGGCTGAGGGGAATGATGAAATAGAGCCTGGGTTGGGTTTGCCGAATCTTACACCTGGGGAACGGGATGCCTTTTTCTTCTTACACAGGTGCTATCTGCTCACTGAGTTGTATTTTCATTACCTGGTATCTGCTAGTCTTGCCAATGGGTTTCAATCCCGGGCAAGTTCACTATGGATTCAGTGAGACTGAGTAACGACAGTGGAACATTCTTGGCATAAAAGGGTTTATTACCCAGCTTGTTCTCCCAATGATAGGTCAAGCACTAGAATTATGTCTGCATCCAACAGTCTGCAGTTCTGGAATCTTCCTTCGTCTCTGCCTCCGCCAAGAGCATTGGGCAGAGCTCTTTATATATTGACTCAGTCAATAATAGCTTATTGCCATGGGTGTGGAGGCAGCAGCCTAGCAGTAGGCCACTTATATCATCAAGTAGTCTAGGTTCAGGTGAGGATCCTGGCCATAGGAACCCCAACTTGCTCAAAGGTGGTACCTTTTTCTAATTCGTCCATCCAGCAGGCTGTACTTAGAATACAAAAAGACATCCTATTTTATAGGTCAGAGGTAGCCTCAAAAGTAGCTCTATAAAAGAATTCTACACTGCTGGTGGCAATTGATCTCATCATATAAGAAGATCTCCAAAATACAAAGATACAGGAAAAGTCTTCAAAATCAATTTCTCTTCAAATTGGCCATATTTAAAGTACACACATACACTATAAAGAATTCTTCAGAGGAGGAATGTTCATAAACAAAGCCTGAAATCAAAGAAAAAGTTAACCAAAACACTAAAAAAAACCACATAATGTATATAACCTTCATTATTTCAAAACACTAAATACTTTTGTGTCAACAGCACTTAGGAAATACAATTTTTTTGTACGAACCCTCTTCACAAAAAAGTTGTGGAACTTAGCGGAACAATCTTTATAATGGAGTTAACATGCACTCAAAAAATATAAACAAAGAATTTACTACTCTTAAGTATTAAAAGCAACATTTAAATAAAAGGAATGAAGAGACATGTCTTATTGCCCCTAATTTTGAGATAACATCAAAGTTAATAGCTTAGAGCTTATGAAGTAGCCATCAGAAAGAATGACAGGTATATATATATATAACAGTCTACATACCCTAAGCTACGGTGATGCTGGAAATTATTTTTAATATTTTAAATTAACTCACCCAAAAGTTGTATCTTACAATTTTAGTCATATAGCTATACCAAAATAAGTAAATATAGCTTGGTAATTTCTATTGTAAACTAAGAATGAAAAGCTATAAATAACAGAAAGACATTCTAATAATTTTATACTAAACTTGCTATTTATACAAAATCATCTATAATAGGCTTTGATATCTAACATAAAAATGGAAAGCATTAATTAGCATGAAAGGAATTTCAGAGGCTGGTCTATCCTACCAACTTAAAACAAGATACCCACAACCTACTACTTAACCTTTGAAACCTTTTTAAAATAAGAGAAGATTATCAAAAGATGCCCTTAATTTTAAGAACAACATAATAACAATAAAATTGTGAACAAAAGAAACTGGATAAATTAATGGTTATTTTTCCTAGAAAAATGTCTTACAGATATCATCCCCTTTTGTAGTTCTAAAAAATGGTAGGTTAATATGGCCACCTAGAGGAGAAAACATGATAACAAATATGCCATCACATTTTCTAAAATATCTGCATTTCAGATTTATAACATATTAACAGTTCTGAAGGACCCAAATGAAGGGGTCCACCATATATGAAATAGACTTAGGGAGGACAGAAAAGGAGCAGTGCTGACTTAACAGAAAATATAACAGCAGTCATGCTGCAGTGGACTTGACACACACAGTCTTTTAACTTCCTGTGTGACCTCAGGTTAAAAATTACTTATTTGATCTAAAAGCTCTTTTCAATTTTGTAAAATGGGGACAATCTTATCTGCCACAACATGATTATGTATACAGAAACTAAAAGAGCCAGGCACACAGTAGGAGCTCAATAAAGGTCATTCTTACTACCTGTCAGAAAGTTCTCCTGCACCGGTCTCTCCTAATCCCCATCCGGGCCCTCCCAGGCCCTCTTTACTCTGACAGGTGTTTCCAGTATTGGCTGTCCCAGAGCTTGTCTACTGGAATCATTCAGGGTTGAGTCATGGACTGATGGTCCCCCCAGCATTAATAAGGCAATAATAGGCCATGCAAACAATGTGCATTTAAAAGTATTTTTCCTTTTACCTTGCAATTCCCTTTAGTTACCTCAACCCACATTAGTCATGTCTGGTCTTTAAAAACTTGCAGAATAATAAGCAGAATAAAGGGTCAGAGCAGTAAAGGGATGCACAGGTTATAGGTAGGTTAATAGTAGGTTACTCTGTTCATCCCTTTCCTTGTATCTCAGGAAAATGAACCGAATCCTACCAAGAGAACTGTGCTCAGCCGTCTGCTTAGGTGACCAGCCAAGGAGTGAGCAGTGTGTCTGCCAAGTCATCTCTGCAGAGGCACAACCACCTGGTGGAGACCCAAATCCCCCTGCTTCCTGAACAGATACCAGAGAAGGGTTACTTTTGTTGGGTTGGACAGAGAAGGGGAACACTTGGGTTACAAGCCCTTGCAATTTCCTCTCGACTCCAAAAGTTGATAAGGAGAGAGGAGGCGGTAAGGAAGTATAAGGCAGCAGAGGTATACTTTCTTACCACTATTCTCGACTTAACAACATTCAATCTAACTTACTATTCTGCACAACTAAACGTCTACTGAAAGTTACTGGTCAACTTTTAATGGACAAAGGGGCTTGTTTGAATTCTCATCCTTCTCAATCTCTCTGGAGCATTCAAAACATCCTTCCATGGTAGAGAAAATACAACCCTCTCCTAATTCTCCACTTTACTGCTTTTACTGTCTTTTTTCTGTTTAAGTGACACCCTTCATTCTCCTGTTAATGAAATGATTCTCTGATCTTTTCTCTCCACACATTCTCCCTCATCAATTTAAGCCACTCCCATGTAAGTATATAAGATCTGAGAACCTTTCTCCCTAACCCCATTCATCATTTCAAGCTCCTAGCTATTTCTAACTTCTTAAATATTCTCCCTCACTCTCCCATCATACATATAAAACCACTTTTATGTCCTACTCTCATTGTCCTACTTCCAACAAAAAACAGACCCCTCTCTGGATTTCTTATTTATGGTAATAACGGCATCATTCTCCCAGCCATACATGCTAGAAACAAGTGTCATCTCTGAACCTTCCTTTCTTCTTTCTCATGTTTCAAATACTTTGTCCTAAATCCAGTTAATTCTACCTCAATGATGTCCTTCCTACCTTTCTAAATTCTTATTTCCACTACTGTAATTCAGATTTTAACCATTTCCCACATAGATTACTCCCAAGACCTCCTTAATCAGTGTCTTTTCCTAGAGTCTTCTTCTTGCTAAGTTAATCTTTCTAAGGCATATCCTTGATCATGTTTCCTTGATGAAAAACTTTCAGAGCTCTCACTGCCCAACAAATTAAATCCAAACTTTAGTCAGGGAGGCACTCCCGGCTTTAGACCCCATCTTTCCATTTTTGTCTCCTACTCGCTTCTCTCTCTCTCTCTTTTCCCCTCTCCCTCTCCCTATCTCTGTGTTGGAACCAAGTAGACTTGACTCTCTTGAAATATTCCCTCCATTATACCACTTTGTATTTTAGGGTTTATGAAGTTCATTCTTTCTAAAATACCTCTACTTATTTTTTTCACCAACTTCCTACCTACTCTTCAAAGCTGAACCCAAATGCCATTTTCTCTGAAGCTCTCTCACAGCTTTGGATGGTATTTCATTCCTTTCCTTAAGATCTTTTAGCATTTTATGTATACTTCTGCATTTTTTCCCTTAAGTATGTTCAGAACTTACTGTCACCTGAAATTGCTTTTCCCTAAGGTCAAAGCACTGAAATCTCCTGCTCCAATCAAATTCTCCTGTTCTTCCCCCACTCCACTGAATTTATTTGGCGCTCATAGAGATCTTGGATTTCTCAATAAGCAGTAATTTATGATGCAAAAACTATTCTCCTAGTCCAGTATTATTTTACATTATCATTTGGTCATCTCCCTATCCTCAATCCCAATGACAGCATTTAAAAATAAAGATACCTATCTCCACCTGGATATTCCACAGATACTTCAAATTCAGCATGACTGAAGCTAAATTATCTCTTCCCACAAGCTTACGTCCCTAAACTAATTAAAAACTTGATTCCTCCCTCACTGCACACATTTAGTCATTCACCAAGATATATGGAGACCATCCCTAAATCTACAAATTCTTTGTCCCTAAATTCATTGCCAGTGAGGTCTCACCACTGTTTATCTAATTGGTTTTTTCTGCCTCCAGTAGCACCTACATTCAATTCATCTTGGGTTACAACAGTTAAATAATCATCTTAAATACATTGATCTAAAAGTGCCCCCTTGTCCAGCTTAAAAACCTCCTGCAGGACTCGGTATCCCCTGTGAGATAATATCCAAACTCCTGAGCATGGCGTTCAATCCTATTACCTGCCCCTTCTCCAAATGTAGATAAGTTAAAAATACTGAAACACACTCTCATCTGCTTTCATGTAATCACTATTCCATGCAATTGAAACAGTTCTCACTCAAGTCCAGTTCACCTGTTCTATGCAGACTGCATTAGACATCCCCCAGTCCCCACCTCCCAAAGTCTGAGCCACCTCCCAAAGTCTGAGCCACCTCCCGCAGTACTTTTTTGTTCATGAAACTAACAGAGCTCTTACCACATTCTACTAGACATACACTCAGTGGTCTTCCCCCTCCAGTCTGCAGGCTCTTGGAAACAAGCTTGTTTCATTATCTTTATGTCCACAGTAGCTAGCACAGCACATATAAAGCTTCCAACAAATGCTTATGAAATAAATAAATCTAATTTCAGAAAGCCTAAAACCAATCTACCCTGGGTGTTTTATGAAGCTATTTAGGGTAGAAATGGTAGAAAGGTGCAAATTGGTCCTAAATATACAAGCCAAAGGAAATGAGAAGGTGGTGCCAAGACACCTGCATCCACTCAGAGGTGGGGCAAGAACAGAAGAGGCCTGAGGTGATGCTTCTCTCCTCTCAGTTTTTCCCCCAGGCTCAGCAGAGTAACCTAACAGGACTACAGGGAAGAAGCAATCAAGGCAGCAGAGAAATGTAGGGGGTGACAGGCAGAAGGAGGAAGTAGGGGAAAATAAAGAGCCTACGCTGAAGGTGCAGAAAGGGAAGTGTCTAGGGCCACAGATTACAAACTCAGGACTTGCTCCTGGCTGCTCAGGATTCTCACCATCACTGTTTTCAAGCTCTCACCTAAAACCATTTACAGATCACCTGCCTGTTAGGTGCCAGACAATATGCTAACAATTACCATGTGCATAATTTAATGTTTAGGACAATTCTGTCAGGAAAGCATTATCCAAATTTTAGGGACAATGGAACAAACCTAAAAGCAATGAACTATACTGTCCAAGTTTCATAGCTAATAGGTTAAGTCACAGAGCCAGAATGGGAATAAAGATTAGGCTTCAAAGTTCACCCTCTTTGTGTGCTGGGGCAGACTTAAGATGGAGACTGGCTTTACTGCTTTACATTAGTTAGTTATCTTTGTAACCACGTGTCTTATTTTCTCTAATACTAGAAACGTATTTTTGAGGGTACAGTCCGTGTTTAACGTTTTTTATTTCTTCCCTAATACCTCATAATGAGCTTTCTATAATCACTCAATATTTGATGAATTTCTTATTATACCTGTGTATTCGTAGAAATAAAAAGGAGGCACAGCCATCATTAGTTAGCCTTAAGCCAAATACAAAAAAAGATGAGTTAGCTTCTCTGACGACTTTTATATGCTGGGGTAAGACTTTAAGTCGTCAATAGTGATAAGTGATATAGCACAAACCACAGCAATAAAATTAAGGTTACTTTTTGTTTGGTATAATAATGAAAATGCTAAGATATATTTCTCTTTTCTTCATATCTGGATATAAAGATAATAATTGCTAGGAGTAATCACACAATTGCACCAAACAGATGAATTACTTCAGTGTGGAAATAAATATGCTTTAATTAATGGCAAAACCTCTCTTCTCTTATAGAAAGATATAAAAATGGGTGAGAGCAGACTTGCATCTTCTACAGAGCTTGACTTTTAAAGTCAATATCAATACATGAGGCAAAAATCAATCACAGACAAAATAATCCTTGAGCATTCCTTCGATCACCCTTGCAGCATAGCGTAATAGTACCAAGCCGTCAATAAAGCCATCTCAAACAGTTTTCCCTGCCTCACAGAACAGATCACATCGCTTCTGTGTGTGCCGCATGAAGTCTTTGGCTCACGGCTGGGGCCATATTGAGTAGAGGAGCACACATTTATACACTGGAATCACACTCAACACTGTGAGACACTTCAACTATATCAGTTCCTATAACAGGTATTTTGGAACTGATTCCAACTGAGAGAACAGCAGATTCTCATCTTCCATCTCATGCTTGCTAGGCATATGTTCATTGTGGAAAAAGAGCTAGAATTAGTACTGCACTTAAATTATCTGGTGTTTTGCTTTTGGGGTGTTTTGATTTCTGGCTTAAGCCTGAAGATGTGAATGTGAATAAATGATATTCCCAGAAACGTGACTCTACTGCATGTGCTATCTCGTTTATTGTGCAACCACAGATGCCTAGGATTTGGGGCACAAATAATCTAACACTGTAGTGTGCCATCTAAAAACATGAAGTAATTCATCTATCTTACCTTCATCTACTGATGCTTCACTACTGTATCCATCATACTCTGCAGATAGAGGACTATATTTTTGTCTTGTTTCCCAAGTATAGTTCTTTTGTCGGGAATCTGCCAGTGGGAGCCTGGAATTGTGCGTCCTGGATAAGGCCTCATGGTATTTACCCAGTGCTTCGTCTTCACTTTCGGACGATGAACCATGTTCATCTTTGTCCATGTAGGAATTATCTATTTGGAATGACAAGGAAAGCAAATCAAAATTTTAATGAAATAAAGTATGATGAATTTGTTACAGTTTTCTATACACACACAACCACAAAAATAGATCCATATATATACAAATATATATAAACAAATATATATATGCACACACACAATCTGCACTGCAATTTTCACCTTTAGAGAAGTTTTTTCTTCCATTTAAGAAGCTCAAGCTTTAGATTTTTATGTTTTAATAGAAAAAGATCAACTTGTATATTCTACTTACAGAAAATTGTCAGTCACAGGGATTTTCCATCCATGTTACAGATAAAGGAAATAATAGGGCTCACTGCATTACACATTTTTTGAAAGGATCCATAGCACATCAAGGAGTTCTAAGTATTGCCAGTACATATGGCCCTGATTCAAGTAATTCATGCTACAAGATACACTTCTGGTTATCATCTTGGCCAACATTTCAAAACTGACAGTGCTTAGTGTTAGGAGTAGAACAGAGAAATGGGCAGATCAATGGAACGTAATATTAATGGAATTATAATTGGCACAGCTTTTCTAGAGAAAAATTTGACAATATATATCAAACTTTTAAATTTGCACAGTCTCTGATCCATACCTAGGAATTTACCCATTCCATTTCTAAAAATTCAGCCTAAGAAAATAATTAGCAGGTGAGTGAATATAGATACTGGAGACCATTCATTACACTGTATTTAAAAGCAAAAGGAAACAAAAAACTTAAACACCCATCAAAGGGCTTTGCCTAAGTAAATTATGGTGTATCTATGTAGTCATTAAAAATGAGAAGGTGAACTTACAAGGACTCACAGGGAAAAATAACTACATCATGCTAAGAGAAAAGAGAAGGTTGTAAAATACATTCTTCCTAAAAAAAATGCACATACATGCAGATATATTTATATGCACATACAAAAATATATGGAAGGATATACACCAAACCTAATACTTATTATCTGTGAAAAGTAGAATTATTAGGAAAATTTTACTTAAATACACCTAAATTTCAAATAAAATGTTCAGGAGGAATAAATTTTATATTATTTTTAAAAGCACTAGTTATTACTATTTTTATTTTAAAGAAGGTAAAAATTTTGAAACTGTACCAGGTTGAGGTTCATTTAAAACAAGATAAAACTCTCTCAGAATTAAAAAACAGCTCTGGAAGGATGAAGAAAACCACAGCAGGTAGAATTTGTTAGTTCTGCCCAGATATTTTAAAACTCAGTCGAGATCATCTGTCCTAAAGGAATCAAGGTTTGAAATTCAGGTGAGGAGACACAGAATAAGTAACTTTAAAATATGGGACAGAAGTTGGATGTTTAAAGTTAGAAGTAAGGGAGCTTAGATGTCACTAGTCTAAGTTCCACTTTTTAATTCAGTAAATAAAGCCATTAAAGGGTAGAACTATGACCAGTGACATTCTGCACTGTTCAATATGTAGCTATTTAAACTACCCACATGCAGCTATTTAAACTAATTAAAAATAATAAACTTTAAAATCCACTTCCCTAGTGCTACTAGCCACATTTTAAGTGCTCAAAAGCTACATGTGGCTAGTGGTTACTATACGGAACAATACATATATGCAGAACTTTTTCATCGTCGCAGAAAGTTCTATTCAACAGTGAGGAGATGATGGCAGGTCTGGTCTAGAACTAGGCACCCTGAATCTCAGGTCAGAACTTTTAGCTTTTTGTGGGAATGCCAAGGTGGTGGTCTTAAGGCAGTAGGAGAGTTCTGAGGAGGATGAACTAGAAATTCTATAGTGATGCTTCACCTCTTAGAATACATTTCCTGAAGCAGCTCTGCATTCAGAAATAGAGAAGAAAACTCTTCCTCCTCTTTCTGTACCTTACAAGCTTTATGTCAGAACCCAGAACACAGGTTCTAGTAATAGAAATACAGTTCAGCTATATGGAGGGATAATCTGTGGGTTGACTGAGTTTCAAAATGATTTTAAAACATAAGTTTAAATTTAGTATTGATTATAATCTAGAATACTTGAGAGATATTTGGTTCCTTGAGGGACCACTATGCTTCTTAATGAAAACAAATCAAAACAGACTAAAAAACCCTGTACTGCTACTTGTGAAGATTTATGACTAGCATCCATTCCATTATTTTCTAAATCAACAACATGTAAACTATTCTACTTAACTTTATTTTTGCTACTTCAAGTACTAAGCTACCAAAACTTAACCAAGACTAGCAAACCCCATTGAATTTGACATTCAAAAAATTCCTAGAACAGACTCTAAAATGGACACACCTCCAAGAATTGGCATTCTTTTTTTACTAGCTCATCTATCCTCTATTCTGTCATTTAAAAACCACTCATAAAATTGATAAATAGCAGATCTCTATGATATATGAAGTCATGCAGCAGAACTGAAAACGTCTTCCTCATTTCTACTGCTCAGATTTTTGCTATTTTATGAGAATCTAAATTTATAGAAAAATTCCAGCTGTGTATTTTATAAACAAAAGCCAGTGTACTTGTGGCCTGTGATCAGATCAGTGATAAACAGAAACGACTAAGGGATTACCAGAACTAATTATCAGTATTATGAAGCAATTCTGCAACCAAAACAAATAGCTGTTGGCTTATTGTGAAAATTGTCACAAATACTGTGGGTGAAACAATAAATGCTTAGTTGGAATCTTAATTTTACACAGAGAACTCATAAATTAATAGATTGCTCATGTATACTCACTGTAAACACAGAACAGTCATATAAAATTCTTAATGTATGGCTAAGTGAATAGACACATTCTGAAGCACGTTATTCAGTAAAATAAAATCTATTGCTCTCCAGGAAAACTGTAAATGAAACACTTGATACAGATTCTTAGTGGTATAGATTTGAAGAGCAATATTATATAAAGGACTTTAGGGGTTTGTTACAAAGACACAAAATTTTAAAATTCAACTACAGCACACAAAAGGAACTCCAATTATGCACATTACTTAAAAAAACATGGAGTTTCTGGTTATTAAGAAAATTAGGGTCTCTGAAAAATTGGCCAGTAACACAGGTACCAGGGCAATACTGAACTTACCGGTGTACAAATAACATGAATGCTCTTGAAATGACTGTGAGAAAAAAGCTGATTGACTAAAAATGTCTCCCAGTAAGAGGATTCAAGAAAGTCTTAAATTACATAGGTAGACATGTACAGGAAAGTTCAGAAATTTGGATGTCTTCCTAATTTACAAAAGCAAGAGAGGAGATTTTATCACTCAAACCCACATCAGGAGACCTCACCTTTTTGTGGTATTATCCTAGAATATTTCTCATTCTTACTCTTTGCTATTCCTTTGTTGGCAGGAATGGCTTCATTTTTCTTGGTGTCTATGCCGCCTTTCACTTTGTAGCATTTTGCTGGATGTATTTGCTCCTTGATTTTTCCTTGTAACTCATCTTTAGAACTAGATGATGGGGCTGGACGTGTATCTTCTTTCATAATGGATTTCTGTACTGTATGTCGGTTGTTTATCAAAATATCTTACGGAGAACATTCATTTCCTGTGGAACCTTCACTTTTAATATGTTTTTCAAATTTCTTTAAATGATTTTCTTTCATTTCTTGATATCCTAGCTCCTTTAAATCATTCTTACCATTACTGGAAATTCCAAATCCAATTTGTTTACATCTGTCAGTATATTCAAGCTCTTGACAAGTGGATCCAGCCCTTGCGTTCTGCTTGATAACTGATATCCCACCATCACTCATGTGGCCTTTCAAAGAATCACCAGCATTATCTGTTTCTTGGTGTTCCAGCAGAGTCTGTTGTCTATCATTAACATATTTAAAAACTCTTTCTTCATTCACTCCTTGATCTTGCTTTTCTGAAACTGAAGTATTGTAATAATTTATTTGATTTGCTCTGTGCTCTAAATTGGATTGTGTTTTCTGACAATTAGTGTTTTTGGAAACTTCTGGTAACATGGCATTTTCTTGTTTAGAAGTATCTATAGCTTCTGCTGCTACAGAGCTTTCTTCTTCTGGGCGAAAGCCATTTATCATACTCGTTACCTGTTCAGCAACTGAGTCAGTTAAAGCACAGCTGACTTCCCCAACAGCAGTGGTCAAATCGTCTACAGCATTACTGATTGTTTCCATCAGAAAAGACACTGAAGGCAGATTCTGCTGAAAACTTTTGAAAAATGCCATTTTTCTAATTCCTTGTTCCTAAAAGATGCAATAATGGAATCTTCTCTTCTCAAAATATCAACCACTTTGGAATTGGAATTTAACATTTATTTAAATGCTGCTACTTGAGAGCTCAATATTAGTATTTCACATTGTGACTTAATCTTTCTGTAAATGCATTATGTATTGGAAGAAATATGTTGAAGTAAAGACTCTTCCAGAAAAAGAAAAAAAAATCAAACAGTTTGGTTTAAATGTAATGACATTTTTTCCTACTCCATAGCTATCAAAACAGCAGCAAGATAGTATTTTCCCCTCAAATACTATTGGTTTTTTATTCTATACCTGCAGGAAGAAGTATAAAAAGGATTTTTATTATGTATTTTTAATTAACTTATTAATAGTCTATGTAGGGAACCTACCCTGTCTTATTAACACACTACCAATATCATTCCAAATTAAGAAAAATAATAAGGGCAAACTATATAAACAATTTTACAGAGAGGTTAGAATAGAGGAGAGAAGGTGAACAAGTGCTGAGTGACTACCACATGCAGGGCATTCTGATTTACAAATTTTATCTTACTTGATCTTACAATAACTCTAGGAAGTAAATATTATTCCCATTTAATAAGAAAGAAAACCAGGGCTCAGAAAAATTAAGAAGGTCCCCCAGACCTTTCCAATGGATCCTCAATGTCAAAACTATATGTATTTATTACATACATATATTTATAATAATAATAACAATGGGACATTTAACTTTTTTCAATTTCATTCGCTCACAAATGAACAGTGGAGTTTTCTGAAGACTACATGACACACTGAATGGAAAGAGATACGCGAATACAGCTGTTTCTGTCTTTCTACACTGGTCATTAGAGAGATTTGCAAAAGTTACAAAACAATGTCACTCTTCTCACCAAACTTTCTTTTTTTTGGTTTTAGAAAATACATTTTTTTTAATTTAAAAATGTTATGTATACTAACATGTAATAGGCTTATTGTTTTTACAAATAAACCAATAAAAACATTAAAAATTTTTCTCATCTTAAATTTAATATGTCACATAACAATTGACATAACTCAAACAAAAGCTCCTTGGGGGTCCTCAATAATTTTTAAATGTAAAGGGATTATTAGACTGTAGAAAAATCAGACACGCTGAACCAGAGCATTTCTGGAGACTGCCTAACAAGATCTTTAACAGTTGATTTTACAAAACGCAGGACTGAAGTATGAGAAGCATTAAACTTAATCAAATCAAGAGCACATAAAGCACTAGTTTCCTAACGCAAAAGTCACAGATGTAATTCAATGACGAATAGATTTTTATAAACAATGAGGCCATCAGTTTTTAAGTTATCAGAAGTAAGAGAACAATACCCCTCCAACACACGTACACTGACAAGAAAAACAAGCTTCTTCTGCTACTGCTCCTCAAAATTCTTCTAAATTTACACCTTGCTTTTAAGTTCTCAACTTGTGCCAGTTGTCATTTAGATAAGCCAGTCTTTGGAAATAGCAAATATAGAAGTCTCATAATAATTTAAAAAATAACTCCAAGGAAAATATTTCCATAAGGGAAAGAACAGCATTATAGTCCTCATCTTTTCCAGTATCTAGTAATAGGAAGTGATAGAATGCCTATGGTGCTAAGGGAGGGAGAGGAACACTAACTCTTACAACCAGATTTTATCTATACACTAAGTTACTAAGGAAAACCATTCTCCAAATGATAAAATTGTCCATCAGCTGAGAATTCAACAGCAGGTGAAGAAAAAGGGTGAATAAACTTTAAAAGCATTATAGGGACATGGAAAAAAAAACCCTCTAGAGTTATTTGGACAATAGAGTTAAGCTATATAAAGTAACAAAATACTTCCTTCTTAAAGCATACTACATGATATAGGCTCAAAAGCATACCTTATATATGAAAAATAAAAATGTTATTTTGTGATAGCCTACAATTCATCTTTTGCCATATATTAGCAATTCGTGGGCAACAGAAAGATAACTGAACATAATTTACTTAATAGAGCTTTTACTCTCACAGAATAGTGGCTCAGATGTCAGTCAAAAATATGTCAAATATGTCAATATGTCAAAACTCACCTTTAGACTATTTTTTATTTAAAAACATAAAACAGAATAGCACAGATAGAAAGAACAAACAAGAGAAGCAGTGGTGATACTTACAAATTTTATCCTGCGAATTCCTCCTTGTACTGTATCCTGAACCGAGATCTGGAAACCCGCCAACATTTTCAAAACAGAACTTCTTATTAATATAGAGAAAAAGGAGCAGCATCAAGATAATAAACACCCCAACAGCTGACAAAAATCCAACTGCCTCTGGAGATACTAGAGGGAAAGAAAGTCACAGCTGTAAGTATTTATTCTCCTTTAAGCTACAAATAAGAAGGAAACCCCATATATGTTAGATTACTGCCTTGAATTATATTTTTTAATTGTCATAGATCAAAATATAAGAAAAGCAAATTGTACAGTTTAATGAGTTGTTCAAATCATTCAATAGCATTTACTCAAATCTTTTAAGTTTCCCTGCAAATTATGTTGGAACAATCTAAGAGGAGTCTACAAAATGGGCAGTTGTATGTGTATTAGTCCATTGAAGAGTATTACAAACATTTTAACACAAAACCTTAAAAAAATTATTTCCCGTGCATGGGTCTATGAGTCACATCTGTGAGAACACAAAATTATCTCTTAAAACTTCAATCGCCCTTCATTAAATAAACTCTGGCCTTCTTAACCTGGCATTCAAAGCTCCAGGATTCTTTTCAATATTAACACGTCAATCGAATGGTTCTATTCATTGCCTCAGAACCAGCTCTAGGCATTACCGCACACCTTATTTTTGCTCATCCTCTTCTTCCCTGTGCCTGGAATGACTACGTCTCCTCTTCACCGTATCCCGCTCATTCTCTCAACCAACAAACACTTCTGGAGCAGCAGCCGCGCCCCAGGCATCACCACACACACTGTCCCTGTCTTCCATGAACAGTATAGGGAAGGCAGCCACAACATGAGGTAATAAAGGCTCTGACTGGGGGAACACAGGGACTCTGAGACCCACAGGAACACCCAGCCCAGTGCTGACGTATCGAGTAAACTTTCTGACAGTTACAGCCTCAATGATTACATTTTAAGATTTAGTAAGAATTACCCTAGTTAACACGATTCCAGGCAGAAGAGGCAACATGTGGAAGGAGACAGGACATCACTCCATATTCTGGAAACGCACTGAAACTGTTATGATGAACTACCTACCAGATTCTCAAGATAATCTGATCTCAAGAGAATACATTAAATCATCCATGGAGACTTTGTAAAATGAGAATAAACACAAACTTGTCCAACTTCTCCAATGCCCAGCAATCGCTTTCCTTTCAATATTTGCATTATTTTGTCACTACACCAGTCACTTGGGATTAAACAGGAATTACATTTTTATATCCCCAGTCAGTGCTCTGCACGTGATACTCAAGTTATTAGCTGAGAATGAATCTGAAGCCTCAAATATCTGCTACAACCTTGCAACCTTTCTTCTTTCACTGCTCAAGCAGCAACTAAAATGCCACCTCCTCCAAGATTCTTTCTTTCATCAGAAGAGCCACAGCATTCGTATCTGACTCATTTGTTTAAAGTGAAGTCACCAAGGAGTCAATGATGAGTGCTTTTCTTTATGTGTGAAAGCCAGGCATTCCAGGGGTGGAACTGATACAAAGCTGGGTCGGTAGTATTTGTGGCAGAGGGTGGAGGCAGAGAGGCAGTGAGGGAGGGGAGTGACAGTGAGGGGAGGAGGTGGCAGGAACAGTCCCGGTGCTGTGTGAGCATCAGGCTGCTGCTGAAACACACAGCCCATTACCAGGACGAAGAATTATGCTCAAATATCAGCCCTGCCTGTTTTGTTTCCAGGCTGGAGAATAGTCAGGAAAGAGAACAACAGACTAACAAAAGAAATCTAAGGTGTATGACATAAAAACAGTGGTATGTATCAAGCCTGGAGGTAAAATGAAAACAGAAGAACTGTCATTAGCATTTCTAGTAGCTAGGAAGGTCAGAAGCAGGACAGAAACTGGTATGCAAGAGGCAAAATGCTCAATATACTTACATGCAATATTACACTGTAAACAGCAAATATGTATAGGAATTCCCCTTTTCGTCCAGGCCCAAACACATTCAGAAATTTGATTCCTCAAATGAGCACAAAGGGTTAAATAATATGCAGCCTGAAAATCTCCCATCTCTTAGAAGACCAAATGAGAAAACAAAGGTAAGTACTATATATTAAATTAGTCTTTAGACTAGTAAACTAAGGCCCAGAGAGTAATTAACTTGTTTAAGGCCACAAGTCTAGAAAATGGTAGAACTCAGTTTTGAACCCAGACATTCTGACTACAGAGCCCATGGCCTTAAATACCAAGCAATACTGCTTCCTTACATGCCAACCTGCAATATAAAAAATAAGGGAAAACTATGTGATCAAAGTAATACAGCTTACTACGTATGAGAAAATACTGTATGGTTTAGCTTTCTTATATATGTTAAAAATACCAACTGTATTTTCAATTTTCTCAAAATAAATATATAAATTATAAAACTGGCATAATTTTTTCTATTCAAGATCCTTTCAAAATATCCAAACGTAATTTTAGAACTATGCTTAGAAACCAATATCAATGGTACATTCTTATATGTCATGTTCTAAAAGTTAATGAAATAAATAAAAGTTTAAAAATTAAACATTCGGGCTGTACAACTCAGAGAAGACAAGTAGTGATTCAATAGCATCTCACTACGCTGATGGACAGTGATTGTAATGGGGTTGGTGGGAGGGACCTGATGAAGGGGGTAGTTTAAAAACCATAATATTGCACATATAATTGTAGATTAATGATACCAAAATAAATTATAAAAAAATTTTAAACATTTGTCTATAGAACAATAATCTTAATATTCATTAATAATGCTCAATAAAAATGTATATAAGGTCTCCATGAGCTATGCGATCCTCTATGTGAAGTATCTAAGGACTATACTGCAAGTAGAAAAGGGTACAAGGTATAAAGTAATAGCTCACCAGAAAATGCAAACAGTTGAGCTGATTCAAGATTAACGATCATATCATGTATACTTATCTGGCTTTAGTAGTGACTAAAAATGAATATATATATATTTACAAAAGGCAAACTTAAAAAAAATACCACTTTGTCAAAATTCAAGCTTCAAGAGTAGTGGTAAAATTCATTTTAATTTCTACAGAAAAACTGGTCATGGAAAGAAAATGATACAATTTATGGTCTTATAAATTAAAAGCAAGACAAATTCATTTTGGCTTTGAAAGTATTGTAGAATTCATCCAAATTCTACTTCCCATTTTGTTACAAAAGAACATTTTCTATGTAAGGTTTATGACACAAATACTAGGATACACATAAAGATAAATTTATGGGAGATATTTATCAAGCCTACATATTTTCAATACTAAGTTATTTGTGTGATATGCTTCTCTAAATAAAATTTATTTGTATCAAAACATTATGAATTATAAAATAAATTTTACAAAACTATTTTATCTATTTTAAATGTAAAATTAAATAAAAGTTCCTATGCTATTTATAATTCTTTAAAAAAGAAAGATTAAAATGAAACAACTTACAATTTGCACTATACGGTCTGTGTTGTTGAATTGTCCTACCAGGCATGAAACACTAGTCCTCTAACTACACGTCATGGAGGCTTTAATAATTCATTTAATAGATGCAATTCTATCTCTTGAACAAAATGTGAACTATATAAGAAGCAACTTAAATTTAAAAGAAATGTTTGCTTTCTATTTAATCAGCCTTAAATACTTTTTCTGGTATTCTAGTCAGAAAAATTCCACAACTATTTTGCTCTGGTTTGGACATAAAATAGAGAATTTGTTAGTATTTTCAACAAACAATGTAGGAAGATAAAAGATTAACTTGATATGTCTAAGCTTCCTTTTGCAACATCCCAGTTACTTCCATAAATAAAATCTTCCTTAAAATTTTATGTTATGGTGTAAAACTGGAAAGAAGACATATAAATCAAGAAATGGATATGATTAATACATGACTATTAACTCTAGATTTTATTTCAAAAATCAGCAGAAGAAAAAAAACATTTACTAAGTAATATAACCCACTATGGGTAACTTAAAGGGACAACAGAGGGGAAGTCACAAATGGCAACAATATGAGACACTGCATAAGATCTTAGAAATAAAACTGCCCTCTAAGAGAAATTTATGTGACAGCTTGATAGAATAGATGCTACCCAACTAGTTTCAAATGTCAAGCGATCAATAGATTGAAATGTATTTCCTATAGGAACCATGTAATAAATAGAAATGTCATTCATATAACAAATGAAAAATCCTAAATCGATCTTGAAAAAAACAAAAACCCAAACATTTATTAAGCATGGAAATCCAAATACATAATATTTAAACCACATGCTTAATGCTTAGACTTGATAGTGTACTTAATATACACATAGTATACTTATGATAATATATTTAAACAAAATACTTAATATAAAAGCACTGTCCAACATTCTCTAGGAGAGATTTTTCTTCAAGAATAGTCTTGATTGATGCTTCAAAATGACAATTTCAATGAAGTTTATACTAAGACAAACTTATTTTCCTGGCAAATCTCCCTGTAGTGAAGCAGAGTCATTCTTCTGAATAAAATTTATGGTCAACTGCCTCAAAATTTTTCATTGTCTATTCAGTGCATGAATTCCTCTAAATTTATCTGAATGATAAACCATACAGGTAATATATGAGGCTGCTTCTTCCTTTCTTTTTATTTTTCAATGATTCTTTGCTCTTTCTTTTATGTAAGATCTTCATTGCTGAGCTATGGTTAAGATTTTGAAAATTCAGTACCAACAATCTCTCTTAACAAGATATCACTGCCCTCCTGTATTTTAATATTATGCTAACTAGTTCTATTCTACATAAAATTTCTTGGTTTTATATATTTTGTCAAGCTTTACTGAGGTACAAATAACAACTGAAAATTGTATTTAAGGTATGACTTGATGGTTTTGGCACACGTGTAGACAGTGAAAAAATCATAACAATCAAGCTAATGAATCTATCCATCACCACACAGAATTATCATCCCTGTTTCTCTTTTTTGTGGTGAGAACAGTAAGATCTATTCTCCTATCAACTGTCAAGTATGTGTCTTGCCAATGGGTTTCAGCCCCGGGCAAGTTCACTATAAATTCAGTGTGACCAAAGAAATGACAGTAAAATGTTCTTGGGGTGAAAGGGTTATACCCAACTTTATTTCCACAGTGCAGGTCAACCACTAAAATCCCGTCCACTCAGAGCGATTCTGTACGCAGCGAGCCAGTCTCTACCTCTGGGTTTCTCTGCCCCGCAGCCTTCTCAGTCTCTGTCCTTGGCGCTGCCACCACTCCGGCCTCTGCTGTGCTCTCCTGCAGCCTTGCAGCCATGCCACCGTGTCGCCAAAGCACTGGGCAGGGCTCTTTATATTATATAGAGTCAATAATGACATATTGCCCACACGTGTGTAGTGAGATGGCCAGGTGAGAATCCTGGCCACAGGAACCTTCACTTTATCCACACTCCATCCCTCCAGGATTCTCTCCTCTCAATCTATGCACCCTCAATCCTCTGCAATGGTCCCTGTGCAAGAAAGCTGTAGCATTGTAACCAAATTCCATAATCTACAACAACATACAAATAACAAAAATTACAACAAATTATAATAACCATCAAGCCTGAGGAGATCCATTGCCACCAAGTGGTCATTCTGGCTGTATTCAAACCAGTTCTACTCAAAGGAGTTAACCAAAAGGACCATGGATGGGCTTTACAATGCCCACCTTCTCCAGCCTCTCCAGCAAAAAGTCTTGTAGACACATAGGCCAATCTTGTTGCTTTATCTCTGCCTTCTGCATCATCCTCAACAGCTGGAATCACTGCTCTGGTGTCAGTTGTTGCCGCAGCTCCAGTCATCCAATTTCTTTCTGTCTGCTCCTGCTTTTTCAAACCAACCCATATCTGGGTCCTTGTGGCCTTCAGGGGCCTTTAAATTCTTCCTTCGAGAAGCAGACTGTATTTCCTTTAGTGCTTGAACCTGAGGATAGAAGCAAAGCATGGAGTGCCCCACGACCTGAGGAGGGGGCTGCACCTCTCCTGAAAGAATCTGCAGTTGCCGAGTCCTTCTGGCTTTCCACCAGCTTTCAACCAGGTGGGGTCTCAACCAAGGAGGGCCTCCACCCCCACCTGTTCGTCAGACCTCCGCTCCTTCATTTCTGGGGCTGACGGCTCCACTACATCGTTCACTTGTCCCACAGCATCTGGCAGCCTGTGCTCTCGGGCTGCTCCTTCTCGGGCCACCACAACTTCCTTTATTATTTCCACAGCACTTAGTAGTGATGCCATTTCAGTCAGCAACAAATTTTCTTTCTCTTGGGGTGGACCCCAGTCCTCCACCCCTTCCCAGTACCACATGACCACAGGGGGACACTTGAATGTCTCCCTGTCCATGGGTGCAGCCTGCTAAAACACTCCTCCCATGAGGGCAGCCTGTTCTTTATCCTTGGTCACCAATGAACCCTGTCGACTGTCGCCAGTTGTCTTGCCAATTGGTTTCAGCCCAGGGCAAGTTCACTATGGATTCAATGTGACCAAAGAATGACAGTAAAATGTTCTTGGGGTGAAAGGGTTATACCCAACTTTATTTCCACAGTGCAGGTCAACCACTAAAATCCCGTTCACTCAGAGCAAGTCTGCGTGCAGCAAGCTGGTCTCTGCCTCTGGGCCTCTCGGCCCGCACAGCCATCCTCTGGGCCTCTGTCCTCGGTGCTGCCACCACTCCAGCCTCTGCTCTGCTCTCCTGCAGCCATGCCACCATGTTACACAGAGCACTGGGTAGGGCTCTTTATATAGAGTCAATATCAACCTATTGCCCACATGTGTGTAGTGAGCTAGCTAACCAGGGCCAGGTGAGAATCCTGGCCACAGGAACCTTCATTTTATCCACAGTATGCAATACAGTATTGTTAACTTGAGTTGCGCATTAGATCTCCAGAACTGATTCATCTTGTAAAACTGAGACTTTGTACCCACTGTCCAACGTCTTCCCATTTCTCCCTTCCCCCAGAGCCTGGCAACCACCATTCTATTCTCTGCTCTGTGGGTTTTAGATTACATGTAAGAGAGATCATGCAGTATTTCTTTTTCAGCTTCTGGCTTATTTCACTTAGCATAAGATCCTCAAGGTTTACCCACACTGTTGTAAATGGCAGGATTTCTTTCTTTGTTAAGGCTGAACAATATTCCATTGCATATGTGCACCACATTTTATTTATCCATTCATCTGCCAATGGACATTTAGATTATTTCCATATCTTGGCTATTGCAAGGCTGAGATGAACAAGGAAGTGCAGGCGTCCCTTAGAAATTCTGGTTTCGTTTCCTTTGACTATATACACAGAAGTGGGATTGCTGGATCATAACATAGTTCTATTTTTCATTTTTTGAGGAACCTTCACACTGTTTTCCATAATGGCTGTACCAATTTACATTCCCACTAACAGTGTACAATTTTCTCCACACCTTCCCCAACACTTGTTATCTTTTGTCTTTTTGATAATAGCCATTCTAACAGCTATGAAGTAATATCTCCATTTCCATTTGTATATTCCTGATGATTAGTAAAGTTGAGCATTTTTTCATATACTTGTTGGCCATTTGCATATTTTCTTTTGAGAAACATATATTGGATCCTTTCTCCATTGTCAAAGCAGATTTGGGGTTTTGTTTTGTTTTTGCTATTGAGTTGTATGCATTCCTTACATGTTTTAGATATTAACGCCTCGTCACATATGTGGCTTGCAGATATTTTCTCCCACTGTAAATGTGGTCTTTTTACTGATTGCTTCCTTTGTTGTGCAGAAGCTTTTTAGTTTTTTATGTAATCCCACATCTGTTTTGCTTTTGTTGCAAACCAATGTCAAGCTTTCCCCTATGTTTTCTTCTAGTACTTTTACGGTTTCATGTATTACATTTAAGTCTTTATTCCATTTTGAGTTGACTTTTGTATATGGTGTAAGATAAGGACCCAAGTTCATTCTACTGCATGTGGATATCCAGTTTTTCCAATACAATGCCTGAAGAATTTTAGGAGTTCTTTTCCCTATTGTGTGTTCTTGGAACCCTTAATGACACAGTTGACTGTAGATGGATGGTTTTATTTCCAGGCTCTCTGTTTTTTCCATTTTTGGTCTATGTCTTTAAAAAAATACCAGTACCATACTGTTTTTATTACTGTAGCTTTGCAATTTAGTTTGAAAGCAGGAAGTATGATGTTGCTTGCTTTGGTCTTCTAGCTCAAAATTTCTTTGGCTATTTGGGGTCTTTTGTGGTTCCATACAAATTTTAGGATATTTTGTGACAGGTATTACACTGAATCTGTAGGTCACTTTGGGTAGATATTTTAACAGTCTTAATTTTTCTGATCCATGAACATGGAATGTCTTTTCATTTATTTGTGCCTTAGTTTCCTTCATCAATGTTCTAGTTTCAGTGTACAAGTCTTTCATCTCTTTGGTTAAATTTATTCCTAAATATTGTGTTCTTTTTGTTGCTATTGTGAATAGGATTGTTAATTTCCTTTTTGATAGTTCATTGTGCATAGAAACACAACTGATTTTTGTACATTGATTTTGTATACTGCAATTTTAGTGAATGCATTTATTAGTTCTAACAACTTTTGTTAGGTCTTTAGGATTCTCTATAAAAATGATCAAGATACATGTCATCTGCAAACAGAGGTAATATTACTTTTTCCCTTCCAATCTGAATGCATTTTATTTCTCTCTTTTGTCTGATTGCTCTGGCTAGGGCTTCCAGTGCTATGTTGAAAAGAAGTAGTGAGATTAGGAATCCTTTCCTTGTACTCTGTATCAGATCTTAGAAGAAAATATTTCAGTTTTCCCCATTGATTCTGAGGTTAGCTGTGGTCTTTTCATATCTAGCATTTATGTGTTGAGACACATTCCTTCTATACCTATTTTGTGGACAGTTTTAATCATGAATGGGTTTGACTTTGTTAAATGCTTTTCCTCCATCTATTGAGATAATCATATGGTTTTCTTCCTCCATTTTGTTAATGTGTTGTAGTATGTTGATTGGTTTGAGTATGTTAAACCATCCTTGTACCCCAGGAATAAATCCTAATTGGTGATGGTGCAGGATCCTTTGGTATGCTGTTGAGTTCAGTCTTGTTTTTTGTTTTTTTTTTTTGCATCTATATTGCTCAGAGAAATTGGCCTATAGTTTTTTTTCTTTAAGTGTCTGGTTTTGTATCAGGGGAATGCTGATCTCATCAAATGAGTTTGAAAGTACTACCTCTTCTACTTTTTTGAAGAATTTAAGAAGGATTAGCATTAATTCTTTGATTTTTTGATAGAATTCACCAGTGGCATCTGGTCTTGGGTTTTTCTTTGTTGGAAGGTTTTTTATTATTGCATCCAACTCCTTGTTATTGGTCTGTTCAGGTTTTCCATTTCTTCTTGATTCAGTTTTAGTAGGTTGTATGTTTCTAGGAATTTTTCAATTTTTCTAGATTATACAGTTTGTTGATGTATATTTACAACAGTCTGAGGTTCTGTTATCATGTCTCCTTTTTTATTTCTTATTTTATTTGAGTCTTCTCTCTTTTTTCTTACTCTAGCTAAGGATTTGTCAATTTATCTTTTCAAAAATTTGTTAGCTTTATTGTTTCTTCTCTACTGCTTTTCTATTTCTGCTCTAATCTTGATTATTTCATTCATTCTGCTAACTTTGGCTTTGATTTTCTTTTCCTAGTTCTTTGAGGTATAAAGTTATTTATCTTTCTTTTTTTAATGCTGGCATTTATCATGATAATCTTCCCTACTTCTTTTGCTGTATCCCATAAATTTCAGTATGCTGTTTTTATTTTCCTTTGTCTCTATACTTTAAAATTTTCCTTTTAAATTCCTATTTGTCTCAGAAGTTGTTCAAGAGTGTGTTGTTTAGCTTCCAATGTTTGTGAATTTTCTCATTTTCTTGCTATTATTGATTTCTAGTCTCATTCTATTATGATCAGAAAAGATATTTATTTAAAATGTCAAGTCTCCTTAAATTTGTTAAGACTTGTTTTGTGACCTACCATGTGATATATTTTGAAAAATGTTCTGTATTTGAAAAGAATATGAATTATTCTGCTGCTGACTGTAATCTTTTGTATATGTCCGTTAGGTCCATTTGATCTAAAGTAGGGTTCAAGTCAACTGTTTATTGATTTTGTCTGAAGGTTTTACCTGTACTGCAAGTAGGCATTCAAATCCCCTACTACTATTGTTTTGCTATCAATTTCTGACTTCAGCTCTGTCAATATTTACTTTATTTAGGTGCTTTGATTTTGAGTGCATATATATTTATAATGAGTATTTCTGCTGAATTAGCCTTTTTATTATTATAAAATGACACTTGTATTAAGGCTTAGTTTTAGATTTAACCTGTTTTGTCGAAGTATAGCCATTCCTGCTTCCTTGCATTGTATGAAATATATTTCTCCATCTTTTCACCTTCAGCCTATCTGTGTCTTTAAAGTGAATACCTTGTTGATAGCATAGTGCTAGATCTTATTTTTTTATCCACTTAGCAACTCTATTGGTGATTTTAATCCATTTACATTAAGAGTAATTATTGATAGGTAAAGACTTAATGTAGCCATTTTGTTCATTGTTTTGTCTGTTGGGCAGATATTTTGTCCCTCTCTTCCTTTCTGGCTAGGTCCCTTTGTTAACTGTTAATTTTTTAAATAACAGTTTGCTTGGATTTTCTTCTCTTTATCTTTTGCGTATCACAGGTTTTATCTTGTGGTTAGCCCAAGGCTTGCTTATAATCATCTAAGTTATTAACAACAACTTCAATTACATACAAAACTATAATTTTACTCCCCCACCCCACCCTGGCTGTGTTCTTGTACTGGGTTTCAATCTGAAGAACTCCCTTAAGTATTTCTTGTATAGTAGATGTAGTGGTGATAAACTCTTTCAATTTTTGTTTGTCTAGAAAGACTTTATTTCCCCTTCATTTTAAAATAATTTTTTCAGGTATTATATTCTTGGTTGTAAGTTTTTCTTTCAGCTCTTTGAATATATCATCTCACTCTCTCTTGGTCTGCAAAGCTTCTGCTGAGAAACCTGTTGATGGTTTCACAGGGCTTCCTCGTAGTTGTTAAGTCAGTTTTCTCCTGCTACTTTCAAAATTCTTCCTCGTTGACCTTTGACAATTTGATTACAATGTATCTCAGTGTAGTCTTCTTTGGGTTGATACTGTTTGGGAACATTTAGCCTCATGAATCTGGTCTATTTCCTTCAACGATTTACAAAGTATTTAGTCATTATTTATTTAAATAAGCTTTCCAACCCACCTGCTTCTTCCTATGTAAATTGTATAATGCATATATAGTTCCCTTGATGGTGTCCTATAAATTCCATTGGCTGTCTTCATTATCATTATGATTTTCTTTTTTCCTCTCTGAATGGACAATTTCAAATACTGCTGGGTCCTATTCTTCTCCTCCCCAGTGGGAGCAATTTGTGGCGGTGGGTATCTCTTCTGGCACCAGGACATGCACATGAGTGCAGTGGTAGTACTAGTATCCAGATCATGGGTGTTCCAGGCACATGCACAGGAACACCAGTGCTGAGGTACAGACACATGCAGATCCACTGAAGCACCAGTATCTGGGTGCATGGGAAATGGCTGTGGAGCCAAGTTCTGGGGGCATGAACACAATGGTGCAAGAATAGGGAGAGGGGAGGTAGTGATGGTTTCAACCTGGGAGAGGGCTGAGCAAAGAGGTGGCTGCAGCTCTTACGTGGTGGTGCTGCAGTAAGTCTATTTTTGGGGTCAGAGGAATTCAGTGGTGACTACTCAGGGGAGGAATCAGTGGGATGGACTCCAGGCAGCTCTGTCAGCTGGGGTTAGTGTTGACAAAGATTGTTAAGGTTCTTCGTGGCAAAAGCTGAGGGTGTCCACAGCAGTGATGAGGGCTACTAGATTCCATGACTGCAGTGGCAAAAGCTTCTGGAATCTTTCTACTCTTCTTTCCTGCCCTGAGGGTATGGGGTCATGGTCAAAGGGATCCCCCTCTTTGTGTCAAGCTATACTGGACTAGAGGATGGGGTGATACAGGTAAAATGATTCCTATACTTTTCTATGTGACAGTTCTGTTTTTGTGCTCCACTGGATTGATGCAGCTTCTTCATTATAATCTAGAGCTGTCCTACAGCTATTTTCACCAGTAGCTGTTTAATTGTTTTCATAGGGGAAACAGATATTAGGATCTCCTAGTCTGTCATCTTGCTGATATCACTCTAACTACTTATCTTCCTGCAGTGATTAAAACATCCTTTGCTCATCCTAAAAACATCTTTCTTTGCCCTCAACTTAATACATTTTGAAGAGAGACAGTCTTTGCTGAAAATACTGCACAGTTTAAGACACACAGATTTCCTGTATCAGAATACATACATATGCAATTAGAAGTCCATCTATTTTAACAGCATATCATGGTTCTCATTATCACTTAACAGATCCAGCACAGTTTAGTTAGTGGTGATAAGAGTTCAACATCATATTGTGCTTTTATTTCCATACAGAAATTTGAAATTCAAGAGCTTTGCTTTCATTCCCAATGTATACTGAATAATAACAATAAAAAATGTAGCGTTCCATTTGCAAAGTGATTCATTTCTACCATTTTGTTGATAATTAACATGTGTGTATGTATGTGTGTGTGTGTGTGTGTGTGTGTGTGTGTGTGTACAGTCTTAGAAATAATAAAAGACAAAAATATTTGAAATTTTAAAGAAAAATTACTCTAAACTCATTGCGGAAGGGCTCTAATACATTCTCGTTAACTTCAAATGCAGACAGAATCACTGAGCAGCCAATGAACAAGCATGTGGCAGTGCTGGAGCAGAATCAGCAGGGAGCAGTTTGTGTCTCAGTCCTAAGTGGTTGTAAATACAAAGAAGTCCTTAAAGTAGGGACTAATTTCAATTTAAAATTTCTATAAAACAAGGAGAGGTGGTGTAAGTTAACACAACTACCCATAAAAAAATCAGTATGAATCACACAGCTGAAGAAAGAATCTGTCAATCAGTAAGAGAAAAATAAACAATGGGATGATGAAATTGAGAGAAATAAAATTTGGTGATGTACCATGGCACATCTTTCAGTAGTGTCCACTGTAGTTGGATTTAGGAAAATATTATATAATTTAAATAATGAGAGTTTTTTACATTTTAAGTTGATAAAAATACAAGAACATTTGCTGAAATTTTTAAAATAAAATATAAAACTTGCAAAAACTTCATGCATTTAGGTAGTGTCTCTGTGTACCCATTGGGATAGATGTTCTCTTTTCTAAAGTGGAAAAATCTGGCAGTACTACCTATACATTAATTTATCCAATAAACACTAAGCAATAGTAATGAAGCTGGAACAAGACAGATATGGTCTCTGAACTCAGAGACTTAATAAAGTACTACAGGGACACCTAACCTTGACTTGAGAATTAAGACTTCCTGGAGGAAGTGACTTATAAACTGAAATAGGAACATTCCAGAATAAGAAAAAGGAAGGGGCAAAAAGAAGAGTATTTATAGTAAAAGCGCTCAAAGTCAAGAGATAATGACATACTAAGGGAACAGGATAAAAGGTGTAAAGTGGCAAGAGATAAAGCTGGATAGCAAGCAAAGGCAAAATCATGAAAGACCTTGAAAAAAATGTTAAGGAGTTTTAACTTTATCATGAAGGAATTGGGGACTCAATAAAAGTATTTGAAGCATGGAAGTGAAAAGATCATTCTGGTGCATAAATAAGGATGAGAATGGTTGAGGACTAGTAAGGGAAAGTTAATAAAGTAACTGCAATAATCCAAGCAAGAAATGATACCTAACAGGCTAGATGATGCTACGGAACAGAAAAAAGAGGCTTTTCTTACAGCCTACTTTTAGGCAGTCTCACATATACAAACTAGTAAATATATAAGCACGTCTTGTTTAAATTTTTAAAATGCTTTTTCCGTACGTGCTGCATCAATACCTCTATTTCCAATGATAAGGAGGAAACTTAAGATCCATGGCATTATATCACAGTCATCTAACAAATTACTTACTGATTTTATGAACATATTAAAAAGGCAGCAGTCTATTCACATGCTTTACCAAACGATCTTCCTTTTATAAAGATTATATTGAGAGTCAAGTAAATGATATATAGACTGTGGGTTAAATGCCAAATACTATTACATTTTAAGACAACTATCACAGTTATATGAGACAATAGTGGTACAAATAAATAAAATGCCAACATTAAATGATCTAGAAAAACATGTGATGCCAGGAGCAATCTTTATGTCTCAGTGAAATATGTCAAGATAACTTATCAATTCCTTTTCTGTGAAAGAATGACTACTTATATAGAGAAAGAAAACATCTGGTGATTGGATTAATGATGGCGGCATGAGAGGTGAGACACAGGTTTCCTCCAAAAACCGCATATAACATGAAAATATAATTAATACAACTAATCCTGAAAGAGCAATAGAAAAGAGGACTGCCCTAGACTGCATACATCTGGATAAAAGAGCAGACCTCACAGAACAGGGTAACGTACCAAAGCTGTGACCTGGCAGGACTCAAGCCCTTCCCCCACCCCAGCTCACTGGCAGGAGGAAGAGAAACCGAGCAGGGAGGGAGTGGAGGCCTGGGACTGCTGAATACCTAACTCTGGAGATCTGCTCTGGGAGCACAAACCTACATTTCATGGTGCTTGCATGATACTCTCGTGATTATGAGGTTGGAAAGCTAAAACAGGCAGAATTCCTGGAGAGACTGTGATTCCAGCCACTTGTGGAAAGCAGGGATCCATATCTGGCTGCCCTGGGACAAAAGAAAGGTGGGCAGACTGAGAGACTTCCTAACAAGGAAGCCCCTAGCAACAGGGCTGCTAAAGGGGCAAGGATTGCACAGAGCTTACTGCTCAGGAGAGAGGACAGGTAGACAAAACTGTCTGGGTGCACTCTGCCCAGCAGGGTGGGAGCTTTGCCATATAGACTCTCATATTTAAGGAGGAAAAAGAAATCTTCCTCATTAGATGATATTCAGATGCTCCAGCTCCCTGGCTGCCTACAGAGCTCCAAGGACCCGCTCTGTGATACGAAGCCTACTGTGCCTTTCTCCCGGCCAGCCCCACCTGGCTGGCAAACTGGCAAATCCTACCCTGGTGTTAGCCCAGCCAGAGGGAAGCTCTGTCTACAGCAACTACAAACGCAAAGCATAGAGGCTTATACCTGTGTGCTCGGCCCACTGGTTCAGGCAGTGGAGACAGGCATAGGAGCCGGGAAGCAGGAAACAGCTCTTTCCTCCCCCCAGGCACCAATACCACTCCCCTGTGACCTCTGACATTGCTTCAGGGGCTGAGTAGCTCCAGGGAGTAGAGCATCTGGGCACTAGACGGTGCCATATACAAATATGAAATGCCAAAGGAACCTGCTTCAGAGTAAAATTATTAATACAACTCCTGACAAAGACTTAAATGACATCAACCTCATGACTCTTCCTGAATGGGAGTTCAAAATAAAAATTAACATGCTCATGAAAGTATGGAAAGACATTCAATAACTCAGGAATGAATTCCAGTCAGAGATCCAATCGTTGAAGAGCACAGTGGAGAGTATTAAAAGCAGACTGGATACGGTGGAACAGATAATAAATGAAATAGAAACTAGAGAAGAGGAATACAAAGAAGCTGAGGCACAGAGAGAAAAAAGGATCTCTGAGCATGAAAGAATATTGAGAGAACGGTGTGAACAATCCAAATGGCACAATATTCACATTATAGGGGTACCAGAAGAAGAAGAGAGAGAAAAAGGGATAGAAAGTGTCTTTGAGGAGGTAATTGCTGAAAAGTTCCCCAATCTTGGGAAAGAGATAGTCTCTGAGGCCATGGAGGCACAGATGTCCCAACACAAGGGACCCAAGGAAGACAACAGCAAGTCATATAGTAATTAAAATGGCAAAGATAAAGGATAAGGACAGACTATTAAAAGCAGCCAGAGAGAGAAATAAGATCACATATAAAGAAAAGCCCATCAGATTATCATCAGACTTCTCAAAAGAAACCTTACAGGCCAGAAGGAAGTGGATGATGTACTGAATGCAATGAAGCAGAGGACCTTGAACCAAGAATACTATATTCGGCAAGGTTATCATTTAAATTTGAAGGGGGGATTAAACAATTTCCAGATAAGCAAAAGCTGAGAGAATTTACCTCCCACAAACCATCTCTACAGTTTATTTTGGAGGGACTGCTATAGATGGAAGTGTTCCTAAGGTTTAATAGCTGTCACCAGAGGTAATAAAACCACAGTAAAGAAAGTAGAACAGCTAATTACTAAGCAAATGCAAAATTAAATAAACTATACTCAAAGTCAATTGAGGTACAGACAAAGAGTACAGAATATGATACCTAATATATAAAGAATGGAGGAGGAAGAAAAAAAAGAACCTTTAGACTATGTTTGTAATAGCATATTAAGTGAGTTAAGTTAGACTCTTAGATAGTAAGGAAGTTAACCTTTAACCTTTGGTAACCATGAATCTAAAGCCTACAATGACAATAAGTACATCCCTATCCATAATCACCCTAAATGTAAATGGACTGAATGCACCAATCAAAAGACATAGAGTTACTGAATGGATAAAAAAAACAAGACCCATCTATATGCTGCCTACAAGAGACTCACTTCAAACCCAAAGACATACCGCAGACTAAAAGTGAAGGGATGGAAAAAGATATTTCATGAAACTAATAGGGAGAAAAAAGCAGGAGTTGCAGTACTTGTATAAGACAAAATAGACTTCAAAACAAAGAAAGTCACAAGAGACAAAGAAGGACATTACATAATGATAAAAGGGTCAATCCAACAAGAAGATATAACCATTATAAATATCTATGTGCCAAACACAGGAGCACCTACATATGTGAAACAAATACTAACAGAATTAAAAGGAGAAATAGAATGCAATGCATTCATTCTAGGAGACTTCAAAACTCCACTCACACTGAAGGACAGATCAACCAGACAGAAAATAAGTAAGGAGACAGAGGCACTGAACGACACAATAGAACAGATGGACCTAACAGACATCTACAGAACTCTACACTCAAACGCAGCAGAATACACATTCTTCACGGGTACACATGGAACATTTTCAAGAATAGATCATATCCTAGGCCACAAAAACAGCCTTGGTAAATTAAAAAAGACTGAAATTGTACCAACGAGTTTCTCAGACCACAAAGGTATGAAACTAGAAATAAATTACACAAAGAAAATGAAAAATCCCACAAACACATGGAGGCTTCACAACATGCTCCTAAATAACCAATGGATGACCAAATAAAAACAGAGATCAAGCAATACATGGAGAGAAATGACAACAATAATTCAACACCGCAAAATCTGTGGGACGCAGCGAAGGCCGTGCTAAGAGGACAGTATATTGCAATACAGGCCTACCTCAGGAAAGAAGAACAATCCCATATGAGCAGTCTAAACTCACAATTAACGAAACTAGAAAAAGAAGAACAAAGGAGCCCCAAAGTCAGTAGAAGAAGGGATAGAGCATAAATAAATAAAATCGAGAAGAATAAAACAATAGAAAGTATCAATGAAAGCAAGAGCTGCATTAGAAAATAAACAAAATAGATAAACCCCTAGTCAGACTTACCAAGAAAAAGAGTCTACTCACATAAACAATCAGAAATGAGAAAGGAAAAGTCACTATAGACACCACAGAAATACAAAGAATTATGAGAGAATACTATGAAAAATTATATGGTAAAAAACTGGATAACCTAGAAGAAACAGACAACTTTCTAGAAAAATACAACCTTCGAAGGCTGACCCAGAAAGAAACAGAAAATCTGAACAGACCAATTACCAGCAACGAAATTGAACTGGTAATCAAAAACCTACCTAAGAACAAAATGCCTGAACCAAATGGCTTCACCACTGAATTTTATCAAACATTTAGTGAAGACCTACTACCAATCCTCCTTAAAGTTTTCCAAGGAGTAGAAGAAGAGGGAATACTTCCAAACTCATTCTATGAGGCCAGCATCACTCTAATACCAAAACCAGGCAAAGACACCACAAAAAATAAAATTACAGACCAATATCCCTGATGAACATAGATGCAAAAATACTCAACAAAATATTAGCACACCAAATTCAATAATACATCAAAAAGATCATCCATCATGACCAAGTAGGATTTATTCCAGGAATGCAAAGATGTACAACATTTGAAAATCCATCAACATGATCCACCACATCAACAAAAAGAAGGACAAAAACCACATGATCATCTCCATAGATGCTAAAAAGCATTTGACAAAATTCTACATTCATTCATGATAAAAAC
This sequence comes from Smutsia gigantea, assembly GCA_032199065.1. Lineage (NCBI taxonomy): Eukaryota > Metazoa > Chordata > Mammalia > Pholidota > Manidae > Smutsia > Smutsia gigantea. The sequence goes on along the minus strand of JAVSCE010004904.1, from coordinate 976,696 downwards.
TCTCAACAAAATGGGTATAGACGGCAAGTACCTCAACATCATAAAGGCCATATATGACAAACCCACAGCCAACGTTATACTTAACAGCGAGAAGCTGAAAGCTTTTCCTTTAAGATCGGGAACAAGACAAGGATGCCCACTCCCCCCACTTCTATTCAACATAGTCCTGGAGGTCCTAGCCACAGCAATTCGATAACACAAAGAAATAAAAGGCATCCAGATTGGCAAGGAAGAAGTTAAACTGTCCCTGTTTGCAGATGACATAATATTGTACATAAAAAACCCTAAAGAATCCACTCCAAAACTAGTTGAACTAAAATCTGAATTCAGCAAGTTGCGGAATACAAAATTAATACACAGAAATCTGTGGCATTCCTACACACTAACAATGAACTAGCAGAGAGAGAAATCAGGAAAACAATTCCATTCACAGTTGCATCAAAAAGAATAAAATACCTAGGAATAAACCTAACCAAGGAAGTGAAAGAGTTATACTCTGAAAACTACAAGATACTCATGAGAGAAATTAAAGAAGATACCAATAAATGGAAACACATCCCATGCTCATGGATAGGAAGAATTAATGTTGTCAAAATGGCCATCCGGCCTAAAGCAATCTACAGATTTAATGCAATTCCTATCACAATACCAACAGCATTCTTCAGTGAACTAGAGCAAATCGTTCTAAAATTCAATTGGAACCACAAAAGACCCCGAATAGCCAAATCAATCCTGAGAAGGAAGAATAAAGCTGGGGGGATTATGCTCCCCAACTTCAAGCTCTACTACAAAGCCACAGTAATCAAGACAATTTGGTACTGGCACAAGAACAGACCCATAGACCAACGGAACAGACTAGAGAGCCCTGATATAAACCCAACCATATACAGTCAATTAATATATGATAAAGGAGCCATGGATGTACAATGGGGAAATGACAGCCTCTTCAACAGCTGGTGTCAGCAAAACTGGACAGCAACATGCAAGAGAATGAAACTTGATTACTGTTTAACTCCACACACAAAAGTAAACTCGAAATGGATCAAGGACCTGAATGTAAGTCATAAAACCATAAAACTCTTAGAAGACAACATAGGCAAAAATCTCCTGAATATAAGCATGAGCGATTTCTTCCTGAACGCATCTTCCTGAGCAAGGGAAACAAAAGCAAAAATGAACTCACGGGACTACCTCAAACTAAAAAGTTTCTGTACAGCAAAGGACACCATCAACAGAACAACAAGACATCCTACAGTATGGGAGAATATATTTGTAAATAACATATCCGACAAGGGGTTAACATCCAAAATATATAAAGAACTTACACGCCTCAACACCCAAAAAGTAAATAACCCAATTAAAAGATGGGCAGAAGATATGAAGAGACAGTTCTCCAGAGAAGAAATTCAGATGGCCAACAGACACATGAAAAGATGCTCCACATCACTAATCATAAGGGAAATGCAAATTAAAACCACAATGAGATATCACCTCACACCAGTAAGGATGGCCAGCATCGAAAAGACTAAGAACAACAAATGCTGGCAAGGATGCGGAGAAAGGGGAAACCTCCTACGCCGCTGGTGGGAATGTAAGCTAGTTCAACCATTGTGGAAAGCAGTATGGAGGTTCCTCAAAAAACTAAAAAGAGAAATACCATTTGATTCAGGAATCCCACTCCTTGGAATTTACCCAAAGAACACAACTTCTCAGATTCAAAAAGTCATATGCACCCCTATGTTCACTGCAGCACTATTTACAATAGCCAAGATATGGAAGCAACCTAAGTGTCCATCAGCAGATGAATGGATAAAGAAGAGGTGGTACATATACACAGTGGAATACTACTCAGCCATAAGAAAGAAACAATTCCTACCATTTGCAACAACATGGGTGGAGCTGGAGGATATTATGCTCAGTGAAATAAGCCAGGTGGAGAAAGACAAGTGCCAAATGATTTCCTTCATTTGTAGTGTATAACAATGCAGCTAAATTGAAGGAACAAAACAGCAGCAGACTCTCAGACTCCAAGAAGGAACTAGTGGTTACCAAAGAGGAGGGTGTGGGAGGGCGGGTGGGGAGGGAGGGAGAAGGTGATTAGGGGTATTATGTTTAGTACACATGGTGTGGGGGATCAAGGGGAAAACAGTGTAGCACAGGGAAGGCAAATAGTGAATCTGTGGCATCTTACTACACTGATGGACAGTGACTGCATTGGGGTATGTGTGGGGACTTGATAATATGGGTAAATGTAGTAACCACATTGTTTTTTCATGTGAAACCTTCAGAATAGTGTATATCAATAATATCTTAATAAAAAAATAAAATAAATGAAAACATACCTAGCTTTGTTAAGTAAATCTCCCAATTTTCTCTAAACTAAAATTTTAGTTTAATCAACAACCTTACCGACAGAATCTAGATTCTAGATGAAGATTTGAAACCATAAGAAGTTACTAGGTTTCATGGTAGGCCGTATCACCTAAGATATCTCTCAGGTACACACTGGTGTTAAGAGCCAGTTTTGCTTCCTTTGCCTTCTGCCAACCTCTCTGGTTTACCATATTTGCCTTTACTGGTGAATAGGTCTACTGTTAAAGATTCCTTTCCTGTTCAAGTTGCTCCCCCCTTAACTGAATATTCTTTTTTTGGCCCAACAAATTGAAGTCATGGAACAGCATATAGTTTTGTATGTCACAAAGATAGAAAACAGATAGAATGAATATCCACAAAAGTATGGAAAACTACATCCAAAACTCAGTGAATTGTAATTAGCTTAAAGAGAATCACTCTATAAAACTGTTACTTAATACCTTTACCAATAACCTTTAGAAGAACTGAGAATATGTTCATTAATTTTATAGAAGGTCTTTGGAACATTAGGTTGGGCATGGTTGCTACTTCACTGAAAGAAAGATAAATGAGGGCACTCAATATATTAAAGAAATAATACATCAAAACAAAGTGACGTTCAAGATGGATAACTGCAATTACTACCCCACCAGGGGCCAAACACTGAAAAAGGTTAATGAAAATGCTGTCTCAGTAAAATGTGTTAGTAAAAAATTAAAAATAAATAATGGTATAATATGAGCCAAATAGAAATCACTGGTGTAAAGTTTCTAACAGGTGAAAACTAAGCCTTCCATTATGCTATCAGATCCTTGTTAAAGCAGTATGGTCTCCAGTTTCAAAATAAAACTAAGAACACCAGAAGGGTCAAAGAGAAACATATTTATTAAACATATGTTAAAAAGCCTTATTCCAAAGGTGAAATTACTTTATAGTGTAGAAAAAAAGGCAAAAGAGTGTTTACATGAGGTTTTAGTAAATACTGATCAGCTACACCACAAAATGCAGAACTGTAAGATCAGAAAATATGGAAAATGACCTGTAATGATAGCTGAATACTGATTACAGATATACTATCTACCTATGAGGATTAAGAACTTAAACAGGCTATTAAGAAAGGCCAGAGGAGTATACAATTTATAGGGTAGGACTGAGATTAACAATTTGATTGAGAGAATCGTTAAGAAAATCCTATTTTAAATAAGTCCCAAAGTGCTAAAACTACTGTGATAAAGATATTTATAAATGTCATACTCATGAAGGAATTTTGAGAATTTCCAAAATAGGGAAATAAATTAGTGGTGAGAGATGATAATTACAATGGTATAAAAACTCTTAAGTATATCCAATGGCTCATAAAAAAATTTTTAATGATGCATTTGGGGACTTAATAAGGAATAAATCAAAAAGAAGAAAACAAAAAGCATTTTTCAATGAAAGTAACTTTATAAAGGGAAAAAGTATAATTATAAGGATATGGGGGCAATATTTAATGAATTTTTGAGAGCAAATGGTTTGGCTGTCAGAGTAGAATAAAAACAGAGCATCACATAAATACAATATCATTCCCTTTACAGAAACTTTTAGAACACTACCAAACATCATTTTTTGTTTTGCAATTTGGAGTAAGTGCTGCAGGGGCCTGAACTTTGTTCTAAATAAAGCTCTAGGTCTTTGCTAATGAAAACAAAGACCCAAAGCCCAGGTTAGGTCTATTACAATTCAACCACTAAGTTAAAGTCCTCCTGACTTATATTCTTTCTTTAATTAAGTTTCTTCCCTTCCATCTATTCAAATTCAAGTGGATGGCAGCCAAACTTCTTTAAATCTTTTGAAAATTATTTCTAATGTTTTTGCTTCTCTTGATACATAAATACATAAATATTCTTCCACTTAGCCTTTAGCTTCAAAACAGTGAAACATGCCTAAAAGAAGGAGAATATTTCTGAGAACTAGATTTCAATTAACTTGATACTTAATAGAATATCACTCAGGAAAATGCAGTGCTTTTAGAATGTGTTCAAACTTAAGCAAACATCAACTTTGACATCTATATGCTTAGGATGTCATATATGAAACTCAAAACCACAAATCAAAACTGATGATAAAAAATATAGAGAAAGAAATCCATGCATAACACTAAAGAAAGTCACCAGTTACAAGGGAAAAGAGCAGGAAGAAAGGAACAGAAAACTACAAAAAGCAACCGGAAAATGATTAACAAAATGGCAGTAAGTACATACCTATCAATAATTACTCTAAATATAAATGGTCTAAATGCTCTAATCAAATAATTTAGGGTGACTGTATGGGTTAAAAAAAAAAAGAAGACCTGTCAATATTCTACCTGCAAGGGACTTACTTCAGACCTAGAGATACATACTGGCTGAAAGTAAAGTAATAGAAAAAGCTATTCCATATAAATTCAAGTAAAAAAAAGGCTGGGGTAGCAGTATTTTTATCACACAAAATAGACTTTAAAACCAAGACCATAATAAGAGACAAAGAGGGACATTACATAATGATAAAGGGATCAGATCAATCCATAAGAGGATATAGTGATTGTATATACCTATGAACCAAATGTAGGCACACCCAAATATATAAATATTAACAGAAATAAAGGAAGAAATGGAAAATAAAACAAAACTAGGAGGGGACTTTAACACTCCACTTATGTCAATGGAAAGACCATCCAGACAGAAAATCAATAAAGAAACAGAGACTTTGAATGATAGATTAGACCAGATGGATTTACTAGATATATACAGGACTTCCCATCCAAAAACATAATACACATTATTTTCAAGTGTACATGGAACAGTTTCCAGGATAGTCACATATTAGAACATAAGTCTCAATCAATTTAAGAGGACTAAAATCAAATCAAGCATCTTTTCTGACCAAAACTGTATAAAATTGGAAATCAATTACAAGAAAAAAATTGGAAAAAAACACAAACATGCTCATCAACATACTTCTACAACTAATGGGTCAAAGAAGAAATCAATGAGGAAAAATACATGGAGACTAAGTAAAATAAAACACAATGGCTCAAAATCTTTGGGATACAGCAAAAACAGTTCTAAGAGTGAAGTTTATAGTAAATAGATCTACATCAAGAAACAAGAAAAATCTCAGGTAAACCATCTAACCCTACACTTAATGGAACCAGAAAAAGAACAAAGCCCAAAATTAGTAGAAAGAAAGAAATAATAAAGATCAGAGCAGAAATAAATGAAATAGTGACCAAAAAAACAATACAAGATCAAAGAAACTAAGATCTGGCTCTTCAAAAAGGTAAAAAGATTGATAACCTTTAGCTAAGTTCATCAAGAAAAAAAAAAGAGGACTCAAAATTAGAAATGAAAAAAGAGAAGTTACAACTGATTGCAGAAATACAAAGGATTATGAGCAATTATTATGAAAAATAATGACAAAAAATTGGACAACCTAGAAAAAATGGATAAATTCCTAGAAATATATAATCTTCCAACACTGGACCAGAAATAAATAGAGAATCTGAATAAACCAATTACTAATAACAAAACTGAATCAGTAATCAAAAGAATTCCAACAAAGAAAAGTTCAGGATGAAATGGCCTCACAACATTTTATCAAACATCTTATCAAACATTTAAAGAGAGTTATTACCTATGCTTCTTAAAGTAATCCAAAAACCATGAGAAATGCTTCCAAATTCATTCTACAAAGCCAGCATTATCCTGACACCAAAATGAAAGACATGACAAAAAAAAAAGAAATTTACAGGCCAATATCCCTGAAAAATATAGATCCAGAAAACTTCAACAAAATATTAGTAAAACAAATTTAAAAATACATTAAAAGGATCATTTACCAGGAATGTTTGTGATTTCTTCCAGGAATACAAGCATAGTTCAATATCTGCAAATGAATTAATGTGATACAGCACATTAACAAAAGGAAGATAACAATCATGCAGTTCCTTAGGACTGAAGAACACCTCCACACAGCCCCTATCCTCAAGGACCCGCTGAGGCTTGAGTCTAGTTATTGGTCTGAAGCAAAGAGGGATGGTGAGGATGAGTGCTCAGGAGAATCAGAAGTGCCTCACAAAGCAAATACATATTCTAGTTTCCTCAGGCAAAGCAGAACTAATCTCAAATGTGAATGGGAGTGGAATAGCAGCTTCCATTTGGCAAAGACTCAGCCAAATTCAGGAATTCAGTGCTCCCTACCCCAGCATCATCAGAATTTTCCTGTATGTCCCTATTCCAGTTTTCAAAATCTCATTCCCCCCCTCAATCAATGCCATCATTTCAACAGTACACACCCTATAAAGTTGGAAATCCAATTTGCATAGTAATTCAGCCATTTGCAGGGTGAGACTTTGGATATGGTTTTCAGCAATCTCAGCCTGTGACTACAGAGCTAAGGATCTCTTTCTGCAAAGACAAAGAAACTTTCAGGTGATCAATGTGGTGTTTGAGCTGGGAATTGAAATCCCTAAGTTTATCCTTTTCCTTCCTCACTTCAGGAGCAATCAGCCAATGTCATTATACTCATTAGTTTGACTAAAATGTTTTAAGGTATCAAAATATATAGTTACCCAGTACTTTCCTTCTTAAAAGTATTTTATTAGGAGTATCCATTGGTGATATTTTGTGTGTCATTATTGTCACATCACACCATGGACTATCAGTGCTCTCTTTACTACTGAAAAGTCAGAGCCTTTAAATCAAATAAGATTTGGGAACCCATCGGAGAAACCCCAGAACGTACTCAGAAAACCCATTCTTAAGATGCTGTTCCTCTAGAACCACTCTCAGTAACAAAATTTCTGTTAGGGTTCTCCATAGAAACAGAACTAAGAGAATGTATACAGAAAGAAGGGTTTTAACACTTCCGGGAAGATGGCGGTGTGAGCAGGGCGGCAGAAATCTCCTCCCAACACTATATTTATCTACGAAAACACAGGAAATACATCTATTCCTAAAAGAGAGACGAGAACACACAGGAAAGCGCACAGCGTGCAGCTACACCCGAGAGGACTCGGCACCCCAAGAGGCGGGCAAGATCCGGAGCCGTGACCCGGCGGACCCGAGCCCTCCCCCACCCCAGCGCACCGGCGGGAGGAGAGGATTCAGAGCCGGGAGGGAGTGGAAGCGCACCCCGTGAAGTAGCCAGCCCGGGTGATCTGCGCAGGGAGCGCTGACCCACATTGCGCAGTGCAGCGGAGATTGGAGAGACAGAGGGGCAGGATCTGAGCGGGGAACGCGCCAGGGGGCTTGCAGCCGGCTCGGGGAAGGAAAAAAAAAAAAAAGTGCGCGCTTTCCTAAGCGGTCTTAAAGTGACAGGAGCCCAGCGGAGGAGCCGGATCGCCCCAGCACACTCAGCCCAGCAGGCTGGGAGTCCTGGGGAGTTTCAGACGCCTTAGCTGGCGACTGAGGAAGCGTGGCCATACTTAACACTTCTCACTGAGATCAACAGCCTCCTATTCGTTCCCACCCCTGCCAGAGCGATAAAGGGCCCTGCGGAGCGGCACAGTCACAGCTGTGGAATAGTGGGGCAATAGCGCCACCTAGAGCATTCCCACAGAATCTACGTCCGGTGGGCATTTTTGTTGTTGTTTTTTTTGTTTTGTTTTGTTTTTTCTTTTTTCTTCTCTTTCTTTTTTTCCTTTTTTTCTTTCTTTTTTTTTCTTCTTTTCTTTTTTTTCTTCTCTTTTTAAAGTTCTAAGAGCCCAGCTGACATACGTGGCAACTATCAGTGACCAAATTATACAGCCATGAAAAGACAGAGGAATATGGTTCAGACCAAAATCAACCAGACAACCCCAGAGAGGGAGTCTGAAGGGATGGAAATGCACAGCCTCCCTGGAAAAGAATTTAGAATAAAGTCATAACCATGCTGATGGACCTACAGAGAAATGTGCAAGAGCTGAGGGAGGAAGTGAGGGAACCGAGGAAAGACAATACAGAAATCAGACAAGCGATCGACGGGCTTAACAGCAGAATGGATGAGATGCAAGAGACTGTTAATGGAATAGAAAACAGAGAACAGGAGTACAGAGCAGACGAGGCAGAGAGAGATAAAAGGATTTCTAGGAATGAAAGAATATTAAGAGAACTGTGTGACCAATCCAAACGGAACAATATTCGCATTATAGGAGTACCTGAGGAAGAAGAGAGAGAAAAAGGGATAGAAAGTGTCTTTGAAGAAATAATTGCTGAAAACTTTCCTTCGCTGGGGAAGGAAGTAGTCTCGCAGTCCACAGAAGCTCATAGATCTCCCAACACAAGGGACCCAAGGAAGACAACACCAAGACACATAATAATTAAGATGGCAAAGATCAAAGATAAAGACAGGGTATTAAAGGCAGCTAGAGAGAAAAAAGATCATCTACAAAGGAAAACCCATCAGACTATCATCAGACTTCTCAACAGAAACCTTACAGGCCAGAAGAGAATGGCATGATATATTTAACGTAATGAAACAGAAGGGCCTCGAACCAAGAATATTGGATCCAGCACGATTATCATTTAAATATGATGGAGGGATTAAACAATTTCCAGATAAACGAAAGTTAAGAGAATTTGCGTCTCATAAACCACCACTACAGGATATCTGAAATGGACTGCTCTAGATGGAAGCACACCTAAGGCTAAAAAGATGTTCACCAGAGGAAAAAAAAAATCATAGCAAAGAAAGCAGACCATCCAAATACCAACTAAAGTCAAAGAATAAAACACCTATTATAGAAAGAATGGAGGAGGAGGAATAAGAAGGGAGAGAAAGAAAGAAACATCAGACTGTGTTTACAATAACTTAACAAGAAAGTTAAGTTAGATTGTTAGATAGTAAAGAAGCAACCCTTGAACCCTTGGTAACCACGAATCTAAAGCCAGCAATGGCAGTAAGTACATACCTATCATTAATCACCCTAAATGTAAATGGACTGAATGCACCAATCAAAAGACACAGAGTAACAGAATGGATAAAAAAGCAAGACCCATCTATATGCTGCCTACAAGAAACTCACCTCAAATCCAAAGATATCCCCAGACTAAAAGTGAAGGGATGGAAAAAGATATTTCATGCAAACAACAAAGAGAAAAAAGCAGGTGTTGCAGTACTTGTATCAGACAAAATAGACTTCAAAACGAAGAAAGTAGCAAAAGATAAAGAAGGACATTACATAATGATAAAGGGGTCAGTCCAACAAGAAGATATAACCATTATAAATATATATGCACCCAACACAGGAGCGCCAGCATATGTGAGACAAATACTAACAGAATTAAAGGAGGAAACAGACAGCAATGCATTCATTTTAGGAGACTTCAACACACCACTCACTCCAAAGGACAGATCAACCAGACAGAAAATAAGTAAAGACACAGAGGCACTGAACAACACACTAGAACAGATGGACCTAACAGACATCTACAGAACTCTACACCCAAAAGCAACAGGATACACATTCTTCTCAAGTGCACATGGAACATTTTCCAGAATAGACCACATACTAGGCCACAAAAAGAACCTCAGTAATTTCAAAAATATTGAAATCCTACCAACCAACTTCTCAGATCACCAAGGTATAAAACTAGAAATAAATTTTAGAAAGAAATCAAAAAGGCTCACAAATACATGGAGACTTAACAACACTCTCCTAATTAATCAATGGGTTAACGACCAAATCAAAACAGAAATCAAAGAATATATGGAGACTAATGACAACAACTACACAAAGCCACAACTTCTGTGGGACGCAGCAAAGGCAGTTCTAAGAGGAAAGTATATTGCAATCCAGGCCTATTTAAAGAAGGAAGAACATTCCCAAATGAATAGTCTAAAGACACAATTACTGAAATTGGAAAAAGAAGAACAAATGAGGCCCAAAGTCACCAGAAGGAGGGACATAATAAAGATCAGAGAAGAAATAAATAAAATTGAGAAGAATAAAACAATAGAAAAAAATCAATGAAACCAAGAGCTGGTTCTTTGAAAAAATAAACAAAATAGATAAACCCCTAGCCAGACTCATTAAGAGAAAAAGAGAGTCTACACACATAAACAGAATCAGAAATGAGAAAGGAAAAATCACGATGGATCCCACAGAAATACAAAGAATTATAAGAGAATATTATAAGAAACTATAAGCTGGAAAACCTAGAAGAAATGGACAACTTCTTAGACAAATACAATCTTCCAAAACTGACCAAACAAGAAACAGAAAAACTAAACAGACCAATCACCAGCAACGAAATTGAATCGGTAATCAAAAAACTACCCAAGAACAATACCCCTGGACCAGATGGATTCACCTCTGAATTCTACCAGACATACAGAGAAGAAATAACACCCATTCTCCTTAAAGTTTTCCAAAAAATAGAAGAGGAGGGAATACTTCCAAACTCATTCTATGAAGCCAGCATCACTCTAATACCAAAACCGGGCAAAGACCTCACCAAAAAAGAAAACTACAGACCAATATCCCTGATGAATGTGGATGCAAAAATACTCAACAAAATATTAGCAAACCGAATTCAAAAATACATCAAGAGGATCATACACCATGATCAAGTGGGATTCATCCCAGGGATGCAAGGATGGTACAACACTCGAAAATCCATCAACATCATCCACCACATCAACAAAAAGAAGAACAAAAACCACATGATCATCTCCATAGATGCTGAAATAGCATTTGACAAAATTCAACATCCATTCATGATAAAAACTCTCAACAAAATGGGTATAGAGGGCAAGTACCTCAACATCATAAAGGCCATATATGACAAACCCACAGCTAACATCATACTTAACAGCGAGAAGCTGAAAGCTTTTCATCTAAGATCGGGAACAAGACAGGGATGCCAACTCTCTCCACTGTTATTCAACATAGTACTGGAGGTCTTAGCCACGGCAATCAGAAAAACAAAGACATACAAGGCATCCAGACTGGTAAAGAAGTCAAATTGTCACTATTTGCAGATGACATGATATTGTATATAAAAGACTCTACTCCAAAACTACTAGAACTAATATCTGAATTCAGCAAAGTTGCAGGATACAAAATTAACATACAGAAATCTGTTGCTTTCCTATACGTTAACGATAAACTAACAGAGAAATCAGAAAAACAATTCCATTCACAATTGCGTCAAAAAGAATAAAATACCTAGGAATAAACCTAATGAAGGAAGTGAAAGACCTGTACTCTGAAAACTACAAGACACTCCTAAGAGAAATTAAAGAGGACACTAACAAACGGAAATGCATCCCATTTTCTTGGCTAGGAAGAATAAATATTGTCAAAATGGCTATACTACCTAAAGCAATCTACAGATTCAATGCAATCCCGATCAAAATACCAACAGCATTCTTCAATGAACTGGAACAAATAATTCTAAAATTCATATGGAACCACAAAAGACCCCAAATAGCCAAAGCAATCCTGAGAAGGAGGAATAAAACAGGGGGAATTACACTCCCTGAGTTCAAGCTCTATTACAAAGCCACAGTAATCAAGACAATTTGGTATTGGCACAAAAACAGACCCACAGACCAGTGGAATAGAATAGAAAATCCAAACATTAACCCAAACTTATACAGTCAATTAATATTTGATTGTATATCCAAGGCTATACAATGGGGTATACAATGGGGAGATGACAGCCTCTTCAGCAGCTGGTGTTGGAAAAACTGGACAGCTACGTGTAAGAGAATGAAACTGGACTACTGTCTAGCCCCATACACAAAGGTAAACTCAAGGTGGATCAAAGACTTGAATGTAAGTCATGAAACCATAAAACTCTTAGAAAATAACATAGGCAAAAATCTCTTGGACATAAACATGAGCGACTTCTTCATGAACATATCTCCCCGGGCAAGGGAAACGGGAAACAAAAGCAAAAATGAACAAGTGGCACTATATCAAGCTGAAAAGCTTCTGTACAGCAAAGGACATCATCAGTAGAACAAAAAGACATCCTACAGTATGGGAGAATATATTCATAAATGACGTATCCGATAAGGGGTTGACATCCAAAATATATAAAGAACTCACGCACCTCAACAAACAAAAAGCAAATAATCCAATTAAGAAATGGGCAGAGGACATGAATAGACACTTCTCTAAAGAAGAAATTCAGATGGCCAACAGGCACATGAAAAGATGCTCCACATCGCTAATCATCAGAGAAATGCAGATTAAAACCACAATGAGATATCACCTCACACCAGTGAGGATGGCCAACATCCAAAACACAAACAACAACAAATGTTGGCGAGGATGTGGAGAAAAGGGAACCCTCCTACACTGCTGGTGGGAATGCAAATTAGTTCAACCATTGTGGAAAGCAGTATGGAGGTTCCTCAAAAAACTCAAAATAGAAATACCATTTGACCCAGGAATTCCACTCCTAGGAATTTACCCTAAGAATGCAGCAGCCCAGTTTGAAAAAGACAGATGCACCCCTATGTTTTATCGCAGCACTATGTACAATAGCCAAGAAATGGAAACAACCTAAGTGTCCATCAGTAGATGAATGGATAAAGATGTGGTACATATACACAATGGAATATTGTTCAGCCATAAGAAAACAAATCCTACCATTTGCAACAACATGGATGGAGCTAGAGAGTATTATGCTCAGTGAAATAAGCCAAGCCGAAAAAGACAAGTACCAAAGGATTTCACTCATATGTGGAGCATAAGAGCAAAGAAAAAAACTGAAAGAAAAAAACAGCAGCAGACTCATAGAACCCAAGAATGGACTAATAGTTATCAAAGGGAAAGGGACTCGGGAGGATGGGTGGGAAGGGAGGGACAAGGGGGAAAAAGGGGGCATTACGATTAACTAACGTAATGCTGAGGGGTCACAGGGAGGGCTGTACAACTTAGAGAAGACAAGTAGTGATTCTATAGCATCTCACTACGTGGATGGACAGTGAGTGTAATGGGCTTGGTGGGGGGGACCTGATGAAGTGGGTAGTTTAATAACCACAATATTGCATATGTAATTGTAGATTAATGATACCAAAATAATTTTTTTAAAGTCAATTAAATATATTTTGTATGGTATATGTGTTATATACTATATTCTTTACAATAAAAGAAGCTCAAGAAAAGAAAATGTTTTTCCACACTCATTTATCAACAAAAATTTTTCCAATGTATTAACTGAAAAAAAATCTGTGCATAGGTTGACCTGTACATTCATTCAAATCTGTGTTGTTCAAGGGTCAACTGTACATGCTGGGACTGCGAAAAGGGAACAAGAACTAAAAAAGATAGCAGACAGGAAGGTGTGTAAACTTGACTTCTATTATAATTGGTTTTACATGCAAAATTTTACACTGAATGTAACAAAATATGCTAATTGCATACATATACATTATATGTGATGAAAAATCAGATACTGATGTAGTTGAACTTTAAAAATACTATAAATTGAAATGAAAGTATACATATACCGTAATGTTTAAACACAAATTATACCTTGGACACTTAAAGCACCAAAAGATTTTGGTGTTAAATTTAATCAGCCTTATAAAACTGCTAAGCATTATACTATTTACTAAACAGATTTTCATGTTAACCATTAGATGGCACCATATATCTACTAGTTAACATACCTGTATACTAAACAAATTTTCCCCATGCTGAAAAAGTATTATAAAATAAGTCTAACTTTCAAGTAAATATGACACACAGTACCTTTTGTCATGGTTAAGATTTATGTTTTAAAAGTGAAGACAAATGATGTGAGCATCACCATTTCTGGAACATTACAATTTAAAATAAGTATTCCTATTCAGAAATCAAACTGGAACAATCTATGACAACTATTTAAAAGTTAAATGTCAGATGGCAAGAGAATGTCTTCCCTTAAGCTAAATTAAAGATAAAACTAATTTTGAAACCTTAATTTTTTTTACCTCTTTTCATTCATAAACTTCACATTGTCCAGTTTCTGATTCTTCTCAATCATCAAATTTCTATCTACTCTTCTTAGCTAAATTTCATCATATCTTATTCTTTAATCTAGAATTCTCTCGATTCCTATCAATTTAAAGGATGGTTTCTTAAGTCTCTATTCTGAAACCCTCTGCTCCAGATTTTTGGATAGTCTATTTACATACCAAAAATGACCCCATTCTGATAATCACTTTTTTCACTTCCAATTAAGATAGAGTAACAAGGATAAGATTTACCACACCATCCAGAAACAATAAAACATTAGACAAAATATATGAAACAATGGCACCAAGACCCTGGACAAAGGCAAGAAAGGGCAGGGATCAAAGAGGAAGAAAAAAATGAAATTATTATTTTCCAACCTTACTTCTTAGAGAAAGTTTCCAGGCTGTGGCAAAGGTGGGGAAGGCAAGCAGAGCCTAGTGATCTCTGAGCTGAGGAGATGAACTGGGAGTACAAAGAAGCCAACGGGGGGCCAAAGTTCACAAGGTTGAGTACCAGTGAATAAAAAGCTGTGCAGAGGAAGAACTCTGAATATCAGCACTGAGTCACCCATAAGTATACATATGAGGATCGCTTAGGGCATTCATATAAGGAAACTAGTAGAGGCTGGAAAAAGAATCCCCCAAAATAATTAGAAGAGTATTCCAATCTCACAAAGAACAAGAAATAGTGCCTTTCTCAAGACCCAAAATTAAAAACATCAAGTCTTATGGGACACTCATTAGAGTCCAAAGGATTTTGCTCAGAAGAAAAAAAAATTAACACTAGAGTAAATGGAGGTATGCCCCCCGCAACAACATTTAAAAGAAACAATCTACTCCTAAGTAACAACCTATTTCAGAACAATGCTCAAGAAATAAACAAAAATATACAACACAAAACAAAGGAAATGTCACAATGTCTGGTAGCCAATAAAACATATCAGGCATGCAAAGAAGGCAGGGAAAAAAACGATCAAAACTGACTCAGTGATAACAGAATTAGTAGACAAAAATACTAACAGTTACAATGATGTATTCCAGGGGTTCAAGAAGCCAGAAAAAAGACTACATGTGATAAGATACATAGAAATACATATTTACAAACCTAAACCAAACTTCTACAGGGGAACTACAATATCTCAGACAAAAACACACTGGAAAAGATTAATAGCAGATTAAATACTGCAAAAGAAAACACTAGTCAAGTTGAAGACATAACAATAGACAGCATGAATTAAAACTTTATAAAGAAAAAGGACAGAAAAAAATGAACAGAAAGTCAGTAAACTGTGGGACAACTTCAAATGGACAAAATCCCATGTAGTTGGTGTCACTGAAAAAGAGGTTAGAAAAGGAAGAATCAAGAAAACATTTGAAGAACTAATGGTCAAAAAATTTTTTTAACTTAATGAATACTACCAACCAAAAGAAGCTCATTGAACCCCAAGTACAAGAAATCTGGGGAAAACTACAAAAAAGGACATCATAGCTTAAAACCAGGTGTAAGGATAAACTCTTAAAAGTAGCCAGAAAAAAGCATACACTATGTACAAAGGAAAAAGATAAGGGGAAAAAGTAACATTAATTTTAAACTATAATAAGAATACATATACCATAAATCATAAAGAAGCCACTAAAATAATATAAAAATCATAACAAGCAACAAATTAGATAAAATGAAAGAATAAAAATTACTTTATGAATTCAAAACAAGGCAAACAAAAGCAAAGAGAAAAAAGAATAGAAAACTTAATATTTAAAAAACCATTAGAAAATCATTAAATGTAAATGTCTCATACCATTCCAATTAAAAGCAGAGATTGTGAAACTAGAATAAAATGCCAGATCTAATTATAAGAAATCTTCTTTAAACATAAAGTTAATAAACAGGTTAAAAGTTAAATGATAGGAACCATATATGATAATAATAAACAAGAGAAAACTGAAACAACTACATGTATATGGAATAAAGTACATTCCAAAATAAATAACATCACTAGAGACAAAAGGATTACTTCATTATAGTAAAGAGATCAATTAATCAGGAGGATATAATAATTCTAAGTATTAATAACAGTATCAATACAGGAAAACTAATAAATAACAAAAATGAGAAGAGAAGACAAATCCACAATCATCCTCAGTGAGTTCAGCAATCATCTCTCAATGACTGAGAAAACAAGCAGAAAATCATTAAGGATACAAAAGACTTGAACACTATCAATCAATTTGACATAATTGAGATTTATCAGACACTCCATCCAACAGTAGCAGAATATACATTCTATTTCAATGAACACAGAATATTTACCAAGATACATCATATTCTGAGTCATAAAAAACTTCTCAATAAATTTAAAAGGATTCAAGTTATTTAAAACATATTTTCTGGCCACACGGAATTTTAATTAGAAATCAAACCACCAATACATATATATATGGAGAATAACCAAATACTTAGAAAGTAAAAATAGATTTCTAAATAACCCACAGGTCAAGAAGAAATCAAAAGAGAAACTAGATAGTATTTTTAACTGAAAGAAAACGAAAATAACATACACAATTTTGTGTGATGCAGTTAGACTAGTACTTCAAGGAAAGTTTATAGCACTGAATGCCTGTTTTAGAAAACAAGGTCTCAAATCAATGACCTACACATCCACCTTAAGAGACCAGAAAAAGAAGACCAAATAAAACATAAAGTAAACAGCAGAGAGGAAATAATAAAGCTCAGGGGAGAAATCAGTGGACTAACAAAAGACACATAATAGAGGAAAATCAATTAAACTAAACTACCTCTTTGAAAACATCAAGAAAACTGATAAATCTCTAGCTGAAATATCAGGGAAAAAAAGAGAAGACAAAAATTACCAATATTGGGAATGAACAAATTACATTACTAACTACAAATATTGATAGGATAGGAACATTAGGAACTTCATGTCAATAAATCCAATTTAGATGAAATGAATGAACTCCTTAAAAGACACAAATAATCAAAACTCACTCAAAAAAGAAATAGATAACCTGAATGGAACCACAGACAACTCCAAATAGCCAATGCAATCTTGAGAAAAAACAAAGCTGGAATTATCACACTTATTTCAAACTATATTACAGAGCTATAAAAATCAAAACAGCATCATACTGGCATAAAAATAGACACAAAGATCAATGGAACAAAATAGAGAGCCCAGAAATAAACCCATGCACATATAGGAAATTAACTTATGATAAAGGAGTCAAGGACATACAAGGAAAAGACAATCTCTTCAATAAATAATAATGGGAAAACTGGACAGCCACATGTAAAAGAATGAAACTGGACCACTATCTTAAACCATACACAAAAATCAACTAAAAATGGATTGAAGACTTGAACATAAGACCTAAGAACATAAAACTCTTAGAATAAAACATAGGTAGTAAACAAAGGCAACAAAAGCAAAAATAAAAAGCGGGACTACATCACACTAAAAAGCTTTTGCACAACAAGGAAAACCATCAACAAAATGAAAAGACAACTAACCACACAGGAGAAAACATTTGCAAATAATGTATCTGATAAAGGGTTACTATCCCAAATATATTAAGAACTAATACAGGTTGATAGCAAAAAAAAAATCCAATTAAAAAATGAGCAGAGGCTTGGAACAGACATTTCTCCAAAGACATTCAAACAGCCAATAGGTACAAGGAAAGGCACTCAACATCATTAGTCATCAGGAAATGCAAACCAAAGCCACAATGAGATATTACCTCACACCTATTAAAATGGCTATTAAAAAAAAGACAAGGATGTGGAGAATACTGGGCCCTGGTGCCCTTTTTGTGGGAATGTAAACTGGTGCATCAACTAAGGAAAACAGTGTGGAGGTTCCTCAAAAAATTAAAGACAGAACTACCACATGATCCAACAATTCTACTTCTGTGTATTTATCAAAATGAAATAAAAACACTAACTTGAAAATACATATGCACTGTCATATTCACTGCAGCATTAATTATAATAGCCAAGACATGGAAACAACCTAAGTGTCCATAACCAGATGAACAGATAAGGAAAATGTGGTGTGTATGTGTGTATACACTTATACAATAAAATATTACTCAGCCATAAAAAAAGGAAATCCTGCCATTTGTAACAACATAGATGGATCTGAGGGCATTATGTTAAGTGAAATCATCAGAGAATGACAAACACCATATGAGCTCACTCAAGTAGAATCTAAAAAAGCTGAACTCATTGAAATAGACTAGAATGGTGGTCACCAGTGACTAAGGAATGGGGGACATGGGGTGATGTTAGTCAAAGGATATGAACCTCCACTACAAAATGGAGACGTTCCGAGGATCTAATGTACAACCTGGTGACTATATGGGGAATCTAAAACACAAACTCAGAGATTGTTTGTTGCCAGAGACAGGAATATGGGGTATGTGTAAAACAGGTGAAGGTGGTCAAAATGTACAAACTTCCAATTATAAAATAAATAAATTCTGGAGATATAAAGTACAGCACAGTGACTGTAGTTAGTCATACTGCAGTGTACAACTGAAAGTTACTAGGATACTAAATCTTAAACGAAAAAAATGTTAAGTGTGTGGTGATGGATATTAACTAGACTTATTATGATAACTCCCCAATATACACATAAATTTATATATATATGAATTGAACCTTAAGCTAACACGTCAATTATAACTCAATTTAAAAAGAGACTGATATATAGCATCTTACTAGGCTGATGGACAGTGATTGTAATGGGGTATGTGGTGGGGACTTGATAATGGGGGGAATCTAGAAACCACAATGTTGCTCACGTAATTGTATATTAATGATACCAAAATAAAAAAATAAAATAAAATAAAAAAAGAGACTGATAATAAAGCTACAATAATCAAGACAGTGTGGTACTGGCAACAAAGCCAACAAATCAACGGGGCAGGGCAGATATACAGAAAGAAACGCATAAATATATGATCTATTGGTTTTCTACAAAGAAACAAAAAGCATTTCAATGGAGAAAGGAGAGTCCGTTCAGTGAATGATGCTGAAACAACTGAACCTCCATATAGAAAAACGTGAGCTTTGATCCATACATCACATAAACAAAAAGTAATTCAAAGTGGCTTTCTTCAAAACATGCCCTTTTTGGCATTGACCTTCTGTATAGAAAAGAGTTAATATCTCAGGCCTAAGTCTGCTGTCATTAGAAAGACCTACTTAGAAAGTTGACCGTTGGCTGGCATCTGCAAACTTGGCTTTAGGGTGTTCCCATTCAATAATTAACAGATATCAGAGTGGTTCCCTGTGCCAAGACTGTGTGTGTAGACACTGTTTTATGCTGAATCTCTGCTTTCCTTCTGGGAGTCTGGAATTTTGCTACAAGTTAAGCAGAAGGTGCCTACCTGACCAACCCCATATAAAAACCTTGGCTCTGAATATTTAATGGAGTATTTAGCAGACAAAAAGAAACACTGCATACCTGTAGCTGCATTCTTGTTGCCATGACAATGTCCTCTGTGTGACTTCTCACATGAGGGAGAGAACATAAGGAAGCCTGCATGTGGATTCCCCCAAATTCTACCCATGTCTTTTTCCCTTATGATTCATTTGTGCATCTTTATTATATTGCCATAATAATCACAGCCATGAGTACAACTACATGCTAAGTCTCATGAACCCTTCAAGCAAATATTCAAACAGGACTGGGTCTTAGGGACCCTCAACACCCTATAACACAAAAATGTATTAGATCAACATGAAAGCATGTGGTTTGATTTCCCTTACTAAACCAGGCATCATTCATAGTCATGAATATACAAATAATACACAAAAAAATATACAAATAATACAAATATATATACAAAGTCACAAAATGAACATACAAATCAAGACCTTTGTATATGCAAAACACACCTAGATAAAAATAAAAAGCCTCATTCACAACAGACCACATAAAACGCAATAAGAATAACTTAATATGAAATGTGCATACATACAAAACACTACTGGGAGACCAAAGAGAAAACACAGAGAAAGCTGCCATGTTTCTCAAAGGAAAAATGTATTTAAGAATTTAACTCAATCCCATTAAGATTATTTTAGGAGAAGAGAGTAGGACATAAATTGTAGGAGGGGATACTTGACAAGGTGATTGCAAAGTTCATCTGAAAAAATAAATCTGGAATCCAGAGCCATCTGGATTACAAAGTTCATAAGGAAAGTTTTTAAACAAATAATGAGGCAAGAAGCCCTTGTCTACCAGCTAACAAAAGTCACCATAATAAAAGCAGTATACTGGTGGTTCCAGAAAAGATAGGTCACTAAAAGGAAAAAATTTAAGTACAGAAACTGACCCACATATGTATAATAATTTAGTATATGGTAACAATGGTATTTCAAATTACCAAGGAAAGGATGAATTATTTTATAACTGGTATTTGTATAACTGTCTAATCAGAGATAAATGTAAAGCTGGATCTTCCTTCACACCTTAGACTGAAATAAATTCCAAGTGGATTAAAGACTTAAATGTTTAACACTGCCCACATTTTACAGTAATTAGAGATTCACTTAGTTGAACAATTCTTTAGGGAAATCATCTCCAAACCTAAGCCAGATATATTGCTAACTTTGTAAATATATTTCTTAAAGGTTTTTTTGTGGTTATTTAACTTTTGGGGTTGAAAGGTGAATAAGATGAAGCATATTTCAGCTGAAGTATGGACATTGTCCTCAGCAGATATATTCCCACCTTTTGAAAATGGTCATAGGCCAGCATAAATAACAAGAAAACTAAATTTACTGATCAAAAGAACCCAGCCATTATACATATTTTTATATACAAAATTCATTTAAGTAAAATAACCACTCAGGTCAGCATTAACCCTGTATATTCCACTCTTCTGCCTGGGTCTTAGGATGAAACGGTTCTATAAGAAAAAATGAAATCTTCCCCCTCCTCTAACATGGAGAGAGAAAATAAAACTAAATAGGTAATGCGGGCATTCTATAAAATGCTCGGGCTCTCATCACTAAGAGGCTCAAGTGGTTGGTATGTAAGACATCAATTCTATCAGGATAATATCAGAAATCCATCCCTAACCCTAACATGCTTCTAAATAACCAATAGATCAATGACCAAATAAAAACAGAGATCAAGCAATATATGGAGACAAATAACAACAATAATTCAACACCACAAAATCTATGGGATGCAGCGAAGGCCATGCTAAGAGGAAAGTATATTGCAATACAGACCCATCACAGGAAAGAAGAACAATCCCATATGAACAGTCTAAACTCACAATTAATGAAACTACAAAAAGAACAAATGAGGCCCAAAGTCAGTAGAAGGAGGGACATAATAAAGATTAGAGTCAAAATAAATAAAATCAAGAAGAATAAAACAATAGAAAGAATCAATGAAAACAAGAGCTAGTTCTTCAAGAAAATTAACAAAATAGATAAACCCCTAGCCAGACTTATCAAGAAAAAAGAGAGTCTACTCACATAAACAGAATCAGAAATGAGAAAGGAAAAATCACTATGGACACCACAGAAATACAAAGAATTATGAGAGAATACTATGAAAAATTATATGCTAACAAACTGGATAACCTAGAAGAAATGACAGCTTTCTAGAAAAATACAACCTTCCAAGACTGAACCAGAAAGAAACAGAAAATCTGAACAGACCGATTACCAGCAACGAAATTGAATTGGTAATCAAAAACCTACCTAAGAACAAAACTCCAGGAACAGATGGCTTCACCACTGAATTTTATCAAACATTTAGTGAAGACCTAACACCCATCCTCCTTAAAGTTTTCCAAAAAGTAGAAGAGGGAATACTTCCAAACTCTATTTATGAGGCCAGCATCACTCTAATACCAAAACCAGGCAAAGACACCACAAAAAAAGAAAATTACAGGCCAATACCCCTGATGAACATAGATGCAAAAATACTCAACAAAATATTATCAAACCGAATTCAAAAATATATTAAAAAGATCATCCATCATGATCAAGTAGGATTTATTCCAGGGATGCAAGGATGGTACAACATTTGAGAATCCACCAACATCATCCACCACATCAACAAAAAGAAGGACAAAAACCACACGATCATCTCCATAGATGCTGAAAAAATTTGACAAAATTCAATACCCATTCATGATAAAAACTCTCAACAAAATGGGTATAGAGGACAAGTACCTCAACATAATAAAGGCCATATATGACAAACCCACAGCCAACGTTGTATATACTTAACAGCGAGAAGCTGAAAGCTTTTCCTTTAAGATCAGGAACAAGACAGGATGCCCACTCCCCTGACTTCTATTCAATAGTACTGGAGGTCCTAGCCACAGCAATCAAACAACACAAAGAAATAAAAGGCATCCAGATTGACAAGGAAGAAGTTAAACTGTCCCCCCTGTTTGCAGATGACATGATATTGTACATAAAAAACCCTAAAGAATCCACTCCAAAACTACTAGATCTAATTAATATCTGAATTCAGCAAAGCTGCGGGATACAAAATTAATACGCAGAAATCTGTGGCATTCCTATATACTAACAATAAACTAGCAGAAAGAGAAATCAGGAAAAGAAATCCATTGTCATTCCATAGGAAGAATTCATATTGTCAAAATGGCCATCCTGCCTAAAACAATCTACAGATTTAATGCAATTCCTATCAAAATACCAACAGCATTCTTCAATGAACTAGAGCAAATTGTTCTAAAATTCATATGGAACCACAAAAGACTTCAAATAGCCAAAGCAATCCAGAGAAGGGAAGAATAAAGCTGGGGGGATAGTAATCAAGACAATTTGGTACTGGCACAAGAACAGACCCATAGGCCAATGGAATAGACTAGAGAGCCCAGATATAAACCCAAGCATATATGGTCAATTAATATATGACAAAGGAGCCATGGACATACAATGGGGAAATGACAGCCTCTTCAACAACTGGTGTTGGCAAAACTGGACAGCTACATGCAAGAGAATGAAACTGGATTATTGTTTAACTCCATACACAAAAGTAAACTCAAAATGGATCAAAGATCTGAATGTAAGTCATGAAACCATAAAACTCTTAGAAGACTATATAGGCAATAATTCCCGGAATATAAGCATGAGCAACTTCTTCCTGAACGCATCTCCTCAAGCAAGGGAAACAAAAGCAAAAATGAACACATGGGATTACATCAAACTAAAAAGCTTCTGTATGGCAAAGGACACCATCAACCATCAACAGAACAAAAAGGCACCCTACAGTATGAGAGAATATATTTGTAAATGACATATCCGACAAGGGGTTAACATCCAAAATATATAAAGAACTCATACACCTCAACACCCAAAAAGCAAATAACCCGAGAAAAAAATGGCAGAGGATATGAAGAGACAATTCTCCAGAGAAGAAATTCAGATGGCCAACAGACACATGAAAAGATGCTCCATATCACTAATCATCAGGGAAATGCAAATTAAAACCACAATGAGATATCACCTCACACCAGTAAGGATGGCCAGCATCGAAAAGACTAAGAACAACAAATGCTGGCAAGGATGCGGAGAAAGGGGAAACCTCCTACACTGCTGGTGGGAATGTAAGCTGGTTCAACCATTGTGGAAAGCAGTATGGAGGTTCCTCAAAAAACTAAAAAGAGAAATACCATTTGATTCAGGAATCCCACTCCTTGGAATTTACCCAAAGAATACAACTTCTCAGATTCAAAAAGGCATATGCACCCCTATGTTCACTGCAGCACTATTTACAATAGCCAAGATATGGAAGCAACCTAAGTGTCCATCAGTAGATGAATGGATAAAGAAGAGGTGGTACATATACACAGTGGAATACTACTCAGTCATAAGAAAGAAACAATTCCTACCATTTGCAACAACATGGGTGGAGCTGGAGGATATTATGCTCAGTGAAATAAGTCAGGTGGAGAAAGACAAGTGCCAAATGATTTCCTTCATTTGTGGTGTATAACAACGCAGCTAAATTGAAGGAACAAAACAGCAGCAGACTCTCAGACTCCAAGAAGGAACTAGTGGTTACCAAAGGGGAGGGGTGTGGGAGGGTGGGTGGGGAGGGAGGGAGAGGGGGATTAGGGGTATTATGTTTAGTACACATGGTGTGGGGGGGTCACGGGGAAGACAGTGTAGCACAGGGAAGGCAAATAGTGAATCTGTGGCATCTTACTACACCGATGGACAGTGACAGCATTGGGGTATGGGTGGGGACTTGATAATATGGGTAAAAGTAGGAACCACATTGTTTTTTCATGGGAAACCTTCATAAGAGTATATATCAACACCTTAATAAAAAATTAAAATAACTCCAATACAGGCGTTAGAAAAAGAAATAAGGGGAGAAGAGAGAAAAAAATGGTGCTTTTAGACAGAAGTAGTTCAGAGAAAGGCAAGACTTGGTAAGGCACCGAGTGGCTTCTCACAGTCTCCATCACAACTTTGCTCTCCACTTTCATCACAATTCCTTCAGATCTCATACTCGGGTGGCTGTCATATTTTCTTTCCCTCTATCTCCTGAATTTCACTCCCCTTCTTCAAATGTTGAGGGTCTGCCTTACTTGTTGCTGATATTAACTTACAGCAGCCTCAATTTGGAATATAAAACTAAAAATAACAAGCATGAGTCAATGAGGGAGGCTCTTTTCCCTCTGGGTGCACAGAAACCTCTCATTAAGAAGTTCAGGGAAGCTGAGAATGAATCAAAGAAAATATAGCACCACGAATTCCACCTTCTATTAGATTTAAATGAAAGCGTCATTTTAATTATAGTAGCAAAAGCCCTATTCATTGTTACCATCAAGGCTCTATAAATTCACAACCTAATTGAAAATTGAGCCAGAAAAAAAACCTTAAAATGTACTCCAACAGAGAAGCTACGAAAAGCTATTCGTTCAAAAATATCTCTTGTTAGTACCACCTAGAAGTCACGGGGCTATTCCAAAAGGAAGGATATCTATCCTAAGAACCAAAAAAACTGAACATGGTATAAATGGAGAGAACAGTATTACTACTTTAGATTTTTTTTAATAAATTCAAACTAAATTATATGCTGAGAAAAAGAGCACATTATAGAAAACATACTGTTTAGTCAGAACAAAGACATAAAGTAGAAGATATAAAGGACACAATTAAGATTTTTACATAATTTTTAGTATTTCACATTTGAGTGTTAGTCTAATAATAGGAAAAAAAAGATTTTGCTGGATTTGCTTAAATATTGAACACGGAGGTCTGTTTATGTGCCAACATCCAAAGGTAAGAGGCTAAAATTTTTCATACTAGAAGCCAGTCACTTCCTTGTTCAGAATTAGCAAAGTGCTTCCTATATACATACTCCATCATTTAAATGAATACCTTCCAGATTCATATGTATAAAACACACCTGGCCCATCTCTAAGAGACTACAAGTTCCAAGACTGGCCATACTTCCCCTTCAATAAGATAATAATAATATGCATATACCAATTTACTGATTACAAAGGCTTTCATATACCTTATTTTATTTGGCCCTCATAAAGTCTTGTAAGATTAGGATAGACAGCATTAATTGTATCACCATTTTACATATTAGGAAATTAAGACTCAAAATATTTAGTGACTTATGCAGTTGCCCAGCCTGAGTAAAGCAAACTGGGAAATTTAAACTCATGTCTCTAGATTCCAAGTCCTGTATTCTTTCTACTAAATACTAGTCCTACTAAATACTAGAAAGAAGGAAGACTATTGTTCTTCTCCTCTGGATCATTAGAACTACGAAAGGTTTGAAAGCCAAGTTTAGCCTAACCAAACAATTCCTACCTTACTCCAGCCCCCCAAAAATCAGAATATAGTTCACTCCCCTATATGTTTATAGCTTTAGGGAGTGCAAACTCTATATTCAAAATTACCATCCATATTTTTAGATATTTACCTAAAGTTCCCCAAAAAAACACCAGCAAAAAAGGGAAAAGCCCAAAATCCACTGAAGGGGGAAGAGAAAGAGAACGAATCCATCTGTCCAGCTGAAAGGGAGTATCTGAAGGCATAGGCAGCAAAAGATGAAAACCTAACTGGACTACCATTCATCCACCTAGCAACAGCAGCCAGCTCAAAGGAAAAGAGTAACACATACAGAAACACTCCTTTACTGCCATAAGCTGGGAGAAGCAGCACAGGGTTCACTTCCCCTCCCAGCACTATGAACTACAATCATTTCAGCTACTGTCTCCAGTTCTCCTCATCTTTTATGGGTTATACTCTCTTCTCAACTATATTAAAAGAAACTATCATAACTAAACAGGCATAGATATTATCTAATCCAGCCCCATAATTTGTAAACCTACTACTACCAAACACAACCTTATATCAACGATCTATATAAGGTTTTGCTCTTAGATGGGTGGTAACTACTTCCCCTAAGATGTTAATTGATGAAGTTTAAGTTATTATTCAGGATCATATTTGGAAGAAATTGTGAAGGTCACCTAGACATGAGGAACCACAGGTGACCACTTAGCTTCAAGACAGTCTGGTTCAAACAGGATAAAGGGTTAGACAGTTGATCTCTGTCACTATTTCTCAAGTATGACCAGACAGATGTAATTTACTGGCTTAAATAAGTGATTTTCTCCCAGTCAAGGAAAAACAGAGCAGGCAATAAATTAGATCATATATATATTTTCTCCACAGACTCAGTAAAACCATTTTCTTTTTTAAGTAAACAAAAATTTTTTTTCACCCCAGTATCTCCTATTCTCTACCTATTACAAGAATTTTTTTCTACAACTTCCTGAACATATTGTCATTTGCACTGGGATATTATATGCCGATTCATGTATGCTAAATAAATTCAACACAGTTATGCTATAAAGACAGATTAAGTGTTTAAAAACATACTATATATAGGACCATAGCAAGAGTCCTAAATCATAAAACAATACATCATCTTTCAGGTTAATATAAATTAGACATAACAACACATGTTAACATATATATTCACCTGTGAGGAGTACATCATTATTTTAATTAGGGGTTCATAAAGACATAAAAAATCTAAAGTAATAAACATTGAACAAAATTTCAGATGATGGAAACTTCTGCATAGAAAAAGTAGCCCACAACACCAAAACTACACAATGTAAGCAGACCTTATTTCTTTTGAGATAAAATACATAAACAACAGAATTCACCATTTTAAAGTACACAACTCACTGATTTTTAGTATATTCATAGAGTTGTGTGACTATCACTATTACCTAATTTCAGAAAATTTCATCACCCTCAAGAAAACTCCATACCCATTAGCAGTAGCTCCCCATTCTGTACTCCTTCTAGCCCTGACAAGCACTCATCTATCTACTCTGTCTCCATGGATTTGTCTATTCTGAACATTTCATATATATGGAATCATATCATATGTGGCCTTTTGTGTCTGGTTTCTTTCTACATAGCATAATATTTTCAGGGTTCATCTATGTTGTTGCTTATATCAATATTTCATTCCTTTTAAGGATGAATAATTCTCCATTGTATGGATATATCACATTTTGTTTAATCCATTTATTAGCTGACAAACATTTGAGTTGTTTCTACTTTGTGGCTGTTATGAAAAATGTTAAAAACATTAGTGTACAAGTTTTGTATGAACCTGTTTCAGTTCTCTTGAGTATATACCTGAGAGTGGTATTGCTGGGTCATCTGGTAACTTTATTTTTAACTTTTTGAAGAACTGTCAAACTGTTTTCTAAAGTAGCTGCACCATTCTACATTCCCACCAGAAATACATGAGGGGTCCAATTTCTCCACATCCTCATCAACACTTGCTATTGCTTGTTTTTAAGATCGTCCTTAGTCAAGAAGACTATTTTTGTTTATGTGTCCCAAGAAGCTGGCAAAGAAATTAAAAGTATAACTGGGAAGGAGTATATAAAACTCATTATTCACAGATGATACGACTGTCTACATAGAAAATGCCAAATATCTACAGAAATATTACAATAGTTCAGCAGTATGGCTGGAAATAACATCAGTATACAAAAATTAATTTCATTTATGTTATTGGATTTCAGTTATAATAGCTACAAAAAAATATGAGCTATCTAAACATGAATCTAACAAAAGATATGCAAGACCTTTATAGAAAGTATTTTATTCTCTACACTGAAGTGAAGAGTCAATCTAATTCCCATCAAAATTTCAAAAGAATTTTTTGAGAAGCTAGACAAACTGATTCTTAAATTTATATGGAAAACTAAAGGGCCAGCAATAACCACGACACCACTGAAGAAGAAAAATAAGGAGAATCTGCCCTACTAGGTAATAAAAACCACAAAGCTCTAATAATTAGAACAGTGAGAACTGTTAAGGAATAGAATGCTGATTAATGGAACAGAAAAGGGAATACATATATTAACAACTTAGATTTTAAGGTTTAAAACAAGACTTTAAACTTTTAAAAATAATGTAGTTATTTCTCCCCAAAGTCTCAAAGAATGCTGGGGGGGGGGGGGAAGGGAGGGAGTTGCAGAGGGAGAGAGAGAGAGAAGAAAGAAAAGAATGAAAAGCAAAAAAAAGAATATTTAGAAGTTAGACTAAATTAACATTAAAATTAACACCAGACTCTTCTGCATATCTGAAGAAAATGGAAGCTGCCTAACTTCCACAAGCCACTAGAAAATGGATGCCTCCCAATTTTTCCTCCCACAACTGTACAAAAGGGAAAAGTAAATCTACATAAAAATTATGTTCTTGTAATAATTTGAACACAGAGAATCCTGAAACTTCAAAATAATTGTAAATAAAAAGAGAAAACTTACCCAATCCCAGGGCACAGTATCTCCAGCTCCCGCCTACTCCAACCCTGCTAAAAGGCTTTGTTTCAAGAAAAGACACGCTGCTGGTAGACAGGAGGAGACAGCAAGGGGGCCAAAGGCGGATCTGAAAGTCCTGACAGAAAGATAAACCTAGCCTAAATCTGAAAATATTAAAAAATAAATAACTGAGTAGATCAGAGCACACAGAAGGAAGTTCAAAGTTCATGTGAGTTAAAGGGGCAAACGTGACTTAGAGGTGCAGGCAGGCAGCCTTTGTAACTCAGTTTCTGGAGAAGAAAAACGGCCAGAACCGAAAAGGTCTTTTGGCAATCGGGTGGAGAAAGGGAAAAGAAGAAAATAGAATACAGTCTTATAAGACAAAAGGCAAGCACAAAATCAAAGGATTCACAACCCCTTCTCTGCTAAAGCAAAACACAACAAAAACCTCTTAAATCTTTCTATATCAACCTCTTCTATTACCTTGCCTGCAATTCTCTCTCTGAAGTCACACCTTTAAGTCACCCAACTACATCCAGAGGGAATTCATCCAGATGATCATCACTAACACTAAGCGGGAAAATGCAATTCACCGTACTTCTTGGACTCACTAGCTCCTAACACTTCCCAGCCTGTTTTGAGGCTAGATGTAGCTGCGTGACTGATATTGACCTGGCATATGAATCTTAGGGAATGTGCATTGCCCATAACAATCTCCTAGGCATAACCATCTTTTCCCTTCCCCCTCCTCACCCCCTGCTTGGTGCAGATGAACCCAGCAACCTCTGAATCTAGACACTGAAGATGCCAAAGCCACAAGGTAAGAGGAGCCTGGGTCCCTAAGTCACTGCTCAAAGGAGTGCCGTGTGGCACTATGACACACCTGATTTAGAATTCACACAACTGGGAAAAAAAAAACCTTTATGCTATTCAAGTCCTTATTTGTCTGGGGGTTGCTTGGTAAAGCACCTAAGAGGACCTTAAGCAATTCAATAGGCTGGATAATTATTTCCCAAGGAAGCAGAAAAACCTTAACTAGTGATATCTGATAGAGAAGAGGTATATATACGTCAATATGGGGGAAAGTGTGAGGGCAGAAGTCCAATCTGAATGACAGAAAAATCACCAAGGATTCTGAACTCTATTTAATGAGGAATTGAGGTGGGTACCTTAAAGTGGACAGTAAAGGGTATTTTAAGAGAAGTGAAAATTATACAAAAGAGGAAATATAATCATTGAATATGTGGCTTTACCGCAAACAGTATTAATCATGAAAATGGAAATTCTGAAAATTGACTTAACCAAAATTGAAATATAACTATACTGGGGAAATGGGATGTGGACAAATGCATGGGGAGCATGAAATAATGTTTTATTCTTTTCATAATAATTAAAATTATTAAATCTTATTATTATTTACTTTGATGGTTTTACTCAATAAACGTACTGATATGCATTTAATATATACTAACTAGTTTAATCTTAACACCATCTGAGGATACTGTCATCCCATTTTACAGAAGAAGACAGTGACGACGAACAAGGGCTCAGTAACCTGCCCAAGGCCATACAGTTAATAAGTGGTAGAAAGACAGTGTTAAAACCCAGAAGGTCTTGACTCCAGATCCACATACCTGACCACCATGTGATCTACTAGGACTCTTTACCTACCACAGTGGGAAAACTACAGATGTCTACATAATTTCAAAATCAAGAAATTGCAGAGATACTTTATTTAGAATACAAAGGTAAGCAGAAAAAAAGACAGCTAAAAGAGCAGACACTTTAGTCTCTGGGGCCTGGGATTGCTATGAAGTATGAAAGGACTAAGGAATACTCTTACTATGTAGAAGTATGACTGATTTGAATCACTATACTCTATACTGTACACCTGAAGCCAACATAATATTGTGTATTAACTATACGTCAATAAAAAAGCCTAAAAAAATCAGTTTTCCCTTTTAAAAAGAGATAGTTAAGATGAATGTTATATACATCATAATTTTGCTTGAGTATAGACCTGCTGCAGCGTCACTTTTAAAAATGGATCTAATACAAACTAACGTCCCAAGTTTCTGGTGTAATAAACACCTTAAGGTGAAATTCAACTACGCCATTTCTATTCTCTTAGTACACAGACTACAGCTTGTAACCTTGCCTATTCTAATTATCAAAACCTCAACCTCTAAAAGAACCACTATATTAAAATCAACTGAGAACATTTATTCCTGCAAGAGGCTTTAAGTTGAGAGAGTCATTTAAAGAAAAAAAATCAAACAATTATCCCTGGCAGGATGCAAGACAACATTAACTGTCTTTTTTTAAGTTAAACCCAAAGATAATAAATTCATTAAAAAAATTAACTCTTCATGTTCAACAACTACAACAGAAAAATATTTTAATTTTTACATGCAAATCAATATTCACGTTAGTGCTGTACTTGGTCATCTTTCTTTCCTATCTAAGCTCACTTCCCAGGTGATCTCAACTAGCCTCATGGCTTTAAATACTGTATACCCCTATAGGTGCATGTCCTACCCTGACCTTTCCCCTGAATTCCAAATTTAGAATATCCAACTAACCACCCTCCTGACATCTTCAATAACTAGGTATCTCAAAGCCAAGTCATCCTGATTTCTATGCACCATCACCCTGCCCTGCCAGTGCCTCCCTCCATCTTTCCCATCTCAGCACCACCATGCAGACATGATGCCAAAAACTAAGAGTCTCTCTTTCCTATCCACTCACCAGCATCAATCCATCTTCAAGTTCTGTCAGTTCTACCTATAAAATGAATCCTAAACCCAAGCACCTCTCAATGTCTCCACAACTAACACGTTACCCAAGGCCTGGCACTGCTTACTAACTGGTCTCCTTACTTCTGCTTTAACCCCTTACAGATCATATATTACCAGCAAATCACATCACTGCCCTGCTTCAAACCCTCTTTCAGCATCCCACTGTGTTCAGAAGTGAGCACAACCCCATACCATGGCCTGTAAGTCTATCCATGATCTAGATATTACCATCTCTCCTACCTCATTTTGTGAGATATCTGTGCTCATTTACTACCACTTCAGCCATACTTCTCTCAGCATCTTGGACGTGCCAAGCCTTGTTTGACCTCAGAGCATTTGCCCTGCCCTGTTCTCTAACTATGACCTTCCCTGGTCTTAACATTCTAGCTCCTGCTGATCATGCAGCTATCAGCTTAAATGTTATTTCTTCAAAGAGGCCTTACCTGACTATTCTATCTGAAGACTCTCTCTCTCTCTCTCTCTCATTCACTTACTCACACACACACACACCACTGTGTTCTATTGTCTTCACAGCATGATGGCTATCTAGAATTAGTCTACTTGTTTACTGTCAGTTTCCCATCAGCCCTAAGAATAGAAATTACATGACAGCAAATAAGTTGTCTTACTCACAACAGTATCTCCAATACCTAGAGCAGTGCCTGACACTTAACCATTTGCTGAATAGATTAAATATACAAGAACACACAGACACACACATGGACAGTAACATAAGAAATTCATTCCCCTACCTGCATAAACCTATCGGCATTCTATAGGCTTTTGGTTTGCATCAGATACACAAAGAGGTAGCTGGCTACCTCTACAATTGGCTCGCTGACTGCCACTGCTACCTCTTCTTTCACAACACTGCAACCCATAAACTCCACCATCCCTTCCACCAAAGAGTAAAATGTTACTAGAGAATAGAAGACACAATGAAATGGCCTAGAAGCCAACTTCAAACAACCAGAAAGAAAAGCTAGTCCCTGCCTGCAACTCAAAGGCCCTTAGACTTAGAGATTGTTCACAAAGGAATGAAGAGGTCATCATACCACACAGTTAGTATCACCACATTATTAATTGGTCTTTCCCTTTATATTTACTACTCCTTTATTCACCGTAAGAAAGGGGGACTTGAGTCTCCTCTATATTTGGAGAAAAAAAAAGTCAATGCTAAACAACTTGTATCAAAACTGTAACATAGATGCAATTTGTCTTCAGTGTCTATTTAGATTGATCTGGGCATCTAAGACCTGCCCATTCTGGGCACTGTCCTAGACTGTCCTGTTTCTGCTGTTTACCCACCTAACTGACCCCTTCTCCACACTGTCCTGGGTATCATGCCTTCAAGTCCATGATTTCCCACTTCCCACAATGAAAGGGAAATAAACGGATACACTGTGATAATGTGCTGAGATGAGGATGCTGGAGGACCAAGGAATAACTCCCCACCTTCTCTTCCCAATACATTTTGAAATGAACTTCTAAAAAGATTAGATGGACCCTAATTATAGCAACTGTCAGGAGATGACAAAGCATGGAACACTGATGGGAAGTACGTTTCAGCAGAAGCAGGTTCTTTCAGTGTCTTTCAAATCATACCATGTAAACATCATATGTTCTATAAGGAGGATAAAAAGAGACAACCTCACTTATAAGAGAAATGAAAATTGGAATGATTCTGAACTGTAATATTTTACTTACCAGATTAACAAAAAATTCCAAAAGTTTAAGACATACTCTGTTGGCAGAGCTGTGAATTCATATATTTCTGGTGAGAATGCAAAATGGTATAATGCATAAGGACAGGAAATTTGCAATTTCTAATAAAATTATATAACAATTATTCTTTGACTCAGCAATGCCACTTTATAAAATCTACCTAAAAATAAAACATACCATGTATCCATAAAAGTTGTTTATCTATTCATTCCCCTTCTTTTCTATCTATATTAAAGTTTTAAAATATTCTACATAGAAGTCATACACATCTTTTGTTCAATTAGTTCCTAGATATATTACAGATTGGACAATACTCTAAGAGATCTTTTATGGCATTTTCTAATTGTCACCTATTATATAGGAATGTAACTGATTTTTATTTAGTCATCTGATATTGATCACATTTATGGAAACTCTCCTATTAATGTGTTTACAGAGTCTCTTGAATCTTCTATGTAGATAATCAACATCACCTATGAATAATGTTAGTGTTATCCCTTCCTTGTTAACCTTATACTTTCTGGTTCTTTGTCCTGGCTTACTGTACTGGCTAAGATCTCCAGTGTGATGCTAAATAGTAACATTCATGATTCTAACGTTTCATCATCAAGTATTTAGTTTACCTATATTGACAGATACCTGTTATTAGGTTAAACAAGTTTCTCACTATTCCTAGTTTAAGAGCCTCTATTATAAATGACTGAAAAATTTTACCAAATGCTTTTTCTGCTTTTATTGAGGTGCTCATATGATCAATATGTAATACTCCAATATGTAATAAACCCTATCAATAGATTCCCATTCAACATTCTTGAGATGATTCAACTTGTAATATGTTTGTCTGGTTTTTACACAAAACATTGCTGGAGTTGGTTTGCTAATTCCTATATTTATATTTCTACATAAGATTAGCATGTATTTCCCTCTTTCTGTAGTACTAGGCTGGCTTGTAGTAAGGGTATTCTAGTTTCATGAAGTAATTTCGGGTACTGTTCCATTTCATTTAGTTTCTAGAACAGTTTTTAGAAGACTGAGCTCTTTTTCTTTGAAGGCTACGTGGCAATTGCCCCCTCCAAAGTCATTAATGATTAATTCAACTTTTTTCTGTCAGTTTAAACTACATTTTTCTCTACAATTGTCCAGTTCATCTATGACTTCAAATTTACTATCAAAAAGTCATTTATATATACTTTCCAGATTTTTGAAAGCTCACTTATCACCACAATCATATCCCTTTTTACAAGCCTAGTATTATTTGCGCATGGCTCCTGTTTTCTTTTCTTAATTGTACATACAGAGAGCCTTCTGTTTCATAAGCCTTTTCAAAGTACCAACATCATGACTGGTCATCTTCTTTATTGTATCTCTGCTTCTATTTAATTTTCTGTTCTCTTTATTCTTTCCTTCTACTTTCTCTGAGCTTCTAAGATAGCTCTAACTTTTTACATTGAATGCTTACCTCATAAACTTTCGTTCTCTTCTTCCCCAACATAAGCATAAAAGGTATTGGTTTTTTAAAAATGGCCACAAATTATTTTGCACTACCTCCCATTGAGAAGTGTGGACTAGGCTCCTCTCCATGAATTTAGGCAGGCTTATGACTAACTACCTGGGCTGGTACAGTATGGCAGAGGTGACACCAAGGGCCTCCTTCTAAGGTTAGGTCATAAAAAAGTCACACAGCACCTACCTACTACCAGATCACTGACCACCATATGAGAAGTCTACAGCTTTATTGAGATATTATCCACATAGCACACATTTTGTCCTTTAAAAGTGTACAGTTCACTGGTTTTTAGTATATTCACAGAGCTGTGTAACTATTACCACTGTCTAATTTCAGAATATTTCCACCACCCCAAAAAGAAACTATACCCATCAGCAGTTATTCTCCATTCCCTCCTCTTCTCAGCCCCTGCTAACCACTAGCCCACTGTCTCTATGAATTTACCTATTCTAGACACTTCATATAAATAGAATCATACAATATGAGAACTTCTCTGTCTGGCTTTTTTCACTTAGCATAATGCTTTTAAATTTCATTCCATCTTGCATGCATCAACACTTCATTTTGTGGCTGAATAATATTCCATTATATGTACAAAGTACACATTTATCCACTTGTCACTTCATGGACATTTAGGTTGTTTTCACTTTTTGGTCATTATAAATAATGATGTTATGAATATTACTATACAGGTTTTTGTATGAACATGTTTTCAATTCTCTTGGGTATATACCTAGGAATACAATTTCTGAGTTATCTGGTAACTCTCTGTTAACTTTCTGAGTAACTACCAAACTGTATTCCAAAGTGGCTGCACCGGCAAATCAGACGGACTTCCAGGAAGATGGCGGCGTGAGCAGGGCGGCAGAAATCTCTTCCCAAAACTATATATATCTATGAAAATACAGTAAATACAACTATTCCTAAAAGAGAGACCAGAATACACAGGAAAGTGCACAGCATGCAGCTACACCTGAGAGGACTCAGCACCCCACAAGGCGGGTAAGATACTGAGCCGCAACACGGCAGGACCCGAGCACTCACCCACCCCAGCGCACTGGCAGGAGGAGAGGATTCAGAGCCAGGAGGGAGTGGAAGTACACCCCACAAAATAACCCGCCCCGGTGATCTGCATGGGGAGCGCTGACACACATAGCGCGGTGTAGCGGAGATTGGAGAGACAGAGGGTGCAGGATCTGAGCAGGGAACGTGCCAGGGTGCTTGCAGCTGGCTCCCAGGAAGGAAAGAAAAAGAAAAAAAAAAGAAAGAAAAGCACGCGCTTTTTTCACCGGTCTTAAAGAGACAGGAGCCCAGCGAAGGAGCCGGATCACCCCGGCACACTCAGCCCAGCAGGCTGGGAGTCCTGGGGAGTGTCAGACCCCTTAGCTGGTGACTGGAAAAGGGTGGCCTCACTTAGACTTCCCGCATACATCAACAGCCTCCCATTCGTTCCCACCGCGGCCAGAGCTATAAAGGGCCCTGCGGAGCGGCGCGGCCATGGCTGCGGAATAGTGGAGCAACAGCGCCACCTACAGCATCCCCACAGAATCTACTCCCGGTGGGCGGGGGTTTTTTTGGTTGTTTTGTTTTTTTTTTTCTTCTCTTTTTTTCTTTCTTTCTTTCTGTTTTTTTCTTTTAAAGTCTTAAAGAGCCCAGCTGACATGCGTGGCAACTATCAGTGACCAAATTATACAGCCATGAAAAGACAGAGGAATATGGTTCAGACCAAAATCAACCAGACAACCCCAGAGAGGGAGTCTGAAGGGATGGAAATGCACAGCCTCCCTGAAAAAGAATTCAGAATAAAAGTCATAACCATGCTGATGGATCTACAGAGAAATGTGCAAGAGCTGAGGGAGGAAGTGAGGGAAGTGAGGAAAGACAATGCAGAAATCAGACAAGCAATCGACGGGCTTAACAGCAGACTGGATGAGATGCAAGAGACTGTTAATGGAATAGAAATCAGAGAACAGGAATACAGAGCAGCTGAGGCAGAGAGAGATAAAAGGATTTCTAGGAATGAAAGAATATTAAGAGAACTGTGTGACCAATCCAAACGGAACAATATTCGCATTATAGGAGTACCAGAGGAAGAAGAGAGAGAAAAAGGGATAGAAAGTGTCTTTGAAGAAATAATTGCTGAAAACTTTCCCATGCTGGGGAAGGAAATAGTCTCGCAGTCCACGGAAGCCCACAGATCTCCCAACACAAGGGACCCAAGGAAGACAACACCAAGACACATAATAATTAAAATGGCAAAGATCAAAGATAAGGACAGAGTATTAAAGGCAGCTAGAGAGAGAAAAAAGATCACCAAAGTGGCTGCACCATTTTACAATCCCAACACAGTAATTCATGAGGTTCCGATTTCTCCACATCTTAATAGGCACTTGTCATTGTCTTCTTAATTCTTACTGTCCTAGGGGAGGTGAAATGGTAGCTCAGTGTGGTTTTGATTTGCATTTCCCTGAATTTTTTAACTCTGAGGGTTCCCTAACTTCTCTCTGGGCTCAAAAGTGCATTTAAAGGTATGTTTGCTAATATTTTCTCAGAATTTTTAGGTGTTTTACAGCAGAAAATTTTTTATTATCTAGTTTACAATATTGCTGAAAAAAAGAAATCCCTGTTTCTTTATCCATCATTACATTTAGAATTGTGCTTGCACCAGAGAAGTATCCAACAGATGATTGATTTATAACTAACTGCACAAAGCATCAAGTAAAATTATTCAAGATCAATTCAGCCAAATCCAATTCAATCATTCATTTATTAATTACACAAACACTTATTAAGTATCTGCTATATGTCCTATACTATTCTAGGCACTGCGAATATAGCAGTGAACAAGTCAATCAAAGCTCCTGACCAATTAGAGCTAATGCTTTAAATGGAGGAGACATATAGATCCTCCCCCAAAAAGTAAATAACTATGTAAGTGATAATTATTCATCCAGATAGATGTTATTAAATAAATAGGATGATGTTACTGATATTAAAGAATAGAAAGGAATGGGAAGGGTTGCTTTAGATATGGCCAGTAGGGAATGTGGGATTGCAAAAAGAACACTTGAAATGGATCTAAAGGATTAAAGGGGTCAGTCATTCAAAAAGCTAGTCAGGGAGAACATTACAGACAGAAAATATGGCCTGTAATAAAGTCTTTAGCCAGAAACAAGCCTGGTAAATTAATGAAGGAAAATAAAACCAATGTCACTGAAGCATAGTGGGTGAGAGGGAGTACCTATAAAATGAAGAGACCAAAGTGGGGAGGGTTCAGATACTGTAAGCTGAGTAACAGCTTCCCAAAGATGTCCATGTCCTAACCCCCAAGACCAGGAAATATTACCTTAAATGGCAAAAGGAACATTGCATATTTGGTTATATTAAAGAATTTGAGATGGAGAAATTAGGGTAGATCAAACAAGTAGGCCCAGTGTGGTCACAATGTAGATGAGGAAAGGAGGTAATCAGAATGAGCAGAAGCAGCATGATACGGAACAACAGAAGCAGAGGCTGTGGCGACGTGCTCTAAGGCAGAGGAGGAGACTACAAGCCAACGAATGTGGGCAGCCTCTAGAAGATGGAAAAGGAAAGAAACAGATCCTCCTGCAAGTCTCCAGAAGAAAAGCTTAACTTAACCCAGTGAAACTTGAGTTCGGACTTTTGGCCTGCAGACCTGTACGAGAATAAAACCTGTCCTGTTTTAAACCACCAAAGTTGTGGTAATTTGTTATAGAAGCTATAAGAAACTAACACAGATTTTAGTTTCTGGAAGTGGGGTGCTGCTATAACACAAATACCTAACAGTGAGTGTGAGAATAGGAGAAGTTTGAGGAATTTGAGGAGGATGACAAAAAGCCCACATTGCCTTGTACAGACTTTTAGTAGAAATGTGGATATTAATGACTTTGCTAGTGAGGGTTCAGGAAATGAGGAGCAGGGTAGAGAAAATTTGTGTCACCTTAGATCCAGAATCCCTAAATAGTCATAAACAGACCATAATGGGAGGAACATGAATGTCAAAGGTGCTGCTGGTGAGAGCTCAGAAGGAAATGAAGAACACACTATTGGAAATGGAGAAAGGAGATCCTTCTAGTAGAGCAGCAGACAGTGTGGCTCAATTGTGTCCTATGGTTGCATGGGAAGGAGAACTTATAAACAATGAACTTGGATATTTAGCTAACAGATCTCTAAGCAAAGTACTGAAGGCATGGCCTCATTTCTTCATGCTGCTCACAGTAAAATTTGAGAGGAAATAGACAAATTGAGGGAAGAATTTTTAAGCAAACAGGAACCAGGACTTCATGATTTAGAAAATTTTCAGCCTATCTAGATTGTAAATTATGCTAAAATCAGGGATTCAGCATCAAGAGAGCATGCTCTGGAGACAAAGCCATAGGCAGGGCTAGACAACCTTTTGCCAGTGCCTCAAAATGAACAAATACTCAGTAACACAGAAGGCTCTCTGAAGAGACTAGACATGTGACGCCTGGAACTCCTCAGCCATTTTAGCCGAAGCCAAAACCAGAGATTAAGTATCTAGGAGAGACCTGTGGAGGAGCATCTTGCCTAATAGAATGAGTCCCTGTGATATACTAAGAAGACTCAGGAGGATTTTGACAGTATTTGACCAGCAGAAACACTGTCAGCTTGAACAGAAAGAGATGAGGGAGGACAAAATGAAAGAAGATTGAAGGTCTACCAAAATCCAAAAGTAGAAAATAGACTGATGCAACTACTCTGGCGCAAATACACACAACCATTAGTGAAAAAGGAAGGATGACTCCAAGGGCATGGTCTTAAACCTGAGGCTAGAGCCTCAGGCTTCAGGGCCAAGATCCTAACAAATTTTTCCCAGCTGGATTTCAAATTGCTTGGTACCAGTGACTCCTTTCTTCCTTCCATTTTTTTCACTTTTCAGGTGGAAATAGCTAACTATTCTCCTATGCCTGTTCCATCACTGTTTTTAAGAGCAGGTAACTTATTTGCTAGTTTCACAGGTCTAATGCAGAAGAATTTTGAACCAGGAAGGATCATACCTAGAGATTCACCCATACCTGTTGTAAATGATTTAGATGATGAGACTTCTGAACTGATGACATTCTGGACTTTGAGCTGAGGCTATAATGTACAGCTTTGTAGATCAACATGAGGCACTTTGATTTAATTGCAGGTATAATGGAAATCCACAAAAAAGTTCCACCCAGCAAAGCTCTCTGTATTTAAAACCTGATACACATTTAATATATGTAAACCTGATTTACTTTTAATAAGATCATTGGTATGTACTATAAGGAGATAAGAGCAGGAAAATCCATTAGAAAACTAGTACAGTAGTGTAGACAAGACAGGGACCAGACTATGAAGATAATAGCAAGATAGAAAAAAGAGGATGGATTCACAATATATTTTGAAGATATAACTGACAGAGCTTGCTAGTAAATTAAATGTGGAAGATAGGAAAAAAGAGTGAAATGTAGGATGATTCTTATGTTAGGACTTGAGCAACTAGGTAGACTGTGCTATTTATTAGCTGAGGTGGGGAAGACTGAGGAAGGTATAGGATCATGGGAGAAAATCAAGACTTGCATTTTAGACATGTCATGTTGCTATTCTAATAGATATCCACATAGAAATGTCAAGGAGGTAGTTTGATACAACGGTAGGGAGCTCAAGCACAGCTCAGAGGCGGATTTATAAATTTGTGTGGCATTTAAAACAGAACTAAATGAACTCATACAGAGGGAAAAGATGGAAAAATGAAGTAAGCCCAGGACCAAACTATGGTACATTCCAGTATTTAGAGGTCTAACAGAGGAGAGACACCAAGAAAGGAGACACAGAAGGATCAGCCAAACAGGTACAAAGAAGTTGAATATAAGGTCAGAGATGTCATTTTGCCAGAATCACTGACACTAATTACAATTGTTTTAGTTATCTAACCTTCACACGCTGTACTTTATGAAAGTCTAGCTTAAAAATAAAAAATTTTAGCTCCCAGCATTAATTTTGAAAATATTCAAATGCAATGGTACATCCACTAGAACAGGAACTGTGCTGAACATTGAGGGGATCCACAGAGATTCAGAAACTTTTCCACAGCATGGCGACAGTGTGATCAATTTTTGTGATCTTTTAATCACAGACATAAAATTCTATAGAAAAGGAGAAAGAAGTGAAAAGGCTGGACTAATACAGACAAATCTGCACAAGGCATGGCCTGAGAACTACTGGATAGAAATAGAGCAACAAAGAGCAAGAAGAGCCATGACAACAGGTGTGTTCAGATCACGGATCCCCATCTACACTGTTTTCTCCAGTGTAGCCTCTGTTCCCACTGTCGCCACAAAATGCCCTCTTGCACATTTTATTTCCCTCCTTTTGAGCTGTCTCTATTGTTCTCTTGAGTCTCTCTTCACCTGACCACAGTTTTAACAGCTTTTGATTCCAACAGATCTGTACAATGTCTTTTGCTATAAAACACTGGTTTATAAAGTTTTAGGCAAATAAGGTAATCACCATAAAATTATTTTAAAGATTTTTAGTAAGCCTACGTTACTATATTATAGAAGACTAAAAATGTTTATGTACAGGAAGAAAACAATAAGGAGATTTGTTCCCTCTCTATCCCATTCCAAATAAGAAGCACAAACCAAAAATGATTATAACAGGAATATCATAACCCAAAATTTGAGATTTCAGGGAACTGACTCCAGTGTTCTCCTCTGTGGGACCAGAGGAAAGGTATATAGTTAAACTACACTTTAATGAAGGAAGGAGAATGCTGTAAAATGAACAGCAATACGGCCATGACCCAGAGATGAGCTACTCTGACCATGTCAGTAATGGTCACAAACCAGGCCACCTACAGAGGGATTCAAACATTTTTTTCAACTCTGAGGCTTTTCAGATCTGTTGAAGACTTAACTGCAAATATGCTGGCATTTCCCTGGCAAGTCAGTAATACTCACATATCACAAATACTGACATTGCCTCAACCCTGCTTAGAGTGAAATTCCAGGAAGGAGTGTTGCTCGTTGGCCAGACTCAGGAGGGCCAAGTCAGCTTTCAAGAGAAATGCAAGAAAAAGAACGCCCCTCAAGTTTCAAAAGGGAAAAGAGTAGTAAATGTATGAGCATCTCCTCCCCTGGCCTCCCGGGTATGTCTTTCCCCTTCTTCACACCATTTCACAGACTCCTCCTGAGTGTGGGGACTCCCACGATTCTCCTGCTTCTTCCTAATCTGGAGAACACCTGATGCCTTGGCTCCCACCTAATAACTGAATTACTTTTCCTGGGGTCACCCTGTTGGGCCACCCAGTTGTCAGGTGGCTCCTTCTAAGGAAGCATAGACAATGGTTGGTGTCAAAGGATGCTGTGGTCTTTGGATATGACATGCTCCTGATCTGGATTTCAACCAACTCCTCACATCTCTCTGATGGGGTACACTAACAGAAGTCCGTGGGAAATCAGCATGCACTCAGATTCCAGATTCTGAAAGGAACAACAACCAAACCCTCTGTTCTTTGCCTCTTCACCATGTCTAATAACCAATATGCTAGAAACCAGGCTTTATCAGCCCTCTGAAACCAAATATACAGTAACAATTCTCAATAACCACTTCATAAGCATTATGTACCTTAGGGATGCTTAAATCTAAATATAAATAACAAATATTAATATTTATTAAATTTTGAACTTTTTAAGTCCAAACTATCTGCCATCTTACTAAAACTAAGCATATACTGTGAAGTATTCATTTTGTAATTAAATATCCATGAGGAACACTGACTTACCTTTTCTAATACAGATGAGTTCATGTACTCCACAGGTTCTTTCTCCACCTGTAAAAAAAAATTTATTAAAAGTTCAGAAAAAGAAATAACCTGAGTTTGACTGCTACAAAGAACTGTTTTAAATTACTTTCTATAAAATGACTTCAGAAAAAAGTTTCCTAATTCTTCTCTTTAAACTTAACTATATGAACATGATAACCTGACATTCCTTAGCCCATAAAGTAAGATCTTATAAAGTCTTAGAATGAAGTTTCATCAGCATGTTATTTTTAAATTGTAAGCTTCTCAAGAGCAGAAATCGTATCACCCTTTCCGAAGCACCTCTACACACCATCAAGAAGGAAACACTTCAAGGAAGGACCTGCTTTTCTATCTGAGCCTTAATGTAGACAAGTAAATTGTTATGGAAGGGTCACTCCTGTAAGGGCACTGCTGATATTTTATCACATAAATGCATATTGTTCAACATGAAATGAAATCCTTTCCCCATTTTTCAGCTACCTACTCTTCTAAATCTATAAAATAAATTTTGTAAGTTAATATGATGATAAAAACTAACAAGTTTAGCCAAAAGCTTACTTTGATCATCATAGCTATTATCAAAAATTACTCTAAGAGTAATATTACTTATTAGTTACTACTATAAAATATAAGTATTTTACTCTGAAACATAATGCCACTACTTTAAATGAACATAAGCTAAATAAAATTTTGTGGGTGTTCTATAGATAAATGACCTTATAATTATGCTGTGAATTATGTTTAAACTTTGCATAATAAAAATATTAAATAATCATTTTAGCTCACCATAGAAGATTATGAACAGTGAAGATATAAGGAACAGAAATATCTTAGAGCACC
Source organism: Smutsia gigantea (assembly GCA_032199065.1). NCBI lineage: Eukaryota > Metazoa > Chordata > Mammalia > Pholidota > Manidae > Smutsia > Smutsia gigantea. Next base: position 932,853 of record JAVSCE010004904.1, on the reverse strand, counting down.
ACCATGAAAAATAAAAACCATGATGTCCTCTAAAAAAAGTAGGTCATCTGGGAAGCAAGCTAAAAAACTAGCAAACAGTATTTCTATCACTAAAGTAGGTTAGAGCTACATTATTACTTGGTTGTAACAATGCCATATTTTGATTATTGTCAACACTACAAACTAACATCTTTTTATTATCAACACTAGTGGTTATCAGGAGGATTGACTTAGCAAGAAGAAACACCTAACTTAAAGCTATGATTATAAAAGAATTATTATTCAGCAAACCTCAGTGTAAATGCAGTGAGACCTTACAATTGGAATGTTACCAATGAGCAACTGCAGATCACTTGCCAAAGGGCCAGAATGAACTATAACTATATACTGTACTACATATCTTTAAAACTGAGAAGACACTAGTCAAAGGCTAGAAAAAGAATATTTACCAAATTATAGGAAGAAACTATTTTCAAGAAATTTAAAAGAAACATGTAATAACAATAACATAACTCTAACATATATTGACATTATCACTGATGTTTTCATAGGATATTTAGAGATATGTCTTACGTGGTCTTTGAAGGCCTATCCTCTAGAATGTAATTCTTGTTTCTTAGTTTAAGTTATGTACTTATTAATTCATGTAACAAAGCTGTGTTTTTAAATCTGTAATTAAAACTAGACTTTCCCCCATATTTAATATCAGTTGTTTAGATTTTAGCCCACACTTCTTAACTTAAATATAACTGCATAGTTTTTACAAAGCTCACTATTAACAGGAACAATAAAAACTATCACATTGTAAAAATTTTCTCAAAAAACTGTAAAATGACAATGAAGGCTAACTCCCACTTTCAAAAGTATTCAATTTATTTATAACAAATGAAAGGACCTCATAAATAAAGACTGAATCAAATAATTACTATATTTTAAAATTACAGTCAATTGATAATCATCAATTTTGCCAAAGTATGCAAAAAAATCACATAGCTAGAAAAAGCAAGTAAGGTTGTACTCTACTGTTCTTGATACTTGTTCCAAAAATCTTAACCATGTGAGATTTCACTGATGTACAGGTAGAAATAAAAGTAATCATTATTACTGAAATGCAAATAGGTGTTAGGGATAAATAAATGCCACATAATAAAGTAAAATCCTTCCTTTTCAAAGCACAAAAGAAGAAATACAAAATGTTAAATAAACATTATTATATTACTGGACAATGAAATTAATATTCCGTTTTTCCCCAATCATTCCTGAGACCAGGAAGTGTGTAAGGAAAAAAATATGCATTCTGTATGTTAAATATATATATGTTTTAATGTGTATGTTTGGGAGTCAAAAGGCTTAAATACTTTTTCAAAGATACATGAACTTTATACAAACTTTATGCTTTTTTTTAATCTCTAAAAGTACATCAGAAGTTTCCAGAAGAAATATCAAATTTGTAAGCAAAAGGCCAGTCACAGCAAGTAAACCTTGACTTAGGTATGGAAGTAATCCTAAAAGAAGTTTATTGATTTTCAGATTATAATGCAAAAGGTGAATGATTAGTTGTTTTTATTTCAGCTTTACTGAGGTAAAATTGACATACAAAATTGTAAGATTTTTAAAGTGTGTAAACATGATGATATGTACGTACCAAATACGTATATCAAATATATAGGGGAATGATTATTTACTTATTTATTTTTGAGATATAATTGACATAGTATAAATTCAAGATATAAAACATGCTGATTTGTTATGTTTTACACTGCAATACCATTACCTCCATAGTGGTAGCTAACACCTCTATCACCCCTCATAATTATCATGTCTTTTTGTGGTGGGAACAACTAAGATCTAGTCTCTTAGCAACCTGTAAGTTTCTAATACAGTATTGTTGTTTATAATCACTAGGCCTGTATTTTAGATCTCCAGGACTTATTTATCAATGGTTGCAAGGTTTTACTCTTAAACAATAGTTCCCCAATTCCCCCACCCCCAGACCTTGATAACCACTATTCTATTCTGTTTTTATGAGTTCAGCTTTTTTAGATTCCACATATCAATGAGGTCATACACTATTTATCTATCTCTGTTTGATGTATCCACGTAGCATAATGTCCTCAAGTTCCATCCATAGTGTCACAAAGGCAGGATCTCCTTTCTCCTGGCTGAATAATATTCCATTATTTATATAAAATACATCTTCATCCATTCATCTGCAGATTAACACTTAAGTTGCTTCCTTTTCTTGGCTACTGTGAATAATGCTACAATATGCATAGGACTGCAGATACGTCTTCGACTAACTGTCTTCATTTCCTTTGGATACATACCCAGGACCATTACTGGATCATATAGTAGTTCTATTTTTAATTTTTTAAGAAACCTTTATACTGTGGCTGAACCAAGTTGGGGGAAAGATTGCTTAATCAGTCAATCACTTTAGAAAGAGATTCAACTAAAATGAATAATTATCCTCAAAACGAACTCTTGTATAAACAGAATTCAAAGACATAACAATAATGAAAACTTGAAAACTATATTAGAATGACAGAATATAAGAGACTAGAACTCAGAAATAAAGTGGTCTAGGTCATTACAGACAAATAAACAGATACTAAAGGTTGAATTATAGTTGCCCAGGGTCGATAGTTAGCTGTCAGATAAAATAATTAAAACACCTGGTTTACAATACAGTAAAAAAGTACAAATTGATTTTTTAAAATTTTTTTAAAAAGAAGGAAAACTATGAAATTGTTTTCTAACCCTTAAAGGTAATTTAGGTAAGCCAATTTCTCAAAACTATTGTCAGAGATAATACTAGCATTGTTATTGAAACTATCATCTCAGCAACATGGAAATGAGAAAAAGATAGAAAATGACAAGCTTAGTCAAAGTTATAATCTTTTCCCTGAGGCAAACCCATGTAGGTGCAAAATGTAAAATGGCAAAATCCTCTACAACTGGCATTATGTACGGGGTGTCAGAGGAAATGGCTGTGCGTGGGCACACACGTGCTGTGAATGTGTGCACATGTGTTTGTGTATGAATGCACAGATAATTGAGACTGTGCTTGGGAACTGAATTTTCTTAAGGTGGGTACTTATAAAGTGTTCTTTCCCACGTATCTATAGAATGAAGTATGTAGTGATATTGTATTCCCATCAACACAAGCCCAAGTACACAAAAATGGAATTAAACCCAAAGATTTAGTTCCTTTAAAATGGATCTAGGAGTGCTTTTTAAAATTTATATTTCTACCATGTTTATTTTGACCATTAATCTAAATCACTACAATTTATAGGTTCTATTGACTTTTTCTCAAATACCACAAAGCTACTTTAGAAATATCTTAAATTCCATCTTATCTAAAGATTTGTCTCCAAAACACATGCATTAAAGTAGTCATAGCCTTCAAATTAATGAGTATTTTACCTGATAAACTCTGTAAAAGCTAATTCTTGAGCAGACACCTATAATGTCCATAATAAGCACGAAACTTAAAATATTTCCCATGAATGCTGCCAATACCCCATCCCCCCAACCAACTTAACCCATTTAGACCACAGTCACTAATCTCTAGACACCTTTTAGTTTTGTCCCTAATTAAGTCATTCGAGGAATGATACCAATTTTGGTGCCTAATTGAAAGCACAGAGTTGTGAAAAGAACATGGTTTCTGAATTTAGCCAGACTTCAGGTTTAAAGTCAGCATCATCTCGTATTGTCTTTGTAAACTTTGGGCTTGTTACTTAATATCTGGAGTAATAAAAAATAAAAATGACCAAAGTCATTTATTTGTAAAGTAGTAATAATAACCCCAGGCCAGGAAATAGCTTTCATTTCGTAGACCAATTATGGTGGCTGAAACAGAGCTGCTGGAGTGGGGCTGGAGGGCAGTGCTGAGAAGGATGCTGAAACAAAGTCCACCACAGGAAGGCAAAAAAGCTACTTTAACCACACAGATGTCTAGAGCCACGATCAAGAGAGGGAGAAGTGGGGCCGTGCATGTGCTGTCCACAACCAAGGTCATGGATAGAGGATGTCTCGCTCTTACTGAGCAACACAAAGATGTTACTTCCCTTTACGTTCCTCACGAGTAGAGTAAGAAATACCAAGAAAGCTTAGATTTATGCTCTGAAAACAGAGAAGACTCTTTCTTCTATAATGTTTTTGTCTCTTCTACAATATCAATTCTCATTTAATTTCAAACACTGTCTTGTATAAATATTCCCAAGTAATTATTAATTTTCTCATGCTTCTTTAACTTGCCCTCTTTCTAGAATTTTTCCTTAAAAAAACTTACAGGCCTCCAACCCTCTGGGAGTTATCCTTCCAAATTGGAATTCCTTTTCTTTTTTGGTTGTTGCTATACAATTACTGTAGAGTTAAAATGGCCTGAATAAGTCCTTTCCCCACTGACTTTTACAAACTGATTTTATCTGTAATACTCCCACCCAATAAAAGCGTAAATTTTGAGACACATACTCACCACCACCCCAGCAGCGCACAGAATAACCAACTATATCTCTTTTCATAACAGTCTCTTACAGCACTTTATAATTTACAAAGCGTGCTAAATGCAGTCTCTTTGAAACATATAATTTCTTGTTTAATGAGTAATTTTTCTAGTGGTATGAATTTTATCTTATAAAAGTAAATTTACTATTGACAAATGTAATCCATTCTTCCCACTTTTGAGCCACTTTTATTTAGTTTTTTAATTTAATTATGTTTTGGCCTGTAAGATGCTCATTATGGTAATACCATAAAACCTCAAATAAGTATGTGCTCAAAGAAGGTGTTTTACTTACATTTTCTAGTTAACAGAGAACACCTTTTTGTTTTGACTATAGCACCAGGTCAATTTTTCAAAACTACAAATATGTATTACTGTATTAGTAAATTCAGAATACTGAAGGATAGTTTAATATTTCATTAAAATCCTCTATCTCTTGACGACACAGAATTTTACTGTAAATATCAATTCTAATACAGCCTTAAAAATGTGAAAATAAGAAATTGTTCTGAACATACATATGGATCCTGTAAGTTTGTTTTTAAATAAATTCCTAATAACAGTTTGCTGTGTTGTATTTCTTCCTAAAAAGTAGAAATCAAGGGTTCCAATTTGTTAGGTTTCAATTCAGATTTTACTACATATACATACAAAATATGTATATAATCATTTTACTCAAAAACTTGGAATGTTTTATTTATAGTAGTTTGTTCAATTTTACATTATCCCTATATAGGCACTTTCACATTAGGTTTTAACTGGCTAGGATTTGGGGGGAAAGAATGAAATCAGCTAAATGGAAATCAAATCTATGAAGAAAATCTACCATACTACTACACATATGCTATGTACAGATATTATAATTATTTTAAAGGAAGCAATAATGTAAAGAGTAGTCCTCAACAAATTGTATAATAAGCCAACACATGGTTGTCCCTGCTTTCTACATTGGCATATACTGTTCCACTCTAATGCTAGCTAAAGCAACAAAAAATAAAATGCTTCTTAATACCACAATTTCTCTGGTGTTCCCTACTTTTTTCTGATTTTGTTTAATGAGTTAGAAAAGGAATCTTAAATAAATTGTAAATTATTCAAAAGTATTTGCAGAGGTCTCTGAAACAAATCTACCTAATACCCAAACATGTTTTAAATCTCTGTGAAACATCAGAAATTTTATTCCTGCCAAAAATCAAAGTATCCCTTTTAGGAATATCATTAAGATGAACTGTAAATGCTCCAAAAATAAACTGTTCAATAAACTGCCTCACTCTGCCACAGACTGTGGATAGGTGTGACTTTCTAATTTTATTATTCCCTATTGCATTGTAATGCTATCTCCCAAATAATCACATGGAAAGCAGGAAAGGAGTATGATGTTCTCCCTCAAGACTAATAATACAACATGTTTGTATTGGGCTTTTCAACTCAGTATTTCAAATGGCTTTTTAAAGTCCAAATTCTGCCTCGGAAATCTTAAGAGTCACAAGTGTTCAAGAGCATCTCAGAATAATAGCAATGATTTTAAAATACACATGATATTGTGGTAAACTGTAGGGTGCATTATGAACATATACACATATACACACAAGATTCTAATTTACTCTTCTTATGCTATTTTTAAAAATTAAAAAGTAATTAAAAAGTTAAAACTTAACCAGAGAGGTTAATATATAGAGAATTGATAACAAAGGTGAATATTTTATTTCAGCAAGATATTTTACAAGGAGTCTTCTAAAATTCTTATGGAAGAGATAGAAGAATATACACTGGATAAAGGAAGGGCCAAATTATTAAAGACCAGCTTTATCCTGAGTTTTTAACTAATTTAGATTTGCATTTTTCAAAGATTAACTAGCAGTAGTTTAGAAAGAGGATTGGAAGGAACCTTAAGACTGGTGCTAACAAGGCTAGTGTGGAAAGTAATGAGAGATAAGGGAATAAATTAAACTGTAAGCACTAAGTATCATATATTAATTTAAGACAGAGACTTGGAAGAACTTAGTGAACGACAAGATGTGGGGGGTGAACAGTGTTGATTTCCGGATTTCTAACTGGGATGTCCGGCTATTTTCAAATGTCACTCAGATGGTAAATTTGCATGGAGTGGGGAGTATGGAAGCTGGGTTTGGTGACCTTTAGGACACTATGAATGTCCCAAATGAAACACTTAGGATAGCTGTGGGACATCCTTGATATCTAGCAACCACCTGGAAATATAAATTAGGAAAATTCTATGCACTTTTCATTTATTGATAATGGATTTTGAATTTACTGATCCAGAAAGCAGAAGTAGGGTGAGTAGATAGATAAAAGTCACTGAATGGCAGAGCTCTGATCAAATACAAAGACCTTATGAACTCTAAGAATCATAGTCCCACACTGGCATAGACTGGTCAATGTTCACTGGCATGTGAGTTCAATGAACTCATCATCACTGACTTGCTGTAAAAAACAAGGATGATCCACCTCTTGGTGGCAGGTCCCCATCACACTAGACTGTAATGGCGTGGTTAAAATTATCCATCTTCTCCACTACAGCCTGTGCTCCTGAGGGAAGGTACATTGTCTTGTTATCCTCATGGTCTCACAGAGCCTAGCACAGAACACTGAATAAGCACAGCTAGTGCTTAATAGGTGTACTGAATTAATAGGTGAAGAAGCGACTGCATGTTTTGAGAATCACTTCATTGGGAATAAGGTTGGACGAGATGCCTCTCGGGCCCCTAAAATACTAAGATGTCCCTAGTACAAAGGCCTCATCCAAAGCTCATTTCACTTCATAACACAGCATGGAGATGGTGTGCATAAAGAATCTGATTTAGTTTTGATAAACTGCCCAGCTAGACTAACCTGACCTGACATCTTTATTTAAATGCTAATATTAACTTTAGTTTCTTTCTTTGCCAAACTAGAAAAGACATAATTCATAATTCCTGCTCTTTATATTATGAAGCTTTAAACAAATGCTTAAGTAGAAACGTATTTACGAAAGCATCTCAAACACAGAAGACTCTGTAGGACATAATAATTTTTAAAATCTTTTTCTTTCAACATAAAAGTAGCAGTAAACAGAGCAAAATGCCATCAACTGACAACTGAAAACAAATCAGTCACATTTAACTGCTAGGAGGGAAGAAAGGAAGGACAAAAAAAGAGGTAAAATTGGAAATATTTTAAGACATTGTAAGTTATAGGATCAGACTGAGATGCTATTTGGCTAATTCTTCCTCACCTTTTGTGTAAACCTGTTTACCACATTGTTAGAAATTCTACCACACAGTGGTTGTGGAAAAAACATACAGAATGTAAATCAGTGGACTTGGTTTCTTGTTTTTTAACCTCTAGTAAAATGTATAGCAAGGAAATGTGTTTGAAAAAGTAGCCCACTGGATAACAGGAATGTCAAAGATTATTGGTAGGTCTTATTCCCAGTGCTCTCCATCATTTTAACTAAAGTAGATATCTAAAACTGTGAAAATGTGTGTCTTACATATAATCAATAACCAATCTCTTAAATAAGGTATATGTCAACATACAGCTAAAGTAATTTTGGAGGCAGAAAGATCATACAAAAGGAACCCCCAAAGATGTATGCTACTAGAGATTGGTCCCCAAGATGGGAAGTGCTTTGAAAAGTTTTACTGAGGAGGAACACAAAAAAAATTAAGCTAATGAGAATATAACTATAGCTACCTTGCACATCTGTACAGATGGATACACACAGAGAAATTCTACAAACTACTTTCATTGTTTGAATTAAGCTACGAGTGAGACAAGGGCTGGAAGGTGAGCAATCTTTCACATAAATATCCTAGACATGTGATGTTAATTTTCACAGAATCTTCCTTAAAAACGAAGCAAAATATAGACACTTCTTTCCAGTAAACATGTTTTTGGAACAAGAGAAAAATACACTCTAGCGCCAACTACAATATCTGGGAACCTAATTTAAGCTACTTATTGAAAACAAGAGTACTGCCAGCGCTATGCCCCTTAATGGACTGATAAATTTGCAGAATTCCAGTAGTGTGCGTTTGTTGTAAAGACGTATTTGCTTCTCTTCATTTTTTGAGTGTCAGGAAAAAAAACACGAGGAGGAAATGGGCCTCATCCCAAATTCCCCGGTTTCCCACAACAGCAAGCAGAAGGGGATGGACGGAGAGGGCTGCCCTGCATCTGCTCAAGAGTAGGGACCGGGACAGGGGTCAGGACCGGGACAGCAGAGCTGGACTCCCAGGGTGGTAGGAAGGCGGGTATTGCGGGAAGGTGGCGGGCCGGCGAGGTCCATGGAAGGGGGTCCACCCCGCGGTCCCTCGCTCCCCCGGCCCGGCCCGCGGGATCTGCAGGGCCGCCAGCAGAAGGGGGCGGCCCCGGCACGGGACCTGTCAGTGGGAGCAGCTCCTCCCCGCGCCGGGCGACGGGCCGAAGCCGACTAGCGGCCCGGGCCGGGAGGAGCGCGCCAGCGAGCGAGGGCGAGCCGGCAGACCCGCGGCGCCGCTCCGCCCACCCGCCTGCCGAGACGCGGCCGGGACCCCAGCGCCGCCCCAGCCCGCCCCCGCCCCCCGCCCTCCCGGAGCGCCCCACCTCCCCGCGCCGCGGCCTCCCGGGCGCCGGCGAGCGCCCGCCACCTGGGCGTTCCCCTCCTCGCTGACACCGCCGGCCTCCACTTACCTTCAATCGCCATGATGTGCTCGCCCTGACCGCACCAACTGGATGGCGGGGGCGGCGGGCTGGACGCGCCGGGGCCGCCGGCCAGGGCGGGGCCGGCCCGCAAACGCCGGCTGCGCGGCCGGGCGGGCCGGGGCGGGGCGGAGGAGGCTGAGCGCCGCGCCTGCGGACGGCGGAGGAATGGAACCTTCCCCGGCCGCCGCCGCCGCCGGCACGTGACGCCCCCCGCCCCCACCCGTCCCGCCGCCCCCACCGCGCACCGCGCCGGGATTCCAAACAGGTGCCGGGTCCGGAGAGCGCCGGGACCGCCGGAACTGCCGGAGGCACCGGGCCTGTGCGGCGGCACCGACCCGCTGGGGCTGCCGGAGGCCGGGACCGCCGCGGCGCCGTCCGCTCCTCGGGCGCCTGCCGCCTCCGAACTCGGGGAAGGAGGGGCGTGGGGACGGATGTGGTCAGGACCATGGACAGGTCTCCTCTGTTGACAACTGCCTCAGGGCAGCGCCCCGTGAGACTTCCTCAGATTCGGTGATCTGAAGGTTTTGTTTGTTTTGCCTTGCCTGAATCAGTCAAACACTCGCCGCACATCTCCGCTGTGGGGTGGAGAGACAGCTAGCTGGCAAAGAGCAAACGGGAGAAAGGGATCCTGAGGACAGAAGCTCCTCTCTCTTTCTTTCCCTCTCTCACAAATACACCAGCACTTCCCCCCTTAGCTTCACTCCTGATAAGGCTTGCCACCCCCCTGAGCTTGGTTAGCCCCTTGGAAATAGGAATTGGCGTTTGTCTACACATTTTAAACACACATTTCAGGCCACACAAAAGCAGAGATCAAACAGACGTTTTGACAAAGGGCCTGAGGAGCATGTCACAGGCAGTTTTTCAACATTTGCAAACCTATGAGCATTATGGTCACAGGCCAACCTTGAACACACCAACACTCAGTCCCTTAATTTTCCCCTGGGGTACTCGAACCACTCGACCATTTACCCAACTCTCAACTTTACTTGGAGCTTTAAATATTTAGTAAAATAAACAACATTGAGAAATAGGGAGTTAGTGACTTTTCCTTGTGGAGGACATGCTAACTCTTCGGGCAAAGTAGCTATATTGGGAACTGACAAAAGGAGAAAATATTTTGCACTTATGTAAGTGAGGTTGGACAGTAAATCTAGAGCAGAAGCTCTTTCATTGCTTTTATATAATCTCTCCCTCAGTCACAGTTGATGTTCAATAGATGTTAATTCGTTAACATTTCCATTACTTAAGTGAATATTAAACCTGGCACTGTGCTCAAATATGGCTACAAGAAAATACTTTTCTACCCAGAAAATATTAAATGTCTGTATTTTAGGAGAGCTCTGTGTAAGTGTGTGTGTGTATGTGTGTGTTTAACATAGATATCTATGACATTCAGGCAAAATACGTATACTTCCAAAGACATTTTTTTCCAGGCAACCTCCCTTCAACAGTCTTCAACTCCAAGGCACTGGTTTGAACTTGAAACCACTGTTCAGGGTTTTTGGTTTCTGGCTGGCTTGAGTAATCCAATTGTTCAACCTTTCTAAGAATTTCATATTGAAAACGAGAAAACTCTTACAATCATTTTATCACCAATTACACAAGTTACTATATATATGACCAAATTATGTGAGCTTCCACAATCCAAATTATTATCACCAGTTTGCTCAGAAAATCAGTTTGTGTATGTTTGGTGAACTTGAGCCTCAAATTTGTCATTTCTGGAAACTTAGGCCAAGCCTACTCAATACTGATCATATTTTCCCCCACATGAGAATGCAGAATTCTCCCTACCAACACTGAATTAAAAACAAACAAAAAATGGTATTCTCCAAATATTAGTTGGAAAATTTCTATGAAACAAGTTTGGATAATATCATATGGTTTACCTTAACCTTCCAACATTTCATATAGCTGCTGAGATTGCTTAGCAGCCAGTTGGAGTTAAGATTTAACTTATTACAATATCTCTATTTCTAAAGTATGCTACGTGTTTGATACTTTTAATTTTGGCGAGTGTCTATTCATAATTTAAATGTTTTACATTTTCTTACACATCTTACCTAATGACTCAAGTTGTTTCTACTCTTCACATTATACATTTAAACTACCCTTAGTCTACACACCTTCATGCACTAGGGAATGTTGAAGAACTGCTTTGTTTGTAATTCTTCATTCTCCTTTATTAATTAATTATTTGCCAAGTAGTTTCTAAACATATAGTTTAAGCAATTACCTAATTTACCCACCATGTGTTGTGGAGACGGGCTGAGAAGAAAAAAGAAAAATAAATCAGAGTGATTCCCTTTCTTGTGACACAAAAATGGAAATGTGTTTTTGGTATTTTAAGGTTCAACTCAATATTTCATAGAAATATTATTTAAAATGATAGTTGACTTCCAGGAAAGCCACAAAACTTACTTATCCAGTGGTGTGGCTGAAACATCAGTGGACAAAGAAAGCACTGAAGGTGAATCATGTTGAAAGACCAACTCTAAGGGAAAGTTGAGAATTAATTTCACCTACATTAGTTAAGTAGTTTTATGTGTCAACCAAGATAAGCGACCACCATCAATAGCAATACTACCCTTATAGAAAAGTATGTATTAAGTTACAAAAGTTCCCAATGTAATTTTAAGAAATAAATGATTTTTAAAGTTGGGACCTTCCTTTATTTCATTTAAATTCTTCAATTGAAAGAGACCAAAGCCACTGAAAGAATGGAAAAAAGGCTACCGAGCAATATATAGTTGCATATATAAAAATGGAAATGTAACAAGTACACAAACTAAAAAATTACATTTTGGAAAATTTACTAGGTGTTAAATTATGTTATCCAGAGATTTGAGTCTTTTTGTGAGAGAGACATTTTTAAACTGTAAGCTTTGTTAGTTGCAGTTATCTGAGAAGATACAGCTGGATGTAAGAATCTAATGAAAAATCTAGTTAAAAACCATTAATGTTGCATTTCTTTCATGAATCCTAATGTCATGGAAACAGTTATGATATTAGTTATTTATTCTGGTAACTCTGCCAATGAGAGCAACTCAACCTGAACTAGCTTAAGGAAAACAGAAAGTTATTTATAAAGACAAAAGTATAGAAATAAAGCTGCCATCAGTATCAGCTAGACTTGGGAACTTGAACGCTATCACTACATTTTCTGACTCTTTACCTCTCTCTCCATGTTTGCTTCATTTTGCTTTCTCACACAGGCTAACTTTATCTCTTTGATAGAAAAACATGACCCCAGAAAAATTACAGGCTTTACAGCTCACAGATTCAGCCAACTTTCTGGGCCTCAAGTTCATAAATTCTAAAAAAGGTAGGTGTCATGGCTCTACTTAAATAAGATACCCGGGCCCAGACCAGTCAGGAGGCCATGTACTGAAATTGGCCCAGCTTGTATCATGTGCATACCTCTGACAAAACCTCTGTGGCCATAATGGAAGAATACAGCAGCCCTCAGGGGACCTATATGGATGAACTGGAGAGGGGGGAATGTAGTTCCCAGAAGGGGATTCTTGAACAGAGAAAATTTAAGTGATGACTACAAGGGTACTCTACCTCAGTACATTTCCCTGAGGTTCCCTCAGAGTAGAGCTGTTTAGATGAGTTGTCTATGATAACAAAAACTTTCTGTATTTGTTCTGTGCAATAGAGTGGCCACTAGCCACATGTGGCTAGTGTCTACTGTATTGGACAGTAAAACCTTAGAGCTACAGAAGTGGCATGGTGTTCAGGGAAGGACTGCCAATGAAGATTATTTAATTTGTACTTGGTGGAATAAATTGCAATGTTTTTGGTAGGAGAACAGTAGTCATTTCCCCTGTGTGGATCCTCCACCTGATGAGCTGGTACAGTGAGAAATGTATCCATCACACTGAGTGAAGTTAAAGATTGAGATGGGAAGAAAAAAATAATTTTAACAGAAATCAGAATAATTCTTTTTTTTCTCTTCCATTTCCTCCAGCAATTATTTTCCTCAGGACTTGTCACCCACTCCACTATGGGCAGCACAGTAATAGCTAGGAGAAAAACTAAACAGAGCATTCTAGGATTGTTTTTATTCATTTAATTCAAATAGTAGTTTTGCTTCTTGTCTAAAGCTTTAGAGATAGCATGCAATCTACCAAAGAAAAGAAGAGAGCAGATAGCACAGACACTAATTATCACCCTACACTTTCCTTCCATTTTATCTTCCAAGTCTTTCATGCTGACTGAAGGGCTACCTACACTTCTCTTCCTTTACCTCTAAATAGAATGTGCTCCTGCATAATCTCTGTTATGATTTCCTATTGATCGAGGAAGTTATTGCTATTGGCTAAATTCATGGAGCAGGATACTGTGGTTGGTTGTGACAACTACAAAGTATGATATTGGCCTGTCAGTGCAGAGGAGTAAATGACCTAAACATACAGACCGATTTATCACAAAATGTTCAACAAGTACATGCTTAGTAGGTTACAAGCTACAGTAGCTAAACCTTCTTATTCACAACAAAGAAGTATATTATTTTGTTCTAGTAGGAGTACCTAAGTATATTTAAAACCTTTTTTCACAGCTGGATGTTCCCATGATAATGACTAGTGACAGTTATATAACAATTTTCAGAGGTCAAAAAGTATGCCACAAACCTTTTAAATACAAATGTGTCACCAGCGAATGCAGCTACCTGCTATGTTGAAAGCAGAAGAAACTTTAGAAAGCCTTAAGAACATAAATAGGTAGGAAGGAAATTGGATTCTACACTTAAGAAAATACATTATCTGAATTAGATAATAAAATCATTTCTGCTGCAATAAGTCGTTCAAATCTCCTTAGTTTATGTAACTATAAATGTGTGAGTCTGATTCAGTGAAGATCACTGAGAGCTTTTATTGCTTACATTCATCAAATATAAGAATATCAAATATAATTCCTTGTATTAAAGTAGATACTCAGTAAATTTTTGTTAAATGAATAAATAAATGATAATAGGCTTAGGGTCTTGGATCCTTTATATAAGTAGTTCTTAAACTTTTATGTGTGCATCTGCACAGATAAAATAGCCATTGATTATCATGATAAAGAGAACCTTAAAAGAACTCTTTAAAAAAACCTAAAGAACTCTTGATGTAGAATAGTATTTCTCATCTTCCCAATTATTTTTTCCCAATATAGAAATACTGTTTGTTTAACTATATACTGTTATGAATGAAAGAGAAATGTTTCAGAGCTTAACATGGTATAGCATGCCATGCTCTGACTTAAAAAAAGTTTATGCGTATTTTTTATTTTAAGGTAGAACAATTTATTAAAGGACTTATGTAATATCTTTTGAAGATTCAAAAAAATTTGATGCAATGATCAGTTATAGGATGGTGATTTGTAAGAGTACAGTTTCTTTATGTGATATGCTAATGTTTGAAAGTGAATTATGAGACTGTAAAAACAATGTTTCAGTTACTATGGTAAAGTTTTCATTTCATGACAATGCTCACTGAATTTTAAAAAGTGAAAATATCATTTCAAAAATACTTGCTAGTAATTTTTTAAGTAATCCAATTTCTTTCCTAAAACAGTATGCACAAATATTTTGTTTAATTTTCAAGAGAAAAGGTGATATAAAATAATATATATATCTATTAAGGTACCTGCTACTTCTACCACTTTCTGTCCACTGCATCTTATTGTCATCAATTTATATGGGGGAAAAATGTACTTTTCCAGATACGAAGACCTGTCTTTTTTCTTCTCCACTCAGACATCTTCCTGAACCAAAATATACTCGAATTTATTCCCATATTACTAAATATTCATCCAATTTAACTTCAGAGGTGGAATTTGTACCTAGTATAAAATCAGAGAACTCTAAAGAAATTAAACATCTGTCTAGGAAGAGGTAAGGCTCTCAGTTTTGGTACCCCCAAAATAAAACTCTTGATATTTTGATTCACTAGCTATCTATATTATTCAACCTGGTCATTTAGTTTTTAAAGATGAATAACAAGTAAGGATCTCTAGACATCTGACAAGGACCAAAGTAAACACCTGGATCAGTGATTCCAACGGAAACTCAGAGAGTTTCAAAAAAATATTATGAGCCATTAAACAAAGGCTGTTATTGGAAGAATAAAAAGACAGTGAGAAATCCAAGAACAAGGAAGACGTACTGAAATTTTAAAATATGATTGTTGAAACAAAACATTCATTAGAAGGGATGGAAATGATAACTGGACTTCGGAAAACAGGTTGGCAGTTTCATAAAAGTTTCGACCACACTTACACGATCTAGTCATTCCTCTCCTAGATACTTATATAGGAAAAAATAAGGCATAGGTCCATACAGAGACTTGTTCAAAGTATTCATAGCAACTTTATTTACCAAAAACTGAAAGAACCGAAACGCTTGTCAATAGCTGAATATATAAACAAATTGTGGTATATTCATATAATGGAATACTATTTAACAATTAAAAGAAAGGAACTGTTGATACACACAACGTCGTGGATGAATCTCAAAATAATTTTGCTAAGTGAAAGAAATTGGAGGAAAAAGTATATATGCTACATAGTTCCATTTATTTAAAAGTCTAAAACATGCAAATGACATAATCTATAGTGACAGAAATGAAATGAGTGCTTGTCTGGAGTCAAAGGGGAAAGGTAGTCTAGGAAGGAGCAGGAGGGAGAGATTACAAAGGGGCAAAAGGAAGCTTTTGGTGGTGATGTATAGGTCCTTTATCTTGATTGTGGCAATAGTTTCATGGGTGTATACATATGTCAGAACTTACCAAATCATACACTTAAAATACATGCAATTTATTATTTGTCAATTATGCTTCAATAAAGCTGTCTGAACAAAGAAAAGGAAAAACCGAATATAAGAAAAAAGACTAGAAGAGAAAAAAGGCAGTTGAATGAAAAATATGAGAAAAATTAAATTTCATGATTGGATCCTGGAAGTCTAGTGTTTAGCTGACAACAGTTCCAGAGGGAAAGAACAGAGAATATGGAACACAGATAGTTAAAGAAACAATAGAAAATTACTTCCCAGAGCTAAAGGACTCCTTTGGACTTTAGATGGAACAATGCCTCCAAGAGCTGAGTATGACGAATACATAAAAAGGCACATGTAGGCACATCCCATTGAATTTCAGAACATCAAGGTCAATGGAGGATTCAAATGAGAGTCAGAAATGTCAACGACAAAGTAGATGTTAGAAGAGAAGGCAGCAATGCCTACAGAGAACTGAGGAGGAAGTGATTATGAAATTCAAATTCTATGTCAGATCGAACTCAATCAAGAATACAAAATTGAGTCATTTAAGAAATGCATAAATTAAAAACATATACTTTCACGTACTTTTAATTATTTTTAATTTTTAACTTGATGATATAGCCCTGCAAAATGAGAATGAAATCTAAGGAAGAGGAAGCTATGGATCCAAGAAACAATGAAACTAACCTATGAATACAGTGAAAGGAAATCACAGGATGACAGTTGGGCAACAAGCCTAGAAAGCAACACATTAAAATTAGAAAAGAAAGTCTGAAGAATATGCTCCAGAAGAAAATTCTTTCCATTCAACAACTAACAACAAAGCTGTAAGATCTATTAACATGAAAAAGGTATATATTTCTTCTCTTAATAGAAAAAAAGAAATGCAATTAGATATACTAGGGGTGGGGGGAGCCATATGACCCAAATATGAAGCCCTATGATCCAAATTAAATATAACATGGTTTTGAGTAGCTGTTAGAGTTTAACACAAGACAATCCATTTGACCTTGACAGTTGGAATATTCTCTGGGTCAGCACTGATTTAGCAATATAGTATTGCTAAATTTCTAATGTAGGATTTTAACTATACAACCTGGATCATAGTAAATAATGTTTATTTAACCATAATATTATAATACCACTTATTTGTTCTATGGTGTTAGAAAAAGTGTGGAATACTTACCGCACAGAACAGAATGTAAATGCTATCAATCTTAGCAACATCAAAGTAAGGATATAGCCATCAGAGACTAAACAGTGAAACAAAGTGCTGAGAGATAAATAACTGGGATGGTAATTTTTCTCATCTTACATAATGGAGAATTAAATGAAATAGAATATATATATGGTATATTTAATATGTATTTAGGAGGAGAGGACAATAGGAGACGAGGTGGAAAATAGTATGTATGAGCCAAACTCTTTTTATAATGTGAAGTCAACAAGTGTTGTCAAAACTTCTAAATAAAAAAACAGAATTATAAGTATATCCTTTAGAATTATGGTGATAATACCAAGAAACAAAACCAGAAACATATATAAAAAGCTTACCTCTTGGGAATATGTTGGGTGTATGGGGAGTTGCAAATGGAAAACATTTATTTTATTTTGTTTTATACCATTCTAGACATGAGTATGTTTTACCTTTGTTAATATTAAAAACGTAAGTTAAGTGTCTCCCACTTCCACTGCCCTCAAGGTAAAATCCACACTTACAAAGTTCTTGATGACCTTCTCTTACTAGTTTCCCAGAATTCATGCACCTGATCTCACTTTTTCCTGAACATTCCCTGTTCTTTCACTCCGTTATGCATCTTTTGCACTGATTATCTTTCCATTTTAGATGGAAGGTGAGGCTCTTGTTTGCCTGGGAAACTTCTTTTCATCATTTAAGAAGGAAGATCAAGAAATCATAAAAAGAAAGAAGGATTAATTTGACTACATAAAAATTTAAAACTTCTATATGGAAGAAAAACACCATAAACAAAGTTTAAAGATGAATTCAAAGTGGGAAAAGAAATATATGACAAAGAGTTGGAAGGCAGGAGAGAGAGTGGTTAGAGCACGGACTCAAGAACCAAAATGCCTACAACTGGCCACTTAATAGCTGTGAGATCTTGGGCAAGTTATTTAACTTTCATGTGCCTCAGTTTCTTCATCTGTAAAATGGGAATATAATAGTACCAACTTCATAAGACGTTTCTGAAGAATAAAGTAATTAGTACATATAAAGCATTTAGAACAGCACCTGGTATATACTAAGTGGCATATAGGTTTTAGGTATTATATTATTAAGGATGTTAAAGAGCCTTAATATCAAGAAGAAAACAATATGTTAGCATTCATTAGAAAAGGGGTTTTAGATGTGAAGAGTTAATTCACAAAAGAAGAAATGCTGATGGGAAATAAGTATGTGAAACTTACCATTTATAAAAGCAATGGAAATTAAAACACATGAGACTTCTTTTGACTATTAGATTGGCAAGCATTTAAATAATTCATAGTGCTTAGTTTTGGAAAGGGTATGGGCAAGTGGGCACGCTCCCAAATGTGGGGGTGGGGAGGGGAGTGGCAGGGATAAATTGGAATAGTACTTCTGGACACCAATGTGGCAATATTAATAAAAATTAAAGATATGTAATATATTTTGAACCCAGCCATGCTAATTTTATGAATTTCTGTAAATAAGCTGGCAAGACTATCTTTCTTTGTTTAGAACATTAGACAATTAGAAATAACCTAAATATCCATCAATAGGAGGCAAATACGATTCACCCCTTTAACAGAATACTATGCATTTATCAGAAAGTAGAGCCACAGTTATTAACATACAAAGTTATCTATGATATATTAGGATTGTTTTTTTAATTTAGCATTTGGAAGTCTTATTTTCCATTAGGCAATTTAGTTGCAACATTATATCTAATTCTCATCACAACTCTGTAAATTATATCATGTTATTAGATCAGTATTACAAATAAGGAAACAAGTTCAGAGCCATCTGATGACTTAGACCAAGGTCACAACTCAAACCCAGGACCAGTGACTCTGAAGCTCAAGTTCTTAACGTCAATGCCATAATGCAACAGGTTATAGGCCAGATAGAACACCACAAGCCTATTTATTATATAATATAAATATATGTTATGGTTTTATGTATCATCCTGACTGGGCCATGGGTGTCCAGGTTATTTGGTCAAACATTATTGTGGGTATGTCTGTGATGGTGTTTGCATTTGAATTGGTGGACTGAGTAAAACAGATTACCCTCCCTCCCCCGCAGGAGAGTGGGCCCCATCCAATCAGCTGAAGACCTAAATTAAAACAAAAAAGCTGAGTAAGAGGAAACTGCTCTTCCCTGATGGCTTTGAGCTGGGACATCAGTCTTCTTGCCTGTGGGCTCAAGCTGAATCTCTCCTTAGGTCTCCAGCCTGCCAGCTTTGGGATTGGACCTTACACGATCAGCTCTCCTCAGGTCTCCAGCTTGTCAACTGAAGATCTTGGAGCTTGTAATTATGTGAACCAATTCCTTATAAAATAAATTTCTCTCTCTCTCTGTATATATATTTATTATATCTTTATAAATTCATATTTATATCTCCTATTGGTTCTGTTTCTCTGGAGAACCCAGATGAACACATAGGTAATAATACATTTTTAAAGCACCCAAGTGTTGGGTGGATACATACCAAACTGCTAACAGTGGTTTCCTCTCGGGCCAAAAGCACAGAATAGATTTTCTCTTTATGTTTTGTCATTCTGTGGTCTTTGAACTTTTCACAACCAGTAAGAATAGCATTAAAACTGAAAGTATACAATGATATTCTGAAAATAAAGCTGCAAATGGCACCTCCCCGTCTCTTTGATGTCTCCCAACTCTCTCCCCCAATCAGAGGTAAGAACTTTCCTGACATTTTTGCATTTATATATGTATTATAAAATTTAGAGAGTATCTCTTCATAATTGAATGGGTCCTTGACTGAGTCCTAAATTAGGAACCTTGTTTCGTTTATCTTCCTGGTCCCATTTCACTGAGAAGGCTAAAATGCGGGGTTCCTCAAATAGATATGGTTGGAGCTGGATGGGGCACCCTAACCTGAGGGAGGACATGCTGATCCAACCCATCCTTGTCTGTGCTCTCCTTCTCTTTGTGTGCCTGGAAAGGGTTTTACTGCTCTCTGTTAAGAGCCATTCCTTTTTTGATTTAACTTCCTTTTATGTCAGAGGCTTAGTTATATAATCACCAAGTTCTTTGTTTTCTCCAAATTTCCCCCATAGGGCTTTTCTTTTGGTGCTGGTCATTGGGAAGTCATTTAATGTTTTGAGCTACATTTTGCACAATGGGAGAGTCCGGATCCAGGGTACAATTTTAAAGAAAACTTTGACAATTACATAAGGATCTACATCCCAAAGGAAACCACTGAGTATAAACGCCTCTAAACTGGGGGCAAAGTCAGATTTGTATGCTTCTTCTCTATTGTCCTACTGTCATGGGGAGATCTTGTATTCTGAACACCGTCACCCTGACTGTATACTACAGAATGACTATCATTTTGCCCAGTGTATATTAAATGAGAGTATATACTTGTGTGGTTGGTTGTGCAGAATATAAAAGTGCTAACTCTAAAATTTGTTTTCATAGTTAAAATACCAATACCTGAACCAACCTATGGGATCTATGTCCTCGAATTATCCAAAGCAGTAAACTGGAGTGGAGACCGGGTAGGAGCTCTGCGCTGAACTACACTATTTGTGCAGTACTTGCACGAGTCTAAGAGTGGCTGACTCCTTATTTTTCACCCTAGACATTTTGCTTACCTCACCCTTCCTCCTGGCCCAGGATCCTGTCATCTCTAGCTCCCCTGGGACACAGCAATGGGAGAGGATACCAGTACTGATAAATCTTTCCCATTCCCACTGTCAAGCCCGCAGTGGTTCATCATTAGCAAAGATGTATTTAATTAATGAGAAGTCTTCAGTAATGTCTTCCAATAAAGGAATGAAAACAGAATAGAGAAGACCTTGGCCAGAAGCAGCGCAAGTGAGGGCCTGGAGTTTTCATTGAGATTATGTTTAATTTTCACATATAGAGTGCTTACTAAAATTATTAATGTGATTTTAGGCTGAAATTTTAGATGCATATTATCTATCACGAGGAAAGCAGTAATCCGTGCCCTGGTAAAATACCTGGAGTGAATTTAGCAGCAAGATATTTCTAATTATATTCTATGGGAAAAGGTTAACAAGCTGATAATGTTTAGTCTGAAAAAGAAATGACTCAGGGACTCTGTGATAATTGTTTTCAAATATTTGAACGGTTGACAGATGAAAAGGGATCAGGCATGTTCCGTATGGTCCCAAGGGTTAGAGCCAAAACCGGGGGGTGGCAGCTGCACAGAAACAGATCTTGGCTTATTATAAACTGTGGTGCCCAGATTATTATTGTTACAAATAATCCCTCTTGGTTTAATGGGTAAAATAATTGGATTTTTTGCCACAGTAAACCAGATTGCAATCATACCCTACATGCAAGCTCTACTGGAACAGAATTATGCTAACAGACCTAGTTAACAAAAACATCAGATGAATGGCAGATTTGGGCAGCTGCCACCCTCCTTCCTTCCATCCCTTTCCCTCTTACTCACTCGACTTTTTTTTTAACCCTGTGTTGGTGGAGGCATTTTCCCAGGTGGGCTTTCTTCTGGCTAAAAGACTCTCTGCCTGGAACCTATCCCATACTCTCTCCACCCTTCCCTCTCCCACAGCCCAGCTCCCCAGTAGCCTTCATTTTATACCAGTGCCCTGCTTTCTAAATCCTAAGGATGACATTCTGGTTTTGTCACATGAACCAGACCTTAGATTTTGCACTTAGATCCCTCTCTTCCTCTCATTTCCCTCTTTTCACTTACAGCTTTGATTTAATCCCCAAAGAGTCACCTCTAGACTCCCTAAGGTCAAGAACCTAAAGTGGAACAACTGATGTTCACAGAGAGACTCTCCACCTCTGAGAGTCTATGACTATAAGACAAGCTTGGGGTAGAAATGAACAGTATGTGCTTGAAGGATGGTGATATTTGCAAGACACAGAAATTGCATTAGTGAATGCAACTCTTCCAGTCATATCGGAAGTTTCTGAATTCCAGATGGAATTTGGGACTCCACCAAAATCTTGTAGGGCTTTGTAAGAAGCTGGTATGTTCAAAGTAATGTTCTAGAAAGAAAATTATAAGGTGGAGTATAGCACTGGTTAAAGAAGGTGGAGAATAAAGGTACAAAACAAATTAGAAAATGCTCTGGTAGTCCAAGTATGGGCGATGGTAGCAGCTGTGGGAATGAAAAGTAAGAGCTACACTGGAAAGACATGCTAGAATTTTGGCAATACTTAATATACTAAATGTTATTGTTTTATCAAGAAACATATATCCCTGCTCTTTGAGGAGCTGCTGATATCCCACTCTAGCCATCCATATGATTCTGCAGAGGACTGAGGTGCACCCAGGAGAATGCCCCTTAAAGACCCCCTACTGCAGGGCCCAAGGGCCTGGCTGCTGCCCTTAATAACCCATCTCCATATTTGCATGGACCCCATGCCTCCCACAGGCTGCTCCTGCCAATGACTGAGTATGCCGGGAATACAAAAGCAGGTGGGTTCCTGGGATACAAGGGATGTCTGTGTCAGCCCACTTTGGTTCAAGACCTACCTAGTAGCCTTGCTGGACTTCCTACAGACTGCACAGCCAACTGGGTCCAGCCCACTATCCTTCTTCACTCAGAGTCAGACTGTATCATGGTCAGGTAGCTTCCCAGCCATTTCCAGCTCCTTCCCTTTCACACAGGCATTTTTCCCAGTAAAATACTTATTATTTAATCCCCTTTTGGTACCTGTTTCTTAAAAGACACAGACATTCCAAATATAGCACAACATCCCAAACATAGTACAACCCGCTCGCTATTCAGTGATTGGTCCAAGAAATATGCACATGTCCCAGTAAGAATGCCTCCCTGAGACTGGCTGAATTTAAACCAGAGGCCAGAATTTTCTTTACGCACATTGAGCTGTAGGCATGTGAGATCAAGTGTTCTATAGGTGTCCCAGCCTTGTGGAAAATACCCAGGAAGTTTAGCTATCATACAGATAGAAAACACATTCTAATGGCACCCATTTTCTGGTTTCAATTCCGGAATTCCCTAGAACTATTTTACTTCTTGCACCTGTTTCTTTGATTCTGTGAACTACCCCTGGATCTTTCCAGTAAATTACCTGTTTTCTTAAGCCAATTGGAGTTTCAAATTCCATCACTTGCAACCCAGTCTTAACTCATACATATGACAGAACAGATATAGAATTAAATATAGAAAAAAAGCTAAATTAGCTCTAATGTTATAAGCATAAGAGAAAATTAATGGTGTTATTCACAGAAACATGGGGATTAGAAACATTTTATGGGAAATGACTGAGTCACAACTGTATGCCCAAATAAAAATGTGCTTAGAGTATTGAGGTTAACAAAAGATTGGAGCCTTAGTGAAAGGTCCAGGGCATGAAATAGAGATACAGCACAGACTTGCTACTTGAAGCTAGAATGTAAAATCAGTTTATTGACGTAGTACATTCAGCTTTTGAAGTGTAATGAGATAACTGTTTCCTTTGTTTTTATTTTGTATCCTTGTATACAACCTATGTGAAATTGTTACTCACATGTGTACCCTTCATTAATGTTTTTAGTACAAATTAACTATGTTTTTATTTGTTACAACAAAGGTTGAACAAAGTTAAAGCCAAAATAATGGTTGAAGAACACAAATGATAACATGTATTATAAATATGTGGGGGTGCAGGGGCAAAGCAAAGTTATAATCATGAAGGATAATTTCATATGCCTAAAATAATGTGAATGAAGAACAAGAAGAAAATATCCTACTAATGTGTCATTACAACTATTAAAAAAAACAGGAAGAGGAGGAAATTGAATACTGACTCCTTCTATAGCTAAGTCAACAGTGGATTAAGTTAAAAAAAAATTTCTTCCATGAATCCCACTTCTAATACATGGCAGCTTATCTTGCACTTGCCTTTAAAAAATTAATTCCAGTGAAACATTTGAGGACACACAGCATTTTAAAATGTATGAAATATATGACTTCTCTTCAAGAGATAAGAAACCTCTTTCCCCGTAAATTGATTAGGCCAATAGGTGATGAGATGGCTGTGATAATTACAATATTGTGCCATGCCCTCATTGATTTGAATTGTCAATTTGAGTTTTTCACTAAGAACCTTTGGCAGCAGCTTCATAACTCTTGCCAAGAAGAGTTTGCTCTGGTGGCCCTCCAACCTAGCAAGTTAAGCAAAATATCCCCTGACAGGGTATTAAATACCTAAGTCTTTCTTTTAAATACTTGCCTTGATGAATTCATGTGTTTTCCCGCCTCCTGAAATAAAATAAGGGCTTTTTGTTTGTTTTGGAACATAGCATAAAAAAGGCCTTCACTGCAGCTGTTTCTCAAAATGTGGTTCTTAATGCTGCATCAGGACCATCTGGGATTTGTTAAAAACACAAATTCCAGGCTCCATCTCACATCAAATGGATCAAAACCTTTGTAGGTAGGGCCTGCGGATCTACCTTTTTAAACAGCACCCCCTCCACATGATTCTCCATGCAAAGCAAAGCTTTACTCCACAAAGACTGATTTTAAATACATAGTATTTTCCTCTCTATGGGTGATTTTAAGTTCAGGGGTCTGACACATCCTGAAGTTTTTCAAATAGGAAAGGTACTGGAGGGTACTTTCTCAATGTCTCAGGAAGAAACCTAGAGAAACAAACCTTTTGGGATCTCTTCCCATTCCGTAACACATAATTATTCTCTGGGAACAGTTCTCCCAGCTTTCAATGGTGAGACCCCCACACATTCTTCTCAAGTGCACATGGAACATTTTCAAGAACAGATCATATACTAGGCCACAAAAAGAGCCTCAGTAAATTCAAAAAGATTGAAGTTGTACCAACAAGCTTCTCAGATCACAAAGGTATGAAACTAGAAATAAATTATGCAAAGAAAATGAAAAAGCCCACAAACACATGGAGGCTTAATAACATGCTCCTAAATAATCAATGGATCAATGACCAAATAAAAACAGAGATCAAGCAATATATGGAGACAAATGACAACAATAATCCAACACCGCAAAATCTGTGGGACGCAGCAAAGGTTGTGCTAAGAGGGAAATATATTGCAATACAGGCATACCTCAGGAAAGAAGAACGATCCCGTATGAGCAATCTAAACTCACTATAAACTAGAAAAAGAAGAAATGAGACCCAAAGTCAGTAGAAGGAGGGACATAATAAAGATTAGAGCAGAAATAAATAAAATCGAGAAGAATAAAACAATAGAAAGAATCAATGAAAGCAGGAGCTGATTCTTTGAGAAAATAAACAAAATAGATAAACCCCTAGCCAGACTTATCAAGAAAAAAAGAGTCTACACACATAAACAGAATCAATGGTGAGACGCTGGGGGTCAGGTTTGTGCAATATACCTTAATCTTTGTTCATAATTGTTTGGGCTGGGCTAATAACTAACCCAGATGGGCCAATTAATCCCACTCAATCTCTTTCTCTCTGAGTGGGTGTATTCTTCTCCTACATACGCATATAACAATAACAATATTATACACAGCAATAATAGTATAATTCCATTCAGGTTCCCAGGCCCAATTTGAATGTGTGTAAGTATGTGAGAGGGGGTCTTCCCACACGTAACACCAAGCAATTCTTGAACACCAGAAGGGTGTCTGAAAACTCAATTCTGATGCTGTCTGCCCAGAGACAACACCAAATTCCCAGGTTAAGGACTCTGTCCTACAAGACTGCCCTCCACCTGCCACTCCAGACTCCAGTCACAAGCCACAGGCAGTTCCCTGTGTTTCTGACCTACTGGCTACAGACTGGAGGTTCCAACAACCTTCCCCTTAGGTTCAATTAAATTGCTAAAGCAGCTCACAGAACTCAGGAGAACACTGTAAGTTTCCAGTTTAATAAAGGACACCGTAAAGGATACAAGTTAACAGCCAGATGAGGAGAGACACAGGGCAAAATCCCAAATAAAGGAGCTTCTGTCCTCGTGGAGCTTGAGGCCTGGCTCAGTGGTGTGTGGAGGTGTCTGGTTCCCCAAGCTAAGAAACTCTCTGGGACTGAGAGGCAGGATCCAACCAAGCAGAGGTTTTTCTTCTCAGGGTTTTTGCAAGGGTTTCAATGCACAGTTATGAGTAAGTTAATTATTGGCCATTGGCTGATCCAACTTCCAGCCCCCCGCCCTTGGTCTCTCCTTAACTTGACAAAACACTGTTTCACCTTTAAAACTCTTCAGTGTTTTCAGGAACTGTGGATGAAGATAAATATATCTGGGATGTATATGTTTGGTCATATGAATGACCAAACATGTATTTCTTATGACTCATTGTATCGCACTCTCATTCCAACCGAGAAAGAAAAACGGCATGACAGTTGGGAGCTGTCACCTTTAAGTTTACAATGAGGTTCACTAATGGCTGACACTAACTCTGGACACCCCAGAGCGGCTGTGTTCTCATCCTCAACTTAGGCCTGCGATCAGAGAAGATATTTCAACAGTGAAACAAGAACAGGTTAAAAAGGGACATTTTGAGCACACAAAAAATATTTTTGAAATTAAAAATAATATAAATTTAAAATTCAATATAAGGTTGAAAGATACAGTTGAAGACATCTCCTGAAAAGTTGAGTAAAAGGACAAAGATCTAGAAAATAAGAAAGAGAAGATCAGGGGACACAGAAGTTCTAATATACAAATAAACACAGTTTCAGAAAAATAGAAAAGGAGAAGAAATCATCAAAGGAAAAAAATCTAAAAAAAATGTCCCATATCTGAAGGACATAATTTTACAGATTAAAAGGGTGCTCTGAGTGCCTAGTACAATTGATGACAAGAGATCTATACAAAGACACATCTCATGAATTTTCACAATACTTGGGATGGCAAGATCAGAAATCAGACATATCACAAGGATAAATATAGAACAACCTCATTACATAATAGTTGCTTAATATATTGAATCAGATTGGCTTTAGACTTTTAAGCAGCAACACTATAAACTAGAAGGCAATAAAGCAATGGCTTCAGAAATCTGCAGGAAAATTATTTCCAAAACTTCTATATCCATCCAAGTCATAAAGTGGAAGCATAACATAAAGACATTTTCAGACATCTATGGTTTCAAAAAATTTCACCTCCTATGCACCCATTCTTAAATATTTGTTTGTGAAAGTTCTCTAATATAGTGATGGAAGAATTCAGACAAGAAGAAGATAGAGATCATAGGAGCAGGAGCTCTAGCACATAAGAGAAACTCTTGGAATCCCAGGATGGTGATAAGGGAAGAGACAGAGGATGTCTGGACACCAAGCATGGAAAGCAATGAGTTCTAATGGGCAAGTTAGAAATCTCCAAGAGAGAGACTTCTGCATGAAGATAAATTTGGTAAAACCCTTAAGTGCTTGAACGTCTTGAGAGGGTATTTAGACACTTGGGATTGAATTAGTGATGGGAACATAGAAAACTAAGAACATTGAAAAAAAAAAGGAATAATTAACTTCAGTTTTCAGGAAAGGAATATAATCATAGTTTACTACATTGCTTAGCTCTGAATAGCAATCATTTAGTCATCACAATGTAAACATTGAATACTGATCTATCCAAAGTATAATTT
Source organism: Smutsia gigantea (assembly GCA_032199065.1). NCBI lineage: Eukaryota > Metazoa > Chordata > Mammalia > Pholidota > Manidae > Smutsia > Smutsia gigantea. The sequence goes on along the minus strand of JAVSCE010004904.1, from coordinate 905,158 downwards.
AACACTTTTGGAGTATAAAAACTATATGCATGTTTGTGATAAGAGTAGGAAAAGGAAAGAGATAATTTTTTATCTTCTGTAGTGGAACAGATAATGACTTAAATGGAGAAATCAAATAGTAATGCAACAAAGAAATATGGAGACAAACACCAAAATAATCAGTAAACAAGGGGAAAGTGTTGCCTAGTAGGAGGAAGAAAATGGTATGAGAGGGCCAGGAGGATGCTGTTTTTTTATTACAAACCTTGTAGGACTATTTTTCTTTTAAACTTTGTGCACAAATAACTTTAGTTATTTTTAAAAGACAAAAGTTAAAAGAAATAAGAAAGAGGATCCATTCACTTAAACCATAGAAATGCACAGGCTAGGAAGGTCTCACAATTGATGCGTCAGTTTGAGCTTTCTGGGAAGTGAATCCCAAGGGAGAATTAGAAGTGCAAACTTGGTAAAAGAAGACATAGGCAGTAAACCCTGCAACATCAGCATCAGAAATTTTTTTTCTGGATATGTCTCCCAAGGCAAGGGAAACAAAAGCAAAAACAAATGGGACTACCTCAAACTATAAAGCTTCTGCACAGCAAAGGAGGCTATTAACAAAATTCAACCTATTGAATGAGGGAATATATATACAAATGATATACCTGACAAGGGGTCAATATCCAACATATATAAAGAATTCATACTACTCAACACCAATAGAATAAATAATACAATTTAAAAATGGTCAAACAACCGGAAGAGACATTTTTCCAAAAAAGACATACAGATGGCCAAAAGACACTTGAAAAAATGCTTAACATCACTTATCATCAGGGAAATGCAAACGAAAACCGCAATGAGATATCACCTCACACTAGTCAGAATGGCTAGTATCAAAGGGACAAGAAATAACAAGTGCTGGCGAAGATGTGAAGAAAAGGGAACCCTTGTGCACTGCTGATGGGAATGTAAAATTGTGCAACCACTATAGAAAACGGTATGGAGGTTCCTCAAAAAATTAAAACTAGAATTACTATACGATCCAGTAAATCCACTTCTGGGCATATACCCAAAGAAAACAAAATCACTAATTTGAAAAGATATATGTACCCCTATGTTGGTTGCACCATTATTATATAACCACGATATGGCAGCAACCTAAGTGTCCATCGATAAATGAATAGGTAAAGAAGATGTGGTACATAAGGGCATATGAGCCATAAAAAAAGAATGAATCTTGCCATTTGTGACAACATGGATGGACCTAGAGGGTAGAATGCTAAGTGAAATTGGTCAGACAGAAAAAGACAATTGCTATATAGTTTTACTTATATGTGGAATCTAAAAAAGTAAAAGAAATAAAACAGAAATAGACTCAAATAAAGAGAATAAACTGGTTGTTGCCCTGGGGAGGGGTGGGGGGATGGATAAAATAGGTTAAGGGGTACAAGAAGTATGAATGTCCAATTATAAAATAAATACATCATGGAGATGAAAAGCACAGCATAGGGAATATAATCAATAATGTAATAACTCTGTATGTGACAACTACACTTATCGTGGTGAGCACTTTGTAATGTATATAAAACAGTTAAGTCACTGTTGTACACCTGAAACTAATATAATATTGTATGTCCACTATACTTCAATAAAAGACGAAGTATAAGTGATTTACTGAGGCGAATGCCTGAGCAAGAGAAAGGGGAAAAGGTATAGGAGTAGGTATGGAAAGCCCCAGACCACAATGCAGGTCTGATCCCAGTTAAAGAAGAAGGGGAAGGAAGGGGAATTGGGTAGAAAGAGCTTCAGACTATGATTCAAATGTGAGAAAGTTTCAGCCAGTCCAACACTGAACTCCAGAACAAGGACTGCCTCTTAGAGGGACATCCCCTCTGGCCAAATCTCAGTCCCCCCCACCATATTCAGTCTTTGGCTCGGTCCCTTTGCAGAGAGACCATTCCTTTGCCTTGTACTCTGCAGCACATCCTTCATCTCCATGCCTTTTCTTCCTGAGAAGAAACTTAGAAGGAGATTAGGGAGATGAACTACAGTTGATTATAAAGTTGCAACTGGTACTCATCATCTTCCTCTTCCACTATCCATCCTAAATTTTTCTCACACTGAGTATCGCTTCTGGAGGTCTTGGCAGGTTACCAGTTGTTGGCACACCTTTAACAGGTCAGAATTGCTGCATGTCTCCATTCATTGTCAGAACTTGTCGAGATAGCACCAAGAAGCAGCCAGGAAGGTCCTCTGCATCTCACTGGTGTTCCTCTCTGCCCTATTATATAACAGTGGCCCGGTATATAACTTCCTGTCATATAACTTTCTCCTGGAAATCAGTCAATTACCCCTGACAAGATAGTGACTCTTCTCTCTCGTTGATCCTTGGACACAGAAGTCCAAAGTGCCCAGGTGGGAGTTTTCACTTGTAGTTCAATGGGACCACAGCAAGAGTGCTTCCCCTTTGGGGACCTAGAACCCTGCAGAGCCCAGAACTGTGGGGACAGGAATCACAAAGTTCCCCAGTGAGTCTCTGGAAATGATGGTAAGTGGAGCCACTGATCCTTCTACTCCATGGTTCCCAAGCTGTATGTAGAAACTTGATTCAGTGTAAGTGCATATACTGCATCTTAGAGAATGTCGCCCACCCTTCCAAAGTATGTTTCCAAGCTGTCACTTCAGTTGTAACTTCAGCAGGTCATTCGATGCTCTGTCAGACCTGGTACTTCTGGATGGCATGATAGGTGAAATAACCAGTATTCCCAATGGCCCTGGGTTCCCTCTTGCATCTCCTTCACTGTGAAGTTGGTCCCTTGGTCAGAGAATGAAGTTGGTCTCCTGGTCCTAGGGATACTGTGAGCGAGTCCACACTGATGAATCAGGCACTCCATAAGGATCATGATAAAGGTGCTAGCTGAGTCTCTGCAGGCAGGAAAGGCAAATCCATACCTGGAATACATTTCTTTTCCTGTGAGAATCAATCAGGGGCCCAGCATAGTAAACTTTAAACCAAGTGGCCAGTTGGTCTCTCAATGAATAATGTCATATTGTGAGTACAATATCTCTATTGCTGGGAGGTTGGACATTCAGAAGCAGCAACAGATAGGCCTTGTTAAGTGGGAATCCATGCTACTGAGTCCATGCATAGACTCCATCTCTGATATCATGATCTCTCTGTTCATGCAACCCTGGCGATTAAGGCTAGCTAATGTCAACTGGCCAAGCATTTGCTCGCTCCGTGCCTCTTCTGATAGTCTGCATATGCCACCACTCTAACAGGAGGGCTGTGATGACACTTTATGTTCCCAGGTTAACATAGCTCCTATATCCAACAATCCTAAAAAATACCTGCATATTCTCCTTTCTCCAATGTATTGTCACCTGAGTACATGCTTGAAGGTCCCTTTAGGGAAGGACTGCAAGGATCTTTACCATCTATTTTTCCTGGGGAACCTATCCAACTTTCAGTCAGTAGGTCTGGGGTCGGAAAACTGGCATAGGTCCAGCTGGCTTAGGAACTGAACAAGGGATCCCAAACCTTTTTATAGGGGCAACTGCTCTCAGCCTTCTGCTCACCCATTCTAGCTTTCTTCTGATTGTAGGAAGCAACAGCCTTGTTTGTTTTCTACTTACAGGCACACCTCAGGGGTATGATGATTCAGTTCCAGGTCACCACAATAAAGCAAGTAAAATTAATTTTTGGGTTTCCCAGTGCATATAAAAGTTTTGTTTGCACTATACCATCATCTTATAGGTATGCAACAGCATAATGTCTAAAAAACAATGTACACACTTTATTTTAAAATATTGCTAAAAAATGGTAGCATCTGAGTTTTCAGTGGGTTGTAATTATTGATCATAGATCACTGTAACAAGTAAAATAACAATGAAAAAATTTGAGATATTGTGAGAATTACCAAAATGTGACACAGAAACATATAAGGGGCAAATGCTCTTGGAAAAATGGTGCTGACAGACATCTTGATGCTGGGTTGCCACACAACTTCAATTTGTAAAAACTAGCATCTGTAAAGCACAATAAAGTGAAGTGCGATAAAACAAGGTGTGCCGGTATTTTGTCCCTGGGGGTGCCAAGTTCACTGAACCATGTCCACAGCTCCCTTGTAGATTAAGTCTCCTTAGTTGTCTCTCCATATTTCCTAGTAATTATCATAATTGCTTTCCCCTGCCTTCTGGCGGTTAAGGGTCACCAACCGGCCTCTACCATTCCAGAATCCCAACAATCCCATCGCTACTGACGAGGGTACCTCTGGGACTGCATCTCCTACCATCAGCTCTGGCCTACAGATATGAACCGACACTCACCTTCTGGGTGACACTGGTGCCCATCTCATTAGCACATTCCTGATAGTTTGGTACATAATATGACTTCTAGACCCTCCTATGGAACATAATCTTCTGGTGGATCTTGTGGCTTCAAATAATACATATTTTCCAATATGTCCATGTCCCTGAGTCTTAAATCCCTTCTGTCATGGCCATGGGCAATTCAACTATGAACCATCACTTTCTCCAGGTTTCTAAGACCCACCGCTTCTTTCACTGAAAATGTCCTGAGGTCAAGGAATTCTTGTTTATCTAGTCTTTTTTTCTGACTTCTTTGATCAGGCACCCTGGCTCCTGCCAGTACATGCTTGCTGATTCTTGCAGCTTCTTCGGTGTATAATCTCTTTCTTCCCCTTTCAAGTAAAGCATGTTCCCAGCTGGGCAAGCTTGGCTTTAAGCCTAGTGATTAACATAGAGGCCAGGAGAAGAGGGAGTGATTCTTTGGGGAGCATCTATTGCCTTGCTCAGGAAAAGGACTCTGCAATATTTTCCCACATAGGGGACATACTGGCTCCTAACAGCTGCGATGGGCCACTTTAGCAGGCCAGCCACTTCTCAGTTCGCCTGATGAGGTTTTTTCTGATGATTTTCTCAAAAATCTCGATATTTCTAAACATTATACCCATGAACTTACTTAATTACAACCTATGCATTTTATGAAAGGAATTCTTAAAAATACCATGAGGATAAGAGGGGAGGGAATATTTGGGGGCTCAGTTAAATCATTGTAAAATAGATCATAAAGGTATGTTCACGGTGGACAAAGATTTTTCTGATCATCTAAATACTCTGCTACCTGTTGTCACCGCAAGTGACAAATTAAGAGACCCTTCTTGGAAGATCATCTTTATCTTTTTTCCTTAGCAACTTCTACTATGACTGCAAGAAAAACAGAAGAGCGTATTAGGGCCAAGTATTCCCTCTGCCTCGTTCTGCTAACTTTCACAGCTCTCCAGCAAATGTGCATATAAATAGAAAACCTACAAATAAGATGTTTTGCCATAGAAATAATGAACCAAAAACTATCCTACAGCATAGTCAAGGGGATTTTGACAATCTATCTTCCAAATGTATGCAGTGGTATTCTAAGACAAGGAAAATATTAGAAAAGCTTCACATCATACTCACTGGCCCTACATTCCTGGTTCTTAAATTCTACTTTTCTTTTCAATGCAGTAGCCCTACTAATGACACCCAAATAGCTGTGGGTCATTATCCCTGCTCTTGGTCATAGTGCTTCTGCCAGTATAATCTCTGGGCCTTGTGGGGCTGCGCTGCAAATTTTCATTTCTTATTTGAGCATAATTAATAACTATCATTTATCAAACACCTGGCATATATTATATCATTTAACTCCCACCACCACATAGATATTATTATGGTCATTATACTGCTGAGGAAATGGAGGCTTAGAAAAATAACTACTTGGTTAAAGACACTCAGCTAACAAGTAGAAGTCTTAACTGACTAAAAAAACAGTGTGCTCTTAACTTTCGCACAATATTGCTACATATTACAAATGCTGCTAAAATAGCCTAATTTGGTCATTTCTTCCATGGTTTCTTCTCGCTGGGAATAAACCTTCCCCAGGCTAACTATGAACCAGTTATATCTATTCTTCTTCCTCTACATACATCTTAAGCACACACAGACAAAGCAAAAAGACATGTGAAAAGAACAATGATAAATAGTTACAGCTCAAAATTTCATCTGATAAATAAGTGCCCCTATGCATAAAACAGTATGTGTACAATTTATTGTTGGACATGCAACATGTAGAAATGTAATATATTTGCCATTAACGGCAGAAAGGAGGTGGGGGAGAGCAAAGCTGTATTGAGCCAAGAAATGATTCCACATGGTAACTTTGATCCACAGGAAAAAAATGAAAAGCACCAGAAATGATAAATAAGAAGGTTAATACAACAAAAGCTATAAATATATACTTTCCTTCCTTCTCTTAGCTTCTTTAAAAGACAAAAAATTTTCTAAACTAATAACTAAAACAATGTATTGTTAGATTTGTAAAATTCACACATGTAATATATATGGATAATGCCGCAAAAAGGGGAGAAGGTTATAAATAAATCTATAAAGGAATAACATTTTTATATCATTGAAATTTTAGTATAAACCCAAAGCTGACTCTGATAAGTTGCACATAAGCCCTAGAGCAATCACTAAAAAAAGATATCAAGAAAGTATAGTGAAAATACAATTAATTTTAAATAATTTCTTAGACAATATCCACTTAATGCAAAAGAAAGCAGTAAAAGAGGAATAAAGAATCATAAAGACAGGAGACATATAGAAAACAAAAAGTATAATGGGAGACATAAATCTAACTGTATCAGTGTTATTAATTACTTATATTTATATATGTGGTATATAGTATGTAATTGTTTTTTAATATGTATTATATGCTATTAAAGAAGTTATCAAATAATGATATTAAATGTGAATAGATTAAGTTAATTGATGAAAATGTTCTAAAATTCTTTGGTGGTGATTGCCTATATCTGTGAATATACTAAAAATTATGCAGTTATGTACTTTAAATGGTAAACTTTAAGGTATATGAATTATATCTCGATAAAGCTGTTATTTCAAAAATTGGCAATAAGACAAAGATGTCCACTGTCACTGTTCTATGTAGCACTGTAATGGGGGTCCTAACCAATATGGTAAAAATGGGACAAAGAAATTAATGACTAAGATTCAAGGAAAGTTAATGGCTCTATTAGAGTGTAAACTTCTTGAGGTCTTTGTTTCATTCCTCTTTGTATCCTTAGGAGTGCTTTAGAATTCAACATTTAAAGTAGGTCTCAAAAAATGTTTTTATTGAATTGAACTCAATTGAAATTGAAACCAATTTGCAGTACATAGTTTAAGCTGGACAATATCTCACTTTGAATATGAATTTGTAGGCAAGGATTATCAGATATTTGAGTATCAAATAACCTCTGAAATAAGAGAGAGACTTAAAGGAATACACAGAGAAAAAAGACTGAAAAAATACAGTTGACCCTTGAACAACATGGGTTTGAACTGCACGGGTCCACTTAAATATAGATTTTTCCAATAAATATATTGGAAAATTTTTTGGAGACTTGTAACAAAATTTGAAAAACCATTCTCTTTTCTCTTTAAGAGAAAAAAATAAAGCCTACCTTATTTTAAGAATATAATATGTAATAAATATAACATACAAAATATGTGTTAATTGTTTATGTTATTGGTAAGGCTCTGGTCAACATCAGTCTATTAGTTAGTTGAGTTTTGGGGGCGTCAAAAGTTACATGTGCATTTTTGACTATGCAGAGGTCAGCACCTCTGACTCCTGTGTTGTTCAAGGGTCAACCGTAATGCAGTAAGCAGAGGTATTTTTAAAAAATTCTCAAGATTAATGTCTTCAGAGAAGAAAGGGAAACATTTTATCAGTGGAAAAAAGAATAGGATCATACTTAAAATGTAGAGCCAAAAAACAGTACAGAGCACTTGGAATTTAAATACATGACAGCTGAAATTAAAAATTCAGTAGCAGGATTAGAAGATAAACAGAAAAAAGAAAGGGGTGAACAAAGGGGAAGAATTCAGGAGATACAACTTGTCTCACATAGAGTTTCAAAAAGAAGGAACAGAGAAAATAAAGAGGAAGGAATTATTAAAGAACAATAATTCTAAGGATGTTCCTCAGAATTGAAAGATGTCCTTTTTTAACTGAAGAGGATCACTGAGTGCCAGCAAAAAAAGGAAAGAAGAAAGAAAGGAAAAAGGGAAGGAAGGGAGGGACGGAGGTAAGAAGGAAAAGAAAAATAAAAAGATGTTAACATAAAATTTCAGCAAGGATAAAAGCAAGATCTTACATTTTGAGAGACAGAAAAAGGTCCCTGTGCAAGGGATCAAGTATTAGCGTTATAGTCACCTGTAGTAGCATTATAAACCAACCTACAACTTAGTGGCTTAAAATACTGATTTTTATTTATCTCATTAACTGCATCAAGGCTTGGCTTCCAAGATGGTTCACCTACCTGGCTAGCAGGATGGTGGTCGTTGTGGGCTGGCACTTAAGCGCTGAGCTGGGCTGCTTGGCTTCCTTGCAGCACGGGTGCTGTGTTCCCAAGAAATGTCCCAAGGAACAGGAAGTACGAAAACCCATTTCTACTGATACAGATGTTAATTCTGCCACACTCTGTTGGTCACTAAGTCAAAGAGCCCAGGGTCTAGGAAAGGAGACACAGATTTTACCTCTCAATAGGAGGGCTGTCAAAGAATTTCGGGGCCCATGTTTCAAAACTGCTGAAAGGTCCTGTGGCCATACCTGTGAACAAGGAATACCATTAATTGTTAGAAGAGAGATGGCATGGCCCTGAGTGATTTAGACTAATCAATCTGCATCTGAAGTAGGGCCAGGTTTCACCCAGTCACACTGGGAAGGAATGTAGACCCAAACAAAATACTGGTAATGGTAGGAAGAAGAAAGAGGGGACTGGGTGCTATGTAGCCAGGAAATGCCAGCACACCATTTTTTTTAGTTCAATTTTCCTAATTCATCTTATATAAGATTTTGGAAAGTCTCCTCAAGTGCGCTGTAGACTGAGAAGTATAAACACACATACACACAAAAATATTATATGAGGGTCTTAAAGACAGTTCAAGGAATCAACACAGTTCAAACAATTTACTTAAATGTACTACTTAGCAAGGCCTAGTTGCTATGCAGCATATTAACAAGTAATCATGTTAATTTAATAACTCATATTGATTTAATTAAGTTGCCCTGGAGTTTATTAACAAGTAATCATATTAATTTGTGTTTGTATATAAATTTAGTTTTCACTTGGTTAAAATATTAAACCATACTGATATGTACATAGTCTTCGTAGTTTGTTACTTTGGCAGAATAACTGCCTTTCCACACTGTTCTAAATGTTAGCCAAGACATTGGGTGGCAGGAAAAATACTCTCGGATGCCCCTGCCTAGGCTCCTTGTCACTCCTCGGTTCCTCCCCCTTGTTCATGGTGTCTTCTTTTCTGTACTGTCCGTGAAGGCAAGAAAATGAGAGGTTATTGTGAAGAGAAAATGGAAAGGAATGGAAAAGAGAAAAATCTGGAACCTATTACTTGGAGGAGATTAATAACCAAATTTAAAATGAAAAACTGCAGGGCATAAAATCCATTGTATAAATAAGCACCTGTTAAGTATATCCAAACAAAATGCAAGTTTTATAAAAGTCTATAGACTAGACTGTTTCATAGCACTATTTTAAGGCCTTAAGAAAGACTCTAGTAATATCCTCTCAGGTTAAAGCATGAGAATTTATCATTATATCTAGGATTTATTTGAGACTTCTTCCCAATAAGTCACTGATTTTAAGTGACATATTAAATATTCCCCAGCCTGAATTTATTCAGATAATTAAACTTCTAATAGCCAGATAGTTAGCTGCTATAAACTTTTGTCTCTCCAAAATAAAATAGTTGTAACTCATGGTGCTATTAAAAGTAAAACCAGAAAGGCCAATTCTCTTGGATGAAAATGTCTCATGGAGGCTTTATTTCACTGCTGGAGATATAAGCCATACCATTAATTGAAGTATATTTATCCTCTTTGTATAAATTTCCTTTCACTAACTAATTGAATATTGTTTCAAAACTGTAGGATATAATTTTAATGGCATTTATGAACACTTACATTTATTGTGGACTAAGAAAATCAGTCCATGAATAAGCCTTTGAAAAACTCAAGTAGAAGCTCTTTAGAATACATAATGTTATAGGAGATGACTATTTTGTCCATTAGCATTTTTAGGGTTTTAATAATTTTAAATGATTCCTTCTCACCAAAAGTTGATGTTTTTCTATGTAATGTGAATTGAAGATAAATAATAATTTCATACATTATTTTCCTTTTTACTTTTAGAATTATCAGCAGTGGAAAAGAAAAATAAGATGTGCTGTTTTGCAGTGCCAATTTGGCATATGCAATCTGGACTGGCCTCAGGGTAGTGAGGCAACTTGACTTGCTAAAGCTAAAAAGTAGGTGAGGGAATGTAAACTGGTGCAGCCATTATGGAAAACAGTACAGAGGGCCCTCAAAAAATTAAAACAGAACTACCATATGATCCAGTAATTCTGCTTCTGGGCATTGACCCCAAGAAACGAAAAACACTAATTTGAAAAGATACATGTATCCCTATGTTTATTGCAGCATTATTTACAATAGCCAAGACATGGAAGCAACCTAAGTTGCCCATAGGGTATATATATATATATATATATATGTATATGTATATATACAATGGAATATTACTCAGTCGTGATAAACAATGAAATCTTATCATTTGTGACAACGTGGACAGATCTAGAGGGTATTATGCTAAGCCAGACAGAGAAAGACAAATACCATATGATTTCGTTTATATGTGCAATCTAAAAACAAAACAAACAAACAAAAACCCAGAAACAGACTTATAAATATTGAGAACAAACTGGCGTTGCCCAAGGGGAGCAGGGCTGGGGGATGGATGAAAGAGCAAAGGGGAACAAGAAGTTGGAATGTCCAATCATAAAACAAGTAAGTCACAAGGGACGAAAATTACAGCATAGGGAATAAAGTCAATAGTATTGTAAAAACTTTATATGGTGACAGGTAGTAACTACACTTTATGGCGAACATTTCATATGTATATAAATGTTGAATCACTACATTGTACAACTGCAACTAATATAATATGTCAATTACACTTCATTTGAAAATTTTTTGAAGCTAAAAAGCAAGTGAAAACACAGAACACCACAAATACCCTGAGCACTGCTGGAGTGTGATTACCCTCTCTGCAGTAGGCTATTTTTTAGGCATTATAATACAGTTCTCTGCTTTTATTTTGCTTTGGATTTACGGCATGCAGTTGTGAAGTGTAACTGCAGTTTTTTCTCAGTATTTGACCTTCATCACTCCAAGTGCAGTTGTGGTGCCCAATTGAATCTCTGTGGACCCTAGAGCATGGCATCATTAATTTAGGTTGGCATATATGAGTTACCTGGAAAAAAATTGAGATAGACAGTTGCCTACAGACGGTTTATTGGGAGTACTCTGCAGAGACAGACCTAGAAGGAACAAGTAAGCAGGACTGGGCCGAGAGAGAAGGTGACCCACAGTGAGGAAGCTCCTGAGGCTTCAGCAGATGCTTCAGGGAGCCTAGGGCCCAAATTAAGGCAAGGGTGGGGTTTGCCTTTACATGCCCTCATTCAACCAGTCATTGGGCATGAGCCACCTCTGGCAAGTAATGTAGCCCTGGGTGAGGTAGTTTCCTGCAGCTGAGCCCACCGCCCCAGCGGTGACACGGCTCTGAGATATTCCCAGCAGTGGGGAGGTGGTTGCTTGGCCCTGAGGAGGGGATCTGCGTGGAGGAAGTTTCCAACACAGCTCACTCCTTGCACTCAGGTTCACTTGCTCCCTAGAGTAAGTTCTCCCCACCACAGCTTCTCCAGAATGAATGAGGTATGAAGTTGCTCTGGTCCCTGAAAGGGGAAATAGAACCCTAAGGTGTTGTGACCTTAGCAATAGGAGGAAGTGCAACCCAGGGCTAAAGGATCAAATGGAAGAGGATGAATTACTAAATCTTAGAAACATGAGAAATAACCACTCTGAGGATTTAATGCTCAGACCTGGAGCGGGAGACCCTGCTTGGCTGGTGCTGGGGTCTCTGAACTGCAAAGAGGGGCCTGTGGGGCTGAGACCCAGACCTCAGACAAGGGGCACCTTCTGGCTGATGCCGAAGTCTCTGACGGGGGTGAAACTTATTCTTGCAGGAAAAGTTGCAAACTGAATTTAGCTGCCATTCTGGGTGCGGAGACACTGCTGCCGGTGAGGAAAACCCCCAAGGTGATGCCCCCAGGATCGCAAGCTCTCCGTGAAAGAGAAAGTCCCTTTCCCTCCTTCAGCCTTGGGCTCTCCCTCTCTGCTGTCCCACGGACAGAGCCCAACAGAGAGCCGGCTGGCAAAGCAGAATACTGTTTGCAGAGTCCCAGCTCCAGCATCACAAAGCAGAGGCTAAATGGGTGGGTTTGGAGCTTAGAGATGGTAGCTAACACCCAGCACAGAAATGCCCTGGATGGCATAGAGCACTTATTAGAGAATGTCCCGACGTGGACATGGGTTTTGCAATCAGTCACATTCAAACTTTTGCTCTTCTTACTGTTGTGACGTTTGGGGATTGTCTTCATTTTCCGCGTTTCAGTTTGCTTGCCTGTAAAACGGTTAGTAGTACCTGCCTTCTGGGGTGGTGCTGGGAGGTAACAGCTATAAAACACGCACAGTAGTTGCTCAGGAAATGAGCTGAAATGATCACCCTGGGAAAGACTGAAGGCAGGGAGTGCTGGGGGACACAGCCGTGGGAGCACAGGCTGTAAGGTTTAAAGCGGGAAGGAAGTAATAGGATTGGTAGATCGAAGAGTCCTTTGAAAGAAAGAACAAAAAGAACTCAAATGACTCGGTGTGTTGATTTTTATGGAGAATGAAGGAAAGGTAAAAAATCATCAAATAGGCAACGTGTTTGGATAGGCACCTTATTCAAATGGGAGTGGCTGTGGCTCCCCAGGAATACATTTCAGTGGCCTTAGGCCAGTCTAAGGAAATAACTCCAGGAATCAAAGAAATGCACATTAATCCAATACTGAGGTACTGTTTAAATACACTTAGCCATCATTTACTTACTCAATAACTGGCTTTTGCTAAATGCAGTCAAGTCTGCGGCAAATCTGTTTATATGCACATGGCTGGTGGCATGGTAAATTAATATAGTCCTTTTGAAAAGCATATGGATTGTTATCAAAAATGGTTTCAGTGCCTTTTGCTTTTGACTTAGTGATTTAAAAATTGAAATTCATGGAAAGACGTTAGGAATGTACAGGGCACCTCTGTGACCTTAGATGATCATTTTAGGGGCAGCTACTACTGATGCCATGAAGTGTCCTTTGGCAACAAAATTGGTTTGCCCCAAAATGCCATGTCTGATGTAGTCTTGTTCTTACTTTTCACCCGGAGTCCTGCAAAACCCATAGCATTTTTATTAAATAGGAGGCACATAGCCAGTCCCTAACAGAAGACCCCTTCCTCCAGCTCCTTGTCTATGTGGTTAACCACAGATTTATAATTTATAAGGATGGGTTCTCTCTGCTAAATTATATGCTCTTCCAGAAGCCTCAGGATGGATTCGCTCTTTAAAAAACTCCCTGACTGCCTCAGACTCAAGCCTGCAGCTCTCTAGTATTAGGTTGGCTCAGGGCTCTTTCCTCCTTTCCCCCTGCTGGGCTTCCTTCCGCTTTTCTCTCTCAGCTTTAGCAACATGTTGCGCTTTTTTTTTTTTCCCAGCTTACAAGACCACCAGAAAGTCTCTAATTCAAAACTCCATCCTGATGCACTGCATCCATTCTTTTAGCTGTTGCTTGCAAACCTGTACAGACACTTAGGTCAAAGGAGTAGAAAGGCATTCAGTAATCAATCATTCAGTATGACGGAAGTAATGTACCAAAACATGTGGGCTGTCAGGAAGTTTTCAAATATTACATACTCAGATTACATTGATGACGGTGGAAAACTGGAAAACCACTTCCTTTTCTAACCTTGCCTCAAATTCACACCCTTTACGTCCTGGCACCGTCACCATGAAGCCTTCCCGTCTTCCTCAGATGTGAGAGAGATGCTGTCTCTTTCCTCAGTGGGTGTAAGATTGCGCAGAACCTGCCATTCTTCTTCTGAAGTAATGATGTGTGCATGTTTTATTCCCCTCTACACTGTAAGCATCTCAAGGTAGTGTAGGAGAGACAAAAATATTACCCTTCCTCTGTTAAGGCCAGCTGGGCCTAAGAATTAAGTTGCTATAAGATGGAGTAACAGGAAAAAAGTATACAAATTTTATTTAATATTTTTGCGTGTACATAGGAGTCTTCACAGGTAAATGAAGACCTAAAACCCAGTCAGGCCTAAGTGCTTATACACTAGGTTGAACAAAGAGTAGTGACTGTGGGAAAGTAACAAAACTATATGGGGAGGCTTAAGGCAGTAAAGGGTTACTTTGGTTAGGCCATATGGCATAGATCTCTCTTGGCCTCAACTCCCCATCTCTGGTGATAAGAATATTCTTTTTCTCCTAGTTTAAAGAGGTCATCTTTCACATGGGCATTTCATCTCCTGCTTTCAGGAAGAAATGGGGAGGTTAGTGTCCTTGCATCTCCTGTTTTTTAAGAGCCTTAAGCTCAATATAATCAGTATACCAAAATAGTGTATGTTGGGGTAGATATTCTGCTACCCTTCAATAGCATACATTGGTACTTACCAAGTTCTTGCTGAATGTTGAGTCAGCTTGACTCCTTGTGCAACGCTAATGCTCAATCAGCTTCCAGTTACCTGTGCCAATAGAGGGGAAAGGAAGCTTAGGCTGATATAAAATAATTGACAGGCCTGAAATGCCAAATCCCTGATTTGGAAGGTTTTGAATACTCACTAATGTGGTCACACACCCACACTCACACAGCTAGACCACTAAGAAAGGTTTAGGGGAAGAAGTCAACTGATTCGGACTATCTGTAGGGTTGCTTACATAGTTATGGAAAACAGGAAAACTGACGCGGTAGAATTTGCTCTGCCAGAAAGCCTTTGTACCAGATTGCCTGCAGTCAAATGTCTTTTACTGTCACAGCTGCATGTCAACACCTCCACTTCACTAAAATTGGAAGTGATTACTTATATACCATATACTTTGAGTGTCCCTTATGTCCTGTAAGCTTCAAGCCTGTATGCTCCATGCCTAGGAGGCATGAGACATAAGGCTGAAGAGGTAAGCTGGCCTTGCCCTCCAGGAGGGCCTTGAATGCCATGATCAGGAATTTGAGTTTGAGGAGCCAGTGGAAGTATTAGAGCAAGAGACCAACATTTAGAGATATGGCTCCGTGAGCATCCTCGGACGGTGACCTTAAGGGTGGTGGGAGCCAGGGGTAAGGTCACTTGGGAAAGAATGAGGACAACAACTGAAGAAGAAAATCTTTGAATGGAATGGGAAAAACAGAATCGGAATAATGGAGAGTTGGTAGTAAAGGTAGTAAAAATCCCCTCAAATTCAACTCCTCGGTTTGCTGATCTTCAGAGTTCGGCACACCTTTCCTGTAAAGGGCCATGTAGTAAACGCTCTTGGCTTTGTGGTCATGGCATGTGCGTCGTGACTGCTCGGCTCCGCCACTGTGGTGGGAAAGCAGCCGCAGACGACATGCGGCCTGCTGAGACCTATTCATGAAGAAAAAAGAGAGTTGATATTAAAGGACAGGACACTGAAGTGAAGCTAGGGAAGCCAAGAGAGTCCATTTCAGGGGCCTCCCGCTTCTCAGATAAGAGGGAGACACGAGGAGAGGAGCACACAGGCTCATCTCTGGGAGAGCAGTTTGCTCTGCAGCTGACAGATGGGGGTGTGGGTGAGCAGCTGAAGTCAGTACTCCTCAGGGTCTCTGTCCAGCAAGGCCGCTTACCTCCGCACTGAAGTCCAGACGGATCTGCTTTGGAGCAAAAGCGGAAGAAGGTGAAGAGCAAGTCTCTGGGGCCAGCCCTGACCGCTGTGGGCACCTCTGCTCTTTTTCTTGATTTTTTTTTCCCCCTTTCAATCACTCAGCAAGACTGAGCTGAGATCTATAGTCACCATTTGTTCATTCAGTTCGTATTTATAGAATGCCTATAAATAAAAAGGCAATATGGACTATACATTGTTCCAGGTGCCGGAGCCAAAGTGGGAAACAAGTCACGTGAGTGAAGGATCCTGCTCTCACGGGACTTACAGGCTAGCTGGGGAGGCAAACAATTGAGAAAAAAAAATAACAATAATTTTACATATTGTTAAGTGCTGTAAAGAAAGTAAATCAGGGCCACAGGGCAGGTTTGGAGGAGGCATCTTTTGCGGTGCTGGTCAGGGAAGGCCTCTGAAAAGATGACAGCTGAGCTGAGATCTGAGACACGAAGCCCCAGCCTGTGAAAACCCAGGCAAGGCCTTGTGGGCCATGGGAACAAGGACAGTGGCTCGAAGGCGAATGAGCTTGGAGTGTCTGAGGAGCAGCAGGAGAGGGGGCGTAGCTGGAATGCAGCAAGCAATGGGAGAGACGGGAGATGAGTTTGGACAAGTAGGACAGAAAGACATGGTAGCCAGGACACTGGCTGAGGCATTGGGAGATTATATTCTCCTCTGGGCTCTGCCACTGATCTGACAAAAGTCACCCTGGGTCTCGGCGTTCCTGCTGCAAAATGAGTCTTGGACAACATGGTGTGAACTCTGCCAAAAGAGAGGCACTTAATGCCGTGTGTGTAAAAGGAGACTCTTTGAGGTTCTTTGCAGCCTATGTTCTCTACTCAGTGTTCTTCAGGGCCTATCAGCGCTCTCTGCTCCCTTTCTAGCAGCATTTCCCTCTATGCTTTAGGACTCTAGCTGGGCTGTTCTAATCCCCCTATAACCAGAACATAACAGTCTCTGCCCTTCTCCGCTGGTCTGCTTATGTGTAACACCCTCCTTTCTGTTTTCTGTCCATCTCTCATCCATTCTTCAAGCTCCAGATTAAATCCCACATTGTTCGTAAAGCCTCCTCTGCCCATTCTTCTTAAATCCAAGATCGTTTGTTCCTCTCCATTTATAAGTAATCATGTTACTTAGTTACTTTCCTTTGTACATTTTTCAATCTTCCCAATATTTTTTCTTACCTCTTAAGGGTAGTGTACTAGTCAATGTTCTCCAGAGATTTCTCTTAAAGAATTGGCTCATGCATTGGGTGGGATGGCAAATCTAAGCTCTGCAGGGCAGTCTGCCAAGCTGGAGACCCAGGGAAGGGTTGATGTTGTGGTCTTTTTTTCTTTTTCTTTTTGATGTTGTAGTCTTGAGTCTGAAGAAAGCCTAGAGATAGATAGCCTCTCTTTACCTTGGGGGAGTTTAGTCTTTTCTCTCAAGACGTTCAACTGATTGAGATGAGACCCACCTACATAATGGAGGATAATCTGCTTTACTCAATGTCTACTGATTTAAATGTTACTCACATCTAAAAAATACTTTCACAGCAACATTGAGACCAGCATTTGACCAAACAACTACACACCACAGTTTAGCCAAAGCTGACACAGAAAATTAACCAACACAGGTGCACGATGGAGCCTTATCAACCTTCATATTCTCCACAGAACTCAGCACAAATGCACTGTGTGCACCAAGCACATAATGAAGAGTGAATTAAACAGCTCTGATTAGTGCTGTATATTCATTCATTCAGCACATACTACATTTAATGAGTGCCTTGTGCCAGGAACTGTTGTCAGGGTGGGGGAAATAGCAATGAGCAAAACTGATAATAATTAAATCTGATTCTTTTTCATTCATATGTTTTGACATTTTGTAGACCCAGTCGGAGATGGTTTTTGTTTTTAGTTTTTTTAATTTTGGTTCGATTTTAATTAGTTGGTGCTGTAACATTATCAGCATAACCCCTTGGTAGATTCAGTCATCAAAGTTGTGAGAGGAGGATTCTAAAAAACCTGAACATATAGAGGTTAGGTAATTTGCTAAATTTTGTTAGAGTATGTGATAGACAGAATTCTAAAAATGGCCCCTCAAGATTCTTATCTCTTGGCTATTCACTCAAACACAAATTTAGATAATAATGAGAAGGAATTCTGCAGATGTTATGAAAGTCCCAAGTGAGTTGACCTTGGAATACGGAGATTACCCAGGGAAGGCCTGACCTAATAGATTAATCCTTTAAAAGCAGAGAGTTTTCTTTGGCTTGCTGTAAAAAAAAAAAAGGAAGTCAAAGATTCAAAGCATGAAGGGGATTCAACACAGCACTGCTGGCTTGAAGAAGGAAGGGTAAGTAAGCCCAGGATGTGGGCAACCTTAAGGAACAGAGACCTGCCCTCCACCAACAGCCAGAGAGGAAATGGGACACCAGTCGTACAACCTCAGGAACCAAATTCTGCTGTCAACCTAAGTGAACTTGAAGATTCTTCCCGATATCCTCTAGACAAAAGCCAGCTGCCCAACACCTTGATTTTGGCCTTGCCAGACTCTACATAGAAATCCCATGGAGCTCACACAGTCCTCCAACCTACAGAATAAGTAAATGTTGCTTTAAGTGCCTAGGTTTGTGGTATTATGTTATGCAGCAGTAGAAAATGAATACAGTATATACTGCTAAATTAGTGGTATGGCCTGTTTAAAAATCTAATTTTTTAAGTGGCTGTGAAAGTAAAATTTTCATTTCATCATCTTTGACACACATTTGCATTAAAGGAAATGTTTTTTTTATGTGGTCAGTGGTGTTTATCTGTGGAAATACTGCAAAGCAGACACATCTGTTTCAGGCGAACAAGTCTATGGTAAAGTATTAAGCTATTATGCTAAAAGCAGAATAAATTAATGAGGATCCATAAGCCATATCCACTGTAATTTGTAAAATATTTAGTATCATCCAAATCACATGTTATGAGGATAAGTAATAATATGGTCAAACTCCTGGTGTTAAATACCCTAAGGACTGAAAAACTCATGAAGGAAATGAATAATTTGTTAATGCTTTGGAAATGAAGGCTTTAGGCGAGCAGAGTTCGGTTTCCTGTTTTTAATAAATGTAGATGGGTGTGTTTCACGATAATTTAATATATTTAATAAATTTCCACTCTGCATCTGGCAAGTTCTCCCTTTTTATTTATTAGATTTTTCCTCTAGACTCATTCATCTTCCTAAACCTCTCAGAATCACCAACATACTCTGAAGGCAATCCAGACCCAAATAGTAATTTCTGCATATAAACAGCCGAGGGGAGCAGGAGAGGTGTCAGGGGTGATCTGGATCAAAACACCCACTGTTCAGATGGGGAAACTGAGACCCAGAAAAAGCCTTGTCTGAGTCACAGGACTTGGGCAATAGGTTGGGGCTGAAACATTATTTTTAAGATGGTAAGTGAAAATACAGGTAAAGTTGCCTAGACTGAGTTTTGTCAGAATTAACTTCGTTAATGTGTATAAGCTATTTCTGACAAAACTAGAATAGGCAGTTTATAGTTTTGAATTCTGAGCCCTAAAATAAAAATTACTGAAAGACTCTAAATTTGCCTATTTTTATTAACTGTAAGATGACTAGATACCCAGTGGCAGGCCATCTTTGAGGGTTGTGAGATAGTATTTATGTATATGGCTTAAAATCACTGAGGACGGTCCATCAGTAGATGAATGTGTACATATACACAATGGAACATTATTCGGCTATAAGAAGAAAACAAATCCTACCGTTTGCAACAACATGGATGGAGCGAGAGGGTATTATGCTCCGTGAAATAAGCCAGGAGGAAGACAAGTATCAGATGATTTCACTTATTTGTGGAGTATAACAACAAAGCAAAACCGAAGGAACAAAACAGCAGCAGATTCAGACTCCAAAAAGACACCAGTGGTTACCAAAGGGAAAGGGTGGGGAAGGGGGGTGGGGAGGGAGGGAGGAGGGGACTAAGGAGCATTATGACTAGCACACATGTAGGGGGACACGGGGAAGGCAGTATAGCATGGAGAAGACAAGTAGTGACTGTATAGCATCTTACTACACTGATGGACAGTGACTACAATGGGGTGGGGGGGGGGACTTGATAATATAGGTGAATGTTGTAACCACAATGTTGCTCATGTGAAACCTTCATAAGATTGTATATCAATGATACCTTAATAAAAAAAATGAATGGGTTAAAAAAAATCACTGAGGAGTCCTGCGGATTAGCTGATCTATGAAAATAAGGTTAGCTTTGATATAAAATAAACAAAGAAGCAGGAAACTATGCAGAAAGGCCCTGACCTAGCTATGGAGCCAGGGGTTCTGGCCCTAAAATGCCCCTCTTTCTGCCTCTGGATTCTGTTAGATAATACACATAAAAACCACTAGTCAAAAAGGAATGGATATATCGGCTTTCTTAATGGCTTGGCAAGTGTCCAGTAATTTCCACAGTGTGAGGATCTATGGTATAACCTAGAATAGAGAAGGCTGCTTGGAACGGATGCCAACTGTCACCTCTGCACAGGAATCTGGGCCTTGAGACAAGCATGAGCATCCCAGGGTGTGGACGGGGATGGGGGCTCTGGATCCGAAAGGAACCCACTAAAGCCAATGGCTGCAGGGTGAGCACTGTAGGTCATGCGCATCCTCACAAGCAGGGTAAACTCGGTTCTCTTGACTGCATGGACAGGGAGATGCAATGGGCTCTCCTTAACCTGGAAGGAATAGATGTAGAAGCTTGCATGGGATACTCTGCTGGGCCTGTGCCTGTTTTTGAGTCCAATAACACTGCTTGCCATAAAAAGACAGGAATTAGTCATTTTTTCCTGTCTGGGGAGGAACCAGCAGAAAGTGGAAACTTGAACAGTTGGTGGAAGTGGCCTCCTCTAAGAACAGGTGGGAATGTCGTGAAAGTAATACGAAGTGCCCTCCAACAGAAAATGTTGTTTTCTCTTTGGACAGGATTCAAAATCAACGCTGTTTCAGTATTTCAGAGAACTCCAAACTCAGAAAAATGAATGATAGGAACTTCTGGGGAATGGATAGAGGAAGTAACTGCTCCTCACCTTGGCCTGGCGTTTAGGATGCCTCACCAGTAGAACCTAGGACAGGAGGAACGTACGGCATTTGGAGGAGGACTCCACAGTTTATACTGCCTCTTGGAAAAATACTACTCTCTTGGGCCTGTTTCTTCCCCCATTCGATGGAGGCCAGCTAATCTTCCGTAGAGTGCTGTTGGAAGCTTAATAGCACAGAGAAGGCACTCAATAAATAACATTACTAATGGCTCCTGGTTTTCCCATGGGTATAGATACTAAGACAATGAAGGGGAAAAAACATACTCAAGCTAACTGGAGAGGAAAAAACTCCTGGCTAAAGAGTGAAACTGCAATCCTCTGTCCAGCTTTTAAAATATTTAGTTCATATCTGTAGCTCTATCTATATGTATACGTATGTGTTTTAAGTAGCTGCTCTAATATTACTCTAATTACTCTTATGCTAAGTAGTAAACACACTAAAGAACTTAGTATATACGAGGACTTTTGGCAAATACAGTATGCATATTATTTCATTTCTGCCAGGAATTCAGCACATAGTGAAGACTCTATGTAAAATATTTGTTGATGGAATTCATAAATTACCTTCATAATAACATTATAAAGTATGTGTTATCTCTATTTTGCAAATGAGGAAGTGAAGTTAGATATGTAAAGTAACTTGACTTGTCCGAGGTTACACAGCTATCAAGCATTAGAGCTAGGATTGGAAACCAGTCCTGTATGATTTCAGAACCCTGTACCAACTGTATTACATTACCACACGTGCATGTACATGCACACACACACACGTCCCCACACTTGTGCAGCTCTTCATATGACACAACCTTCTGACTTACACGTCTCTTTTATGAATCTCTATTGTCACAGGGACTTTCTTCATGCTGCTATGATATGCTTAGGTTTCTTTTTTTTTTAAACCACTGCCAAATTAGTTAGATAGATAGATAAATAGATAGGGATTCCATTAGGGATAATTAAGTATGACAGTTAATGTCATTTATGTGGCCAGTAGATACCATCTAAATATTTACGTACTAGGCCCCACGGAAGATACCAAAATAAATCAATCTGTACATATTGGGTCTTTAAGGACCCTGCTGTTTAGTGAGAGAATGAAATAAGTACATAGCTATTTATGATACAAGATGGAAAGACATAAATGCCATATGATAGATGTAAAGTGATGTAAGAGTTCAGAGAGGAGAGAAATTGAATATGTGTTAACCATGAATATGAGATTAGTATTCACCAAGGAAGTTGTGTGAAATGGGGATTGAGGAATGGGTAGAAATAGGATGTGTGGGTGTAGGAAGGGAATCCCAAGAAGATGAATAGCACGAACAAAGGGCAGAGGTGGGAAAGCCCTATGGTATATGTAAGAAACTGCGTCTTTAGTTTGATAAGGGATAACAAAATGGGGAATAGGGGTTAGGAAGACAGGCTGAGGCCAGATGGTGGGGAGGATGGGGAGAGGATGATATTTATTGGTAAGTCAAGAAGTTCAGATTTTATGGTGGGGGAAGAGAAAAGGATTTAAAAAATGACAGTGACTTGATCCCAGCACTGTTTTAGGACAGTTATCTGACAGTGATGTGTACAACGACCGGCCTGGGGAGAGTGTGGAGCCAGGACGTCCAAGAGGAGGCTCTGTCAGCACACTAGGAGGGTGCTGCTGAGCTGGCCATGAGTGGGGCAGTAGCAAGAGACCCAGAAGTGGGGTCAGTGCACTGGAGCACCGGGCGCAGGTGGCAGGGGTCAGGACACTGGAGCACCGGGCGCAGGTGGCAGGGGTCAGTGCACTGGAGCACCGGGCGCAGGTGGCAGGGGTCAGGGCACTGGAGCACCGGGCGCAGGTGGCAGGGGTCAGGGCACTGGAGCACCGGGCGCAGGTGGCAGGGGTCAGTGCACTGGAGCACCGGGCGCAGGTGGCAGGGGTCAGTGCACTGGAGCACCGGGCGCAGGCGGCAGGGCCATGGTGGTCCAGGAGGCAGTGAGGTGAAGGAGAAGGGGCACTGGTTCCACGAGACAAAGGGAACACACAGTAATAGATCACCTCTGTGCCGGCTTACGATGACCTCAAGGCCTATGACAGTATTCTCTTGTTACAGTCGAGGAAACTAGACTCAAGAGTCCTCTGTCCAAGGTCCCGCCCTGGACGTCTGTGAGCTTCAGTTTCCTCATCTGTGAGATGACAGTGACGGACTCCGTCTGAGGTCCCTCTCAGGGCTCACATCAGGTGGACATGTGACTCTTTGACCCTGAGAGGGAACAGAGGTGGAATCAGTCAGCCTGATGACAACTCAGGGTTTGGAGAAGGGGGAGGCTGGTAGGAGGTATCCTTTTGAGAGGACACACATTTCCAGACATGGGTGATTGGCTGGGTGCTGAGGTCACTTAAAAGAAACTAGAACAGTACAGAAGGCCTATGACTGGGGAGGAAACCTGCTGAGTTCAGATATGAACGTGTGAAGTTTGAAGTACTGCCAGGACATGCACAGGTAGACGCATCGGTGGGAGATCACACACACGCATGCACCTGCTCAGTCATCTGCTCTCTACTAAGAGCCTGTCCTTTCTTCATCTCTTTGCACTCTCCGCCCACTCCTCTCTCCTTCTCCCTCCCTCCCGCTCTCTCCCTCTCTCTTTCTTTTTCTTTCCTTCCTCCCTCGTACACTCTTCTAATCTTTGCCATCCTTTCCTTCTTTTTCTTTTCCCCAAGTTAAAACATTTTAAACTTTTTAAACCCTTTACATGGAAAAGCCATAAAAATACAAAGGACTGTTATTAGTATTTTATTTTCTCTGTAACAGTGGTTCTTAATCTGGAGGCAATTATTCCTTCCAGGGAACACGTAGCAATGATGGAGGGCATTTTTGGCTGTCACAACTGGAAGGGGGTGACAGAGGCCAGGTATGCTGCTGTCCCTATGATACGCACTAGCAGCCCCCCCACACAGTGTCAATAGTGCAGGGCTTGAGAAACCCTATCCTGTCTTAGGGTCTGGCTGTGACCAATGCAGCATTGCTGAGTTCTACCGGTGGCTCTAGTTTAAGGCAGGGAGGACTGGCTTGTTCAGTCAAAAGTCAGGCCATTAGA
Source organism: Smutsia gigantea (assembly GCA_032199065.1). Lineage (NCBI taxonomy): Eukaryota > Metazoa > Chordata > Mammalia > Pholidota > Manidae > Smutsia > Smutsia gigantea. The sequence continues at coordinate 881,112 of JAVSCE010004904.1, read as the reverse complement.
AATGGAAGCATTTAGAGAGTTCAAAGCTTTTGCAAAGGATTGTTTTTCAGATGCAAAAATAAGAACTAACATTTATTGAGCCCTTGCTAGAAATACACTAGGCATTTTTCTAAGTACTTTAGATATGTAAGCACAGTAATTCCTCCCAACCATCCTTTTAGCTAAGGACTAACAAGTTCTCTCTGCAAGTAGGTACCAAGCCAGGAAACTAACCCGGGCAGCCTATTTCCTAAGCCACACTCTTCAACACCTGGTCGTGTTGCTAAGTGCAGTAAAGAGGACACTCCTAAAATGCTTGGCCTATTCTTTTAACAGTTTTCCTAACAGAGGCCTAGATTGAAAAATTCCATTCATACTTTCTCATCAAGCCTTGTTTTTCTTAAGGTACCTTAATTTTATAATGACTACATGGGTTATACTTCCATGGTCATGAAATAGAGATTTTTCTCTTTGTAAAGCTAATGGACTGCTGAAGGATCTCATTTGGTCTCATGGGCAAGATAACTGCTTTGTGACTCAGTCTTCCCATCTGTAGAATGGAGACATTAGCCACATCATAGGATTTTTATGAGGGCTACATGAGTTAATACAACTCTTCAACATACAGTCTGTAGTTGGGTGCCAGTGTGTGAAGGTCTCTTATTAGTCCAAGGGGAGATAAGTATAGCAATTAAGAATAAGAACCTAGAAACTTTGAATGCAATTTGCTAGAGTAATTTTATATGTGTTAAATCTAACAGTAAAAACAAAAAAAAAAAAGAAGAAGAAAAACCTAACCCTGAACTTTGCATTATTAAAAAATTTCACTTTTCTAGTAATTACTTTTTATTGAATTCTGTGAAAGCATTTGTCCATGATGGATGGAAATTTTAAGAACATACTGATTCATCGTCGCAGATGATATAGAAAGCACTGAGTTAACATGCATAAAACATTTAAAACAGCACCTGGCACTTAGTAAGTACTCCATAAAGTAATAATCACAATATATTCTAACAAAATGAGCTATCTGTCTGAAAGATGTATGTTCCTGAGATTTATCTTCCATGTCATCTTAAGTTCATCCTCAATTCTATTAAATATCTTTCCTACAGTGTGAGCCATTAAGGGAAGTGCTACTATACTCCTTACTCATTTATCACAGATTATCAGACACTAAATATTTCAACAGCCAGTGGCTGCCTTTGGTCCCAAGAGGAGTATAACCAGCATAGTATGAAGCTATTCTGGTTGCCATTCTGCCACAAAGGGTGACATAGTCTTACACTGTGTGCCAGCTGCCAAGGATCAGTGTCCCTGACTTATCCCCAGGTGGGTGTCAAAGGAGCCCAGAACTACAGTGGTTAAAGTGATCCAAGTAGACTTTATTCAGGATTATTGGAAAAAAGGGAAAAGACCTCAGTATAGAGCTGGGCTCAGTTCCAGTGCAGCAGGGGCAAGTGGGAATTTATAGAAGTGGGATGAGGGGCATTGGGTGGATGGGAAATGACTAAGAGGAGACATCAGCATTCAGGGGAATTGGCTGCACTGATCTCACAGGATTCTTGCTGAGGACTGGCCAGGGTGATTGGACAGCACCTGGGGGATGGTGGAAGATGAGGACCTCATCATATATGAAGGGCCAGGGGTTCTTGTTAAAATGGGATTTGTAAGGAAGTGCACACATGGGCCTAAGGAGAAGGTCCAGGAAACCACCTCAAGTTCAGTCAAGTAAAGAATCTTTGTGAGGAGCGACTACTTACTCACTCTTCCTGCTCCATCCTTCTATGGTCCAGTGTCCCTTTCCTGAGGAATTACACTATTTAACAGTCCAGGCATCATTAGATGACTCTCGTTCTTCCTCAGTTTCCTTCACTGAGGCATCAGAGACGTGTATTTCAAACAAACTCCTGGGTGACAGAAATATTAATACTGAATGGTTATGCCTCTCCCTGATAGGATGGACTACCTGTGTGTTCTCATTTAAGGACTAAATGAAAGCGGTCGGAGAATTAAAAAGAAAAGCCCCTTCTGGGCAAGTGGTCCAGCACGTGTGAGCAGCATGTGCACTGACTTCCTGGGGTTGCCCTTCTCCTCTTTGTCTCTCCTACTCTGTGCAGCCTATTTCCGCTTCTCTCTTTGGAACCATCAGACTCACTACCACCTCCTCTTCTGACCTCCCTGCGGCTTTACAAGGTCTCAGGCAGGTCCTGACTCCAGCCGGCTTCACTGTTCTTCCAAATTAATGCTGCCACCACATCCTCTGACTTAAGAACCTCTTGAGAATTCCATGATGTCCTTTAGGGTAACCCAAAGTGCAACCGAATATTGGGATCACAGCACAAAGATCTCGAACAATTTTCCAAAAGACTCTCAGCACACCAGGCCGGGCAGCAAAACTTCCTGTGGAACACTATTACATGAATCCTTCTCTCCCAGAGCTTTTCATCTTGAATGGGACTCAGAGCCCTGGGAGTGGCAGGACATGGGGCTCACACATTTCCTCTTTATTGAAGCTCCAAGGAAGGGCCTCTCAATCATTCACATCATAATAAAATCTCTCTGCCCCAGAGGAACGTGACTGGATTTCTTTTGTGAAAATCTCATTAAAGCCTCCTCAGCCTGTAATAATTTGTTAATAGACGGCAGTGCTCTTTGGCTGCTGTTGGGTGTTCTTTTCATCCCTTCTCAGGTCTCATAATTGCGGCCTTATCTCCAAGGCATTTGGTTGTCACTGAAGCTATCGCCCCGGCAGACCACTTGGTGAGCAGCCGCGTGACCTGCGAGGAAGGCCATGTCTCATTAGTTTCCTTTCCTGTTTTTCCCTCTTAAGAGTCTTTCTTTCTGTTGAAAAATACAGCTCTTCTCAGAAAGCCAGGCTAAATTCCCAGGCATTTTCCTTGCATGGCGGTTTGCATTAATGGAAGGGTCTCTCCCTCCAGTTGCATCTACACCAAACCACTAAATCAAATAATTTCTGATCAAAAAAAGGTATTTTATGAGCATCCATCCACAGAGCAGCAACTAAGCCCTTTCTGGAGGCTTGTGACAGAGTCTGTCTGGGGGTGGGGAGGTCGCTGCCGAAAGCACATGAGATCATGGATGTACAAGTAACTAAGAAACTGTACCCAGCAGAGATGGAGGATCAGGCAATGCTTTCCAGGGCTCTGAGTTCTGACTTCATTGTGGAAGACTTTGGGGCCCTAAGCTTAAACAGAGGCAGAGAATCCTTTCACCCAGTACCAGCTCTACCAGCCACAAAATCCCTGTATAAAATACAGAGCATGGGGCATGGGGAGGAACGGGTTGTGCATTTGTATTGCACCCCTGTACCTGTCAGTCTGTTGCTGCCACCAGTCAGAACGCAAAAGTGACTGCAGAATCACACGTAATCTCTCCAGAAGTAATGGGGGTAAAATCCTTCCAATGATTTGAGAGGGAAAATGAGATTCCATAAATATTACTAGTAGGAACACTAATAACATCAATAGCTAACATTTACCAAGCACTTGCTCTCGGCCAGGACCTGTTCTAAGATCTTTACTTGTATTAATTCCTTTACTCTTACCACAACCTTATGAGATAGGTATTATTGTTCTCATTTTAAAGATGAGGAAACTAAGGGTTAAGCGATGAGCCTTAGAACCCAAGCATTCCGACATCAGAGATCACTTCTTTACCTATTTAAGCTCTTTACATTGGCTAAGCCAAAGCAGATTTGCATTTATACTAGAAATACAGGGTCAGCCCTCCTTCATTATGGCAAACCACTATAATGGCCCTTAGCTTGGGAAGGTAGCTGAATGGTCCTTAGTTATTGGCCAGCTACATCACAGTTATTATTCTATCCTAAATCTAACTTCAGACCTACCTGCTAGAGAGGGAGGCTCTCTTGAAAAAATGACTTAACAGTGGAGTCAGTGAGTGGCAGAGGGTACATCGTGAATAAGGCGTGGGAGTGTAATGAAGTGTGGCTGGGCCAGAACATGGCAAGGAGGATGTGGGATGATGCAGGTGGGGGCCTTCACCAGAGATAAATTTGCAGAGACTCTTCGCGGGCTACCTCCTAGGCCATGCTAAGAAGCTTGGTTTGCATGCTGAGGGTTTTAATCAGATAATATCATCAAATCTGCCTCCTGGGAATCCATTCTGTGGCAGCATTGCAAGAGATGGATGTGGGACAAGTCCTGCTGTTTGAGCAGTGCAAGGGAAAGATGATAAGGGCCTAAAGTGGAGTGTGGGTAAAGTAAAGAAGGGAATTGACAGGAATGGAGACTGTAAGAAGGTGTACGATTTTGTAGGTCGATATGGGGATATGCAGCTGAAGGAGAAGAAGCTGCCTGGGAAAGTTCCCAGCTCTGGGGTTTAAGTGAAAGGGCGGATGCTGAAGAAAAATGAATGATTCAGGCCTCTGGGGGAAGTCTTCATGAATTCTGCTTCGGCCATGCCGAGCTGGTCCTGGAGGGAGAGCGCTGCAGTGACACTGTTGATCATGCCACTGGATGCCGAGGTTTTGTGCTCAAAGAGCTGAGACCAGAGATGGAGACTTGGGAGTTTCCAGCCTAGAGATGGCAGATGAAGTGGGACCATACGATTTCCAGATCTAAGAGGGAAAGAGGGCCAAGGACGGAGCAGTGGTGGGGAGGAGAGCAGGTAACCGCAGTGAGGGACAGTGCCCAGAAGAACCGGGCACAACTCTGGCACCTTGGTGGGCACGCCGTGTTTGTAACATCTTTGCATCCTGGCTGTTTCTTCCTGGTGGCGAGTGGTTAGAAAACAAAAGGCCTCTGGGTTTGTCTCTGAGGACAGCAATGAGGAGTGTTGCTGATGAGCTAAAAGCCACTCAAAACTTAGTCTTGAGGAGGAAAAAAGTTGAAAAGTTGAGCATAGAGAAGGGACATCTGTGCAGGGGAAGGAAAGCACACTGGCACCTAGAGGGCGTCTGGGGAATAATGGGTGGGGACAAGGGCCACAGGCACTGCACTAAGTTACTTGCCTGGTGGGAGGCCCCTGTGTCTCTGACCCAGTGCTCTAAGCAGAAGGAAGTGCCTTATCATCTTCCAGGGAACGTGGATAATTTCAGCAGACCACCAAAAACTGCTACAAATGCCCAATGGATGCCAAGGGGGAGTCCTTCCATGGAAGACATGGCTTGATGGGTACATGAGGGACAGGGAATCATTCAACATCCCCACCCCAGGACGGCCTCGGGACCTCTGTGATGGTAGGAAGGGGTGGGTTTGTCTCATCACAGACCATTCACCTTTATTTCTCCTATTTCATTCCCAAATGGAAAAAAAATATTCCATGAAGACACCTTTAAGCCTATCACTTTAGCTTTGTGGAGACCTGCTGTCTAGGCTGCATGAGATATGCCTTACAAAGTGTCCTAGATTGACAAGTTCCCTACTGACAAAGACTGGGTCTCCTACTTATTAATTTTCCCTTTGCAAGACTAGGAAATAGGCAGAATTTGTCTTTAAATCCACTTTTTTCTTACGTCTCTGGAACTACTTACTTGTCCCCTCTCTACTTTGTCTATGTTCTCTTTCCTCTCCAGCAGGTCCTCCCAAAGTCTTCTGACATTTCACCTTCTCATCCATCAAAACTCATTCACCAGAGTCACAAATCATTCATGTTGATAATGCTTAACAAGGTCACCAGTCGGCCACACAGTTGTGCAGGCTAGCGCTGTACGATTCTTAGAGACTCAATGTGCAGCACTTCCTAGTGACATCTTTCAAAGCGCAAAAGTAAACCTCAGGCCAAGGAGGGAGTCTGACATGGTGGGATTTTAGTCATAAGTGGAGCAGATGAGAGATTTCTGAGAACTAAAGGAACCTTCTTCCTGCCCCTGAAATCAAATAGGCAGCCTGTTCCCCAATGACTTAGAAGGCTGTTCTTGCTCCCAGTGTAACTTCATAGGCAATTAAAGTGAATCCCATGTTGCCATTTAAAAAAGGCAATTGAAAGACAGCATGTGTCAGCCATTTGCCCTGGGTGGCCCTCTCTGCAGACCTAGAGTTCTCCTCCACCAGGATTAACTTTACCAAAGAGATCTTATATAAGGCAAAGTCATTTGTGCTCATTGAGCTTGTGGGATTTTTCTACTTCTCAAGTAAATACTTTTGGTGAAATAGGTCCAGCATTTTGGAATACAAATCCTTAGCTCGAGGTTGCTTGAGTGGAAATTTTTAACAAGCAGTTCCCTCGGCTATGGAGTCAGGCAAAATGTGATTTTCTTAATGTATGTGTTCCCACAGAAGCTAATAAATGGACATTACTCTGGTGTGGACACATCCTATTACTCAGTTTGATCCTAATATCACTGGCAAAAACCCATTTGCTGCACTAGCAAACAGCTGAATTCATTAGGTCCAGCTACATGAATAATCCCCAGACAGATTCTTGTTGACACAGACAGATCGGCGGTCTCTGAGGGATGACAGGGCTGCCAGGCAGAGCGGCCAGTGCTGTCAAGGCCTCTCCCGCTGCTCCTGTAGCATCCCAGTAATCAGGAGTCACCATTTGCTGCTCATAGGGTGATATATGGCAGACTCATGATATCTTGTTATTTTTGAGACAAAGGAAAAATAGGACACAGGAAGGAAGGAATCATCTCTAGCTTGAGGTTAGGAGGGGGGATGGTGATACACAGCAGAAGATGAAATGCTGTTGAGTTAACAACACCTGCCGTTGCTCAGGGAGCTGAAAAATAGGTCATCAGTATGCAGCCAGTTGCACTTGGTCATCTTGGAGTCTTGGGCTGAACCGGCACCCTGAAGGACATTTGGTCTCCTCCCTGTCTTGGGGCTGAAGCATCCCCATATCCATGCCAGCCTGGGTTAGGAAGACTTCCCTGAAAGGAGACTGTATAGTCACGCTTGTCTCTTACTCTGGGTGCCACATAGAACAAAGCTGGGGAGGGTTCCTGGTTTCAAAGAGTGACAACCCTTGAGAAAGACAGTACCCATCATCCTCTGTGAGAACTCCAAAGGCCTCAGTGAGAGGCCTTGTCCTGTGGAGCATGAAGCAACCCTGCAGGCCACCAAGTGGTTCCCCTGGCAGTCCCTTCTGGGTCTGAAGCCACTTCTATTTTCCTGACAATTCTCAGACTGATGAGAAGGGAGGTAAAATCATGCCCCCAACCCACTCATGCACATATCTGATTGTACCTTCCTTTGTATTGAAGAAAGAGTTAATTGTTAAAAGTGTTCATTCTTTCAATGTTCCAACCGGTTATGTTCCCTATTTGGTTCTCAACAGAGCTACTTTCTTCTTATGTTGTCCTTGAGCTCCAGGCAGATAGTCCACTAACTTCATGGAAAAACCTTCTCCATAAAGCTCTTTCTAAACCAAACCCTTCAAGATAATATAATTTTCTCCTCTGTACTCCCATAGCCATTTGTGTTCTATTGTTACTCTTCTCATTCATTCATTCATTCATTCACTCATTCAACAAGTACCTATTGAGCACCTACTATGGGTAGACCTCGAATTGTTCTAGGCAGTGCGGACAGTGGGGACACAGTTATGAACAAGACAGATAAAGCCCTCATCCTGTGGCACTTACAGTATTGCTGAAAGTAGGGCCAAAGATTTTTACAGCTGAAAAAACAAGAAGTAAAAGCCCTCCAAATTCTCTGATTCAGCCTTGGTTCAAATTATAACTATAGGTCACAGAGGTGTTTGACAAGACTTGGGTGAAAAGAATCTCCGTCTTGACGAACAGTGTCCTTATGCCATTCAAAGTACTTTCCCAAGGCTGCCAACCTCCAAAATTGTTTTCTGGTTCCAAATGCCCTGCTTTTCCTTCTCCAACCAAAATCTTTCTTCTTACAGGGCAGCTGCTTAACTCAGTACGAGAGAGAAAGCAATTGGATTGAATTAATCACAGTAATGTGTGAGTGACTAATTCACACATCATCCTCCAAGAGTTTTTGACTCTGTGTATGAGAATCTTCACTAACCCTAAGTAATATCTAGATTTTTCAGTCCTCGATATAAACTGGAAAAAAGAAAGCAACATAGGAAAAGTTTGCACTAGGGTGTAAGCTGTGGGTTCCTTGAGGACAGAGACCATCTCATTTTTGGGAGCTCAGTTATCTAGTCCGACCAGTTGGGTGGCTGACCAACAGTATTGGATTGAGAAGGAGAAATACAGACAGAAAGGACTGGAGGAGGGTGGAGAGGGTAGGAGAACAAAGGAAGTGAAAGGAGATTAAAGATAAGAGGGAAAGAGAAAGGAAAGGAAGAAGGAAGGAAGAAGAGAGCAAGGAAACCAGAGTGAGAGAGAAAGAGAACGAATGCAGCCCAAATTATGATACAATTTCTGATTTCTTTTGCATTCAGGTCCCTCAGAGAAACTGTAGCAAGGGGGAATTTATTCCAATAGAAAGGGAAAAAAGCACTGCTGCTTCTGAGTGCCAAGTGAATGGAGCCAGGAGATGCCAAGCCCTAAAGGAAAGACATCGATCAAAGCCGTAACTTTCTATTCTCCAGCGCAATGGAAATGGCTCATGAGAGATGACTGGACACTCTCAGTTAGCCTCCCCGAGGGGCCCCTGGACCCAGGGAACTGGGTCCACAGTCACCTAACTATCACAGGAACTCAGGAACGAACCCTGTTAGGGTTATAAAAATTGCTCTCTGTAGATTCAATATAATTAATGAGTCTACATTCATCCATAGAAGGTCGCAGTGGAATTTTCCACTGAAGCCAAACTAAAATGGAAACTTGAGAGAAAAGTGGAGGTCAAAAGGCCGGGAGCCAGGACCCCCAATTTTCTTTTGGAACCCAGGAAACAAGAGAAAAAAATCTTTTTTAGATGCTAAAGAAGAAATGTAAAACAGCAGATTCTGCTTACAGAGGTCCCAAGAGACCAAATGTTCTAGAATTCAGAAAGAAATGGATCCAGTCGCTTTGAGCAATGGACTCCCTGAGCAAGTTGGACCCAAGAACCAAAAGGAATTGGTATCATTTTGCCAAGATACACTTGGGGAGAATAATCTGTGATCGGCCCCGTCTCGACAAGTAAATTGCAAATAGTTCCGCTCAGGTCACAGCCAGTAAAACTGTATGCATCCCAATGCTTGCTTCCCTCTGTACCAATAACGAAACCATGGTGCCTGGATTTACAGTCAAACAGAATCCTGTTCCTACCACCTCCTGGTTTTACAACTTTGGTCTAATCTCTTTCATCCTCCATTTCCTGATCTGTAAAGTGGAAAACACTTTCTCTCTCTCTCTGCCATTTAATGAGTGCTTCTTTTGCCAGACACCATGTGCTCTACAAATACAATCTTCTTTATTCTTTACCACTATCCCAAGAGGTAGGTATTACTATTGTCTTTTGACAGATGAAGAAAATGAGGCTTAGAAAGATTGCCACAACTTGCCAAGGTCCCTCAGCTGGTAAGTGTGAGAGCCAGGGCTGACACGTGGTCTAACTGCACGATCCACAGTGTCAGACTGGGTGGCCCTGCCCCACCAACTGTCCTAAAGCCACGAAGCTGAATGCAGATGGAGAATGTCCATGCTTCTGCTCAAATACGGCTGAAGGAGCGTCCTCCTTCCCTCACAGCGAGATCCCAAAAGGTGAGCCTTCCCTGCTTGTTTTTCAGTTAACAAGAGGCACAGGGGCTTCCTCTCTGGTTTGGGTTTTTGTTTATCTTGGTGGCATAGAAAGATCTATTCCTAAACCTACAGACTGGTAAACATGAACCTCAGCCCCTCGGTCTCCAGTGAACAAAATTACTACAAGGAGCTGCCACTCGTCAGCTTTCCTCAGTAGTCTGGAGAGGGCAAGGACATTGCCAAAATATGGTCCCTGGTTCTGTGGATCCTCAGGGGCTGTATGTAACCTTGGGCTTATTAGAACAACAAATTACCCAACGTGAGAACTGCGGTGTGCATTCAGATGGAAAATGGTCTCTTTTTTTATGAAGTGATTTAATTAGGAGCCATTTTCGCATCAGCTCAGTTGTCAGAGCAGGCCTAGGGCAGCCTTTAGGAACGTTTGGCCTCTGCCTTCCTGGCTCCCTCCTTTCTGCTGCCACCTCTTGGAGAAGGAAGAAACCAAAACCACTCTGGGGAAGCACCGCTGAAGCTGGGAAAGGAGAGAGATCAGGCCTGAGAACCATGCTGTAAGGTCTTCCAAGCATTCCCTGGCTCAGGCTATGACGCTCCAGCACGAGGATTTGAAAGCCTTTTGCTTCTTGTGTGTCTCCCTTCTGCTCCTTGCTGCTAGCCATGACCTCCTGCAGCTCTGACGGCTGCGGAAACAGAATGACTTTCAAAGGGATCCTTGCTGGAACTGTGTAACTCTGAAGGGTGTTGGGGTGGAGGACCAGCAGAAGGTGGAATCCAGCTGGGGCTGCGCTGTCCAGAGGCTGAAAACTTTCTAAAATTGCCTTGGGAATTTGGTTATATATACATTTTAAAAGCCTATGTGCTGTTCTGGACCAGCTTGATTTTTGACATTTTTGTTACATACTCATCACATTTTCAGCACTCAAATACAGAGAAGTTTGATCTGAACAGATGACATGTCATTCTGCATCATACCTATGAGCTTCCACCCCCCTCCTAGATTTGGGAATAAGCAAGACAGAGTCCCCCAAATGCCAATGGGATCCCCCCTTCATTTTCCTAGAAACAAGGGGATAAGAATGAGGTTTAGGATCAGTGACTGAATATATCTCGAAAATGTGTATCAGGGTTAAGAGAATCAGAGCTCAGTGAGTTTAATCTGCGAAGACTTCATGGAGAAAGTGAGTTTTGAACATGTTTTGAAAATATCTGACAGATTTGTGACTCCCTTTATGCATATTAAAAAATTTTTTTGGCCCAAGAAAACCAAATAGTTGCAAATTATTTCCATTTACCTATGAAAAGTGGCATAGAAATATAATCTTCCAGACAGATGTATTTGTTCACACTGTTGTGGGAAAGCATTCCTTTTTGTCTGGCGTATAGTTATGATGACAGGTAAGAAATACTGTCGCCTAGAGCAGTGTATATTAAAAACTAAGCTGAGCTGAGACCTTTTAGTGGGCTGCAAGGTCAATTAAGTGGGTCAATGACCAGAACTTTTTAAAAGGAAATAATCAAAAAGAACAGAAAACACCAGTTTATGATCATAGGTGTGCTTCTTGATGCATATCGGGTCACAGTGTAAAATGTAGCCTCATGGCAGTTCATAGGGCTCTAAATTTGGCATCAGAAGACCTAGGTTCTAATTTTGTTTTTTGCATTAACTATGCAACCTTAAGCAAGTACTTTAATGTCCCATCTCTAAACCTTCCTTTCAGCATCTGTTAAATGAAGGGCTCTGGTAAAATTCTAAGCTTCTGTGACTCTAAAACATATGAAAAATATAAATGTATTCCTGCCAAAAAGTACTACGTCCCAGAGTCAACTAGAAATGAGCTGAGGGTGTTTTGAATTAACTGCTTTGCTACTTCTCCAGTAACATCCACGTAGCTACTCAAGCTTTGACTAAGATAAGCCTTCTGATCCATCTAGCCACATTGTCAAAGGAACTTTAAGTTTATTGTAGGTTTCATGGAAAGGATGTATCAAGTCATGACGACACTGTAGAAAGAAATACATCAAAGACAAAAATCTTGGCACAAAACTTGCTCATGGTTGACGCATCTCCTCTACCAACACTTCATCTCCCTGAAGGAAGAAACACAAGAAATATGAAGCTTTATGAAGCTGGAGGCCATGCCTTGTGAATGTCAAAACATTCACGAGAAATGTCCCATGCTGCATCCCAGAACCAGAAGTTCTGTTCACCTGATCTGTACCACAGGCTTCTTTGCAAATGATCAAAGTTTGTCTCTTTACCACAACTAGCCACCCCTCCAGCCTCCAGTACAATCTGGCATAACATTGCTCTGCGTGCCAGTCCCAGTCTAAATAAAGACTTCTCTGAGAAGTCAGAACCATCAATTCTCAAAGGAACACTCCTCAGATGGCTCACTCAATCTTCTGTATATCCTAACATATCACATTGCAATGCCCTTGAACCTGGATCTCTGTAGCATCTGAAATTAGGATGTGATGGAACTTGACTTAGGTCTTGAGAATTGACCATGACACAATTCTAGCAGTTATTGTAATGTTTTGTCATTACGTAGTTCCTTGTGTGCCTCTTTCATTATAAGGGGAATAACTTGAGGCATAGTGTACATTGTTAGATTCCCCAACTGTAAGAGGATCGTCTGGCACATTCTAGGCTCTTGATTAATGCTACTAAAATCTGATTTATCACTGGAGAAGAGAGCAGAGAAGATGTTACTTAAAATAACGACTAAACTGTGCTATTATATCTGGGATCTTATGTTTAGGTATATTGTGTGTATAGTTATCAAAGAAATTTACTTCTGACCTAAAGGAATTGTTGAAACTTAAAGGGACTTTGGAGATCATGTAGATCTGGGGGTTGACAAACTATGGCTTGTGGGTCAAATTCAGTACACCACCTGTTTCTGTAAATCAAGTTTTATTAGAAAAAAACTGCATAGTGCCTGCGGCTCCTTTCATGCTACAACTGCACAGTTGAGTAGTTGTGACAGAGACCATGTGACCCACAGGGCCTAAAATATTTGCTATCTAGCCCTTTACAAAAAAAGCATGCTGATGGGTGATATACTGTTTACCCAGGCATGTCCATTTGAAGGAATGAGAGGGTCTCAGCCTGAACCTAAGCTTTGTTCTCTTTGGACTCAGACATCCTTGGGCATGTTTAGAGAATTATAGTGTGGGTCTCCTACTGAGGAGGCCTTTCCTGTGAGCCTCCCAGGAAAGAGTTCATCTTACGGAGCAAAGGGTGGAGTTGCACAAATCTGGGTCCATGTGAGAGGAGCAGGGAAATGCAGGCGGTTCTGCCTCTGGCCCTAAGGACCCCTGACTGAGTCTCAGGGAGAAAGAGCTGCAATTAGGAAAGAATGAAAACTAGGCGCATTGTTCCACAGAATCTAGCAGGGGCATGGAAGGCAAAGGGCAGTATTGGGGATTTGTGGCCGGTGGCTTTGGTACAATGTGTGGCAGCCTGTGGTTGCCTCTAGGTGGCTTCTGGGCATTTGTGATCTCTATAATAGAACTCAGCCCAATGAGCCAAGGCAGGACTGGAAGAAAAGTGACAGATGCTGACCCAATGGACTGTTCTGTGTACATGTGCAAAATGCTCCTTGAGGTCGCCTAGAACCAACAGGGAGTTATATGAGGAGCCTGGAGGGTTCTTAGTAGAAAATGGAGCTGAAAAAAAGAAATGCTATTTTTTTTTATTCCTAGCTGTTATAGCAGGTAGCAAAAACAGTTAGAAGCATTAATCCTCTCACTTGCCTCTGCCGGTTTCAGAGTCACATGGAGATGCATCTGGGCTCTACCCAAGGCATACCCTTGGAGGTAGACACTTAAGCCTCCGAAGCTCTATTGCTGAGTTCATTAACCCTGGTTCAATATGGCAGGGCTGTACTCCAAGCCATTCAACAAGCACTCCGCTCTCTGTCACCTACCACTTGTCTGTAAATATAGTCAATGTAGCTGATGGTGTCGGCACAGCCAATCTAAACTTGAACGGAATCCAGAGAAAAGGCTTGTGGCCTGTGTGGGAAAAAGCAAAGGAAAACAAATACTTGTTTGACAATTATAATTCCCATTCAGAATAGGGAATACTGGCTTCTAAATTTAGGGCTTACCTCAGGTCGGACAGAGGGAGGTCAGTCTATTCATTCCATGTAAGTGGCCATTGCCACAGAACTAAAGAACGTGAGGGAGGTGTAAAAATGGCAAAAGAATAGGGTCGGGGGAGGAAGAGTAGTCAGGGCTTGCAGTTTGGGTGAGTTAATTTCTGACAACCATTTTTGGGACTTATATGTGATCATGTATGGTGACTGTGTGTACAAGCAAATGGTATCTTATGAAAAGTGAAGCTGTGTCTTAAGAAAAGTTACCCAAAACTTGGAAATACAACAAAAAATATTGTATGTGCCATTTAATGTCATGCCATCACACTGTCTAATAAGCCCACCTAAGGGTCACCTGATGCTCTAGGAAAGGTGACTTCGATGTACTAATTACTGGTGATTAGGACCCAGACTCTGTAAGTCGGATGCTCACTTGAGAAGGTTGTTAAGTTGCAAATGACTTTTATTCAGTAGAAATGCAAATGAATCCTGTCAAATAGAAAACCTAACCCCAAAAGGTCTGATCTTATTGTCCTGTAAGCAGTGAACTGGTTTGATCTAACATGGCAAACTGACTTTCACATACCTTTTTCAATGATCGTATGAAAGAGTCTCTTGTGTTCTCCTTTGATTTGGTTTCATCAGCCCGCTGGTTCCTTCACTAATGAATTCAATAAGTCTTTGAGTATATGTCTGTGTGAGCATCATGTTTTAAACATTCTATAGAACTCCCTTCCTCCAAAATTCACGGTGGGCTTCCCTGCCTATAATTATCCATCTCATTCTCCAGGCTTCATAATGAATTAGACTCATCTGGCTTTCATTTTTCAGGTGACGGATTAGACAAAGTCTCTGTTTTGAAAAATGAAAGTTCCATTTCTATTTTGAAGCCAGTTCAGTGCAGCAAATTGCTTGGTGACCTTTTGGGCTCAGGGGTATACTGGCTACTCCATGAATTACAGAAGAAAGGTCAGAGCCCATGTCCTTGCATACTTCATAGACCGGGGGGAGAGAAAAATCATACACATTTTTAAATAATAGTTGTCTGCATTGAGACATTGCTCTGCTATGCTCACACCACTTAGCTACCTTGAGCTAATCTGATGTGATTCTGGGGTCTAGAAAAAAAAGGCAGCAAGAAAGATGACTGTATCTGCAACAAGTTTCGGCCTCCCTTGGCTCTCACCCAAACTAATCGGCCGGGGAGATTGATTTCCCCTCCCGCCAGCATCTTGTTCAGTATTTCTGCTCATCATGCGTCTGGCACTGCTTCCTCAGAGGACTGTCCATCATTACTAAACCATCACTGGTCCTCTTGATAAATCAGCAGACAGATGCCGGGGATGCAGAATGGAAATTCAGAAAATACACCTGATAAACAGACTCATTCCTCCCTTTTTGTTACCTTGGTTTCTCATATCAGAGAGAATCATCAGGCTGTCTAGCTTGGCAGCGAACAAGGAGGAATGTGTGTGTGTGTGCACGAGTGTGTATGTGCACATGTGTATGCACGCAGGTGTGTGTGTGTGTGTGTGTGTGTGTGTGCACTTTGGGGGTGGGAGCACCCAGTAAAAGCGAGAAGATCCCTGGGATGGATCTTAGGGGCAAAAGCTTCTAAACCTCTAACCTCTGAATTCTCACAGGCTTATCTTTGAGGGCTATTTTGGAGAACGCGGCCTATTTTCTGGTCTCTTCCAGGTTAATGTGTTCAGTGGTAGTACAAAGACAGCAGGAGGAAAGAGCAGGCATTGGCGCCCACATGTTCATTTGGACAAGAGGCTATGAATTGGGTGAGGGTAGAGTTCAGGGGAGGTGAGAAAAACCTGGCCGTCCTCCTGTTAACTACTTTAAAAGTGAAACCCTGCTGGGGTCTTCCAGTCCCTTCAGATCCAGTGTTTGAACTGTTGGGATTATTCAAAACCTAGAGCCCTCTCCCAAATTTCTGTGAATTATCAGGGGAGCTATATCATCTTGCTCGGCCCTGGGTCCAACTTTCTGCCCCTGCTGAGTTCTTGTTCTCTGCCCTATACCCATGGCTGTTGCTTTATTTTCACCCTGGCTTTAACCCAAACAGGAAAGGCCTTGGCCCTCTTTCCACAAAATAACCATTCACACATGGAGATGAAGATTTCTATACAGCAACATGAACTATTTAAAATTGAGTAGTAGATATTTCTCTTCTTAAAAGTCCCCAGGCCACTCTGCCTTGTTGCTTTTTCATCTCCCAAATGCCCTTGTTCTCTGAGGCAGAGGCAGTGTGGTGTAATGGTTAGGAGGGTGGGCCTACTGCTGGAGCTTATAGTCTAGTCTAACATTCATTAGCTGCTTACCTTACGTAAGTCACTTCACCACTCTGTGCTTCATTTTCTTCTGCAAATGGAGATAATAACCCACCTACCTCCTAAAGTAGTGGTGAGCATTAAAGAAGGTATAGATGCCAATAAGCACATTGAAAGATGTTTGCCGTCGTTAGTCATCAAGGAAATGCAAGTCCAAACCATAGGGAGATGCCACGAAACACTCACATCTGAGATGGCCGGAATAAAAAATTCAGATAACAAGTGTTAGTGAGGATGTGGAGAAATCAGAACCCCCTGGTGATACTGCATCAGAAATGCGAAATGGTGTGGCTGCTTTGGAAAACAGTCTGTCAGGTCCTCCAATGGTTAAACGTTAGAGGTACCATATGACCCAGCAATTCCACTCCAGGAGAAATGAAAACATACGTCCACACAAAACTTGTGGCTGAATATTTATAGCAGCAGTATTCATAACAGCTGAAAGACTGAAACAATCCACATGTCTATCAACTGATGAATGGATAAATGAAAGGTGGTATGTGCATATCATGGAATATTTCTCAGCTACAAAAAATAATGAAGCACGGATATACACTGTCACATGGAAGAATCTTGAAAACATGATTCTACAGGAAAGAAGCCAGTCACAAAAAGCCCACCTACTATATGAATTTGTTCATATGAGGTGTCCAGAATGGGAAAATCTACAGAACGTAGATCAGTGGTTGTGTAGGGCTAAGGGCTGGGGTGGGGGTAGGGGGCTGATAGCTAACAGATACGTTTTTTTTTCTTTCTTTTTGAAGAGGTGAAAATGTTCTAAAACTGACTTTGGCAGTTTGAACATATCTGTGAATATTCTAAAAACAATTGAATTGTATACTTTAAACGAGTGAATTGCATGGTATATAAATTGTATTTCAATAAAGCTGTTTTTTTTTTAATCCAAGAAGATATATATATATTTTATAATAGTGCCCAGCACAGAGGAAAGTTCAGGGTCCTGACAGGAAAGACATGGCCCATAAATGAGTTTTTAAGGAGGGATTAGTGAAAGGTCTACTCACAAAGGTGTAGGTAGGGTTAGGGGAAACTAAGAAGATAGAACGCCTCATGGGCAAGGGGAGAGAATTAGACCGTGGGCCGCAGCGGGAGAGGGTGGCCCACCTAGGGCTGTGGCTTTCCTAGAGAGAGAGCAGCCCCTGCCCACAGCAGCCCAGGAGGGAGCACTCCTCATCCGCTGGGCTGGCCCATCATTGGAAGCCCCAGGAAAGCCTGAGACGCCCACTGAGGAGCCCACAGATGTATTCATACCTCCATACCAGTTAGCCTCCTGGGCACAAGCAATTATTATGTGGATCAATCTAACTTTCCCTTTGTCTGTCCCCTTCCAGAAACTCTGCTCTTGGGCCAGTCTTCCAGGGCCTGCTTTTCCCACTAAATGGTCTAATAAGGTAGTTTCTTAATGACTGCTTCCATACTAAGAGGTTCTGAGTAATTTTCTTTAGCAAAATATCTGCAGCCTTTTGCAGAGATGCCCCACAAAACTTTCTTTGGGAGTATTGGAGAGAGAAAGCAAAAACATCAGAATGTTTCTCCAAGGCTCTTCACAGAGAGCAAGAAGGAGTGGATGGAGACAAACAGGGCTCAAATGTGGGGTAGCCTCTTGGCCTTGCAGCCAGTGCAGAAAGTAACAAAAGCCTAGGTTGGAAAGAGACTCCTAACTTCTCCTCCTACTAACCACGTCTCCAGAGGACCCTATTTGTTCCTCCCACGTATTATTTCTTCCTGGAGGAGTGGCCTCCTCCTGATAAAATAGGGAAACCGTATTTGTTTAATGGCTGAGCAGGACAGGGGTACAACTACCTGGGTATGGGCTGACTCGTGTCCCCCCTGCAAATAGCACATGCTGAAGTCCTGACACCCAGTACTTCACAAGTGATTCGTTTGGAGACAGGGCCTTTGAAGAGGTAATGAAAGTAAATTGAGGGGGTGGGTCCTAACCCACTATGACTTATGTCCTTACACGAGAAGACTGGGATGCAGACACAGAGGGAAGAAGACCATGTGAAGACAGATGACAGCCATCTGTGAGCCAAGAGCCCAGGCCCCAGAAGAAACCAAAACTGCCAGCACCTTTTAGCCTCCAGAACTGAAAATGAATTTTTGTTTAAGCCACCCAGGCTGTGGTACTCAGTTACGGCAGCGGAGGCGAACTAATGCTCGGAACACTAATAACACTAAGATTCACACTTCCCATTCCAGGCTGTTTGTTGTCTCTCCTTTCTCCTCCAGCTCATGCCTAGTTCTCCCCGACCACCTTTCTCCTTAGAAAGTTGAGAATATGGCTATGTGAGTCCCACTTGGGGTTTCACTTCCCAATTCTGCCCTACTGTTAACTCATAGGAAGAGTGCATGGGGTGCTGTAGTAATATTTTGATTCAAGTACACTTTCCGCTTCATAAAATTTATAACTATAAGCAATATCATATTTCATTTTATTTTCTATAAGACAAAATGAACCTGCTCTGAACCTTATCCTTCCTAGTTGACTAGAAACTCAATCTCGGTCATAGTTGAGGCTCCCCCTTTCCAGATCTGTGCAAAGGTCCTGGAGGTCACATAGCGTCTACAACACTGAGGTTGCAGATCAACCTCCTGATCTGGTCTTCAGTGACTCTGGTCTGTGGACGTGCTCATTTTCCTGCCTTGTGTAAACTCTGAGGAACAGCTACATTGCATCTGTACTGCCTTTGGGCACGAGGGGGTCTTCGCTTACCCATCCCAGTCTGGAAGAAGCCCTCACATTCTTCCCCTTTGGCTGCTCCTGCCTCTTTTCCTCCAACCATGGCCTCAATGTCCTCCACCTCCAAGAACAAGCCAAACAAGTTCCCTTGGCCTTTAAAATGCTGCTTCACCTCCCCCTACCCAGAGCTCCCCAAGGCAGGGGGACATAAAGGACTTCTTGAGTTCTTCGTGGAAATTTGCAGGAACACCTACAGCCATAAAAACAGAACATGCACCAGTGTCTTGGTAGGTCACCCCACTTGCTTTTGATGACATATATGGAAACCACCACACTCTCCTCACTCACAGGCCTAGGTTTCTCTTGGGGTACAGGTGGAATTCTACTGTGTGAAGAGCAAGGACAGGGCGCAGCTGGCATTTCCTCTACGGGTTCAGATTCCTGTGGGGACGCAGGCAGCCCTACCAATGACGGCTACATGGTGAAAGAGCCTGCAGCTGCTTTTCCCACCAGGGGAGCTAGATCAGTGCAGCTGGGTTTAGTCTTCGCCTCAGGTTTCATAACAGGTAGAACAGAATGGGAACTTTCCCTGCCCTCCCACAGCAGCTGGGAAGAAGTCTGGGTCAAGTATTGCACATCCATTCCTCCTCCTGGGCACACCTCACCTGTGTGGCTGGAGATGGAAAGGAAAAAAAAAGTCAAAATTCCAGCTCCGAGGTGCAGAGTGGCTACTTTCTGGGAAATGATGAGGCCCCCAGGGAGAAGCTGACTCTGAGCATCACCTGGAAAGGAGGAACCAGGCGCCGTGGGGCTGGAGCGCTGGGCGGAGCACGTGGCGGCAGGGCTCACCAGGAGAAGAGAGGATCAGGCCACCCATTCAGCCGCTGGAGGCCTCTGGTGTCTAATGCCTTCATTCCAGTGGCTCCCAGAAACCCAGCCTCCTGCAGGAAGCCTTCTTGGGCTTTTTAGAGAAAAGGGAACCAGTAAGCCAGTCCTGCTAGAAAACGGAGGCTTTTCCCTCTCATCAGCCTTCTTCGCTGCCTCTAAGACACACAGACACACAAGCGCACGCACGGGCCGAGGGACGTTTCATTTATTTGTTTGGGGGTTCATTCCTTTGGCCTCCTGTAGAGGTTCCAGGGTGTCTGCACCCTCGCTCCTCCCTCTCAGCATGCCCACCTTGAGGACCTGCTGTGAGCGCCAGCACGTCAGGTGGCTGCTTGGGGTGAGTGTCTGTTTTCTTTGTCAGAATATCCAAGGAACTTTTCTTGAGGTTTGGAAAATGCCGCGATGAGTAAGATAGAGAGGTTGTCCCCAGTCTCATAGATTTGGACAACCAATCAGCAAGTGGAGCAGAGGGCATGATTAAATTTGATGGTGACCTGTGATGGTTACACAGAGATGATCATTTGCAGGGGGCTTTGGAAGGTAAGAATTCAACAGGGGTAGAAGTGGCGATTGCGCATTCTGGGTAAAGGAAACAGAATGCTCAAAGATCCCTATCCTCTCCCCTTGCTTTTTCTTCAAGTCCTTAGCTCTGCCTGAAATGGTATTTTTATCTAGCTTCTAATTGTTTACTTTCTGTCTCCCGCACGTGTTCTAACTCTTTGAGTTCAGGAAGCATGTCTATCTCATTTATCGGTATGTCTTAGGTGCCCCCCAAAATTCCTGGCACATCATGGATACCCAGTAAATATTTGCAGAATGGATGACTCAATGGGCAATCCAAGGGAAAGTCAGAGAAGGGAGCTTATCTGAGCTTCACAGCACATATGCGGTGTCGTTTCATCCTTACAATAACACTCCCCAGAAACACATCATTATCTCCACCTTACAATAAGGAAACAGGGCAGACAAAGGTAAGCACCTTGCTGAAGGTCACACACCCAGGAAAAGATAAAGCTGGGATCAAAGTCTAGGCCACCAGGTTCCTTCCTGACTACTCCAGGAAGAGGCCAGTGAAGCCCGACCTAAGTAAAGCTTCAGGAGGGGAATTAGAGAGGAGAGCTCGTGCTCGGAGGCTCTGCACTGATGACATTGACCAGATGTGGCCAAAAAACTGAAAGGGAGAGAGCCCAGCATAGATTCATTTCCATCCGAGCAACAGGTCCTGACCTCCCTCCCCTCTGGAGTCAGTCACATGGAGGTGACAGAAAACCATGTGGCCTTGGCCACTAACTAGCTGTTTTACCTTGGGAGAATTACCTGACTTCTCTGAGCAGCCATTCTCCTGCAAAATGGTGATAGGTACTAGGTACACAGTTGTTGTGAAAGGATGCAGGTAAAGCACCCAGGACAGTTTCTGGCCCATAGTAGGTGTTCAGTAAATCTTAATGCACCGATCTTTTCCCATGGCCTGGTGATGTCTTTTAGCCTGGGAAATACCATTCCAGAGAGGAGGACCAAAGAGGGAGGAGGTGTCAGGAGGAAATCTGCCCTGGTGCAGGTGCTGCACAGGACAATCTCAAGAAGGAAGCACATGACAAGCTAGCCTGGGAGAGGTACAGGATGGATGGCAGGCCAGGAAGGTACCCGGCAAAGACAACTTCCCTCTGTGCGAGGAAAACTCTGCGCCCTCTAGAATGAAGGTTCAGACAAGCAACCAGAATTCTAAGTCATTGTGGCCAATCTCTTCTCCGCAGAGACTGATGAAGGGGATCCAGGGTTTGGCTGGGCCTCCCATAGACAAATTTTGTGTATTTCCAAAGAAAGTTATTCATAAATTGCCATAATTTGGAGTTTGTGTTAACAATGTAAAATTTAAAAGTTAATTGTGAGTTTAATTATGCATACCACCTATTTATGATTTTCCATTTCTTGCAGTATAATGTACACTGCTCGGCAAAATTGTTTCCTGAAATAAACACACTATCTGGAACCATTTTTATAAGGTATTAACTTGTAAACGATTAAATTATACAAGTGTTAGTTACTTTGAATTTCTACATTTCCTATGTTTTGGAATTGTAACAAGAGAAAGTCCTGGGTGTCTGGGTCTCAGCTCTGGAGAGCACAGGACCGCCGCCCAGAGGCAGCCAGAGGGGAGGGGAGGAGCCTGTTACCATACTTGTTTACAGCGCCACCTAGTGTGTATAACTCATAAAAATTTCAAGCTTCCTCTTTCTCAAGGGCTGGAATTTGCTGTGTAAAATCCCCGCAGCTACTTTTTAAAGCATTATCTCTCAAAATCTCTTTTTCATTCACTTGAAAACTATATTAAGCAAGAATAACCCAAAATAGCAGCCAATGCCCCATGACTTTCCTTTGGTTTTCTTAAGCTTTGTAATGTGGAAGGGAAGGTTTCTATAATTCTAGTTAAAACTGACTGTTGAATGTGTCTGGTGGTGTTCTAAGTGCCCTACATGGATTAAGTAATTTAATTATTATAACTCCAGAGAGAGGTACTATTATTAATATTCCCATTTTACAAATGTGGCAACTAAGGCACAGAGAGTTTAAGGGATTTGCCAAAAATCACATTGCTGGAAAGTTGCAAAGCAAAGATTTAAACCCAGGCAGATTCACTTCAGCACCTGGTTTTAATATTTAATAGTTCAGGTTTTAACCATTGTTATGTTGCTTTTCCACGTAGGTATGTGTGTCAAGAAAAGATATCTTGTTCATTTTTATTTGACTTGATATTAAGAATTTAATTTCTCTTGGTTAAAGCTCAATGGGCCAAGGATGATCAGAACAGCAAAGAAGTTAAAAATATACCCTCAATAATCTTTTGCTGAGCCAGTAAACTTTTCAGAAGCACAGATTCCCCTTTAGAAAGTCATACAGTCCAGGATGGCGCACCAAAAATCTCTGGGTTTGTTTATAACCCCCTCCAAGAAAATATTTTAATTAATTCCTCAGACCTTTCAAGAGTTCATCAGTTCAGAATATCTCTCCTTTAAGAAGGGAAATGATAATATCTACTACTTACTGTATTTTTTGTTTTTTTGTTGGAGAGGCAATGAAGTACAGACAGCTCCCAACTTACCATGGTTTGACTTAGCATTTTTCAACTTCACCATGGTGTGAAAACAACATGCATTCAGTAGAAACCACACTTTGAATTTTGAACTGCACTCTTTTCCCAGGCTAGAGACACATGGTGCCATCAGCGGTGACACTGGGCAAGGGCAATGAGCCGCAGCTCCTGGTCAGCTGCACAATCGCGAGGGTCAACAGTCGATACACGGACAGCCATTATGTTCCTTCCTTTCAGTACGGTATTCAATTCCATGAGATATTCAACACTTTCATAATATTTATCAAGTAAAAATTATGTATATGAAATACTATAAAATGAAAAATGCTTTATGTGAGATGACTTCACCCAGCTGCAGGCTAATATAAGTGTTCTGAGCACGTTTAAGGTAGGCTAGGCTGAGCTGTGATGTTTGGTAGGTTAGATGTATTAAATGCATTTTGGACTTAGAATATTTTCAACTTATTATGGGTTTATTGGGAGGTAACCCCATCATAAGTTGAGGAAGGTCTGTAGTGAAAAACAATGTAGCTTTTTGGGATCATATTGCCTGGGTTCAAATCCCAGCTGTAGACGGTTTGGGCCTTCAGGATTCTGTGATTCCACTTTTGTCTTCTGAGTCTCTTAGGAACTGCTAATAACAGAGGCCCTGCCTCAGTGGCTTAAGCAACTTAGGGACTTAGGTTTTCACATGAGAGTCAAAGGGAGACCATGAAGAACAGGCCCAGCAGCCCCAGGGTGTGAGCAGCCTTTCTGCCCCAGCATGTCCCATGCTCAGACCCTCCAACCTCAGCACCTGCAGCTATCACTTCCGTGTCCCAGGCAGGGCAAAGGGAAGAATGAGAGGCAGGCGGGGTGTTCCTCTTGGTTTGAAAGAGTTCTTCTTGAAGTCCTGCCCAATGGTCACTGCCCACTTCCCTGGCCACACCTGCCAGGGTGCTGGAAAATGCCATTTTAGCCGGGTGCCGTCACCCCAGTAAAACCCAGGGTCCTGTCCCTAGGGAAGCAGGAGGTGAAATCAGGGTGAAGAATGGCAGTCTCAGCCACTTGTGTCAGGAAGTGGGGATTATTCTGATTATCTCCTGTCAGAAGAGTAGGGATTATTCCCTACTTTAAAGATAAGACAGCTGAGACATGGCCAGGATGACACGTGCAGAGCCACAGCAGGTCGGCGGTGATGTCGGTCCTGGCACCCAGCAGAGGGCCAGCTTTGAAAAATAGAGAACATGAAAGGCAGAAACCCATGAACATCTGTGGGCAAACACCAGCTGTGAGCCGAGGGCCATCTCTCCGTGGGGAGTCGAACTGGCAGATTCGAGGGGCTGCAGAGGACAGGGAGGACGAGAGCTGCAGGACACTGGGCTCCACGTCATTCCCTGGGTTGGCAAGGGGCAGACAGCTCTGGCCCTGACTCAGTTGGGAGAACAGCTGGG
Source organism: Smutsia gigantea (assembly GCA_032199065.1). Taxonomy (NCBI): domain Eukaryota; kingdom Metazoa; phylum Chordata; class Mammalia; order Pholidota; family Manidae; genus Smutsia; species Smutsia gigantea. Next base: position 856,980 of record JAVSCE010004904.1, on the reverse strand, counting down.
CAGAAATTCAGCACAGCTTCCAAGCTGGCCAAGCACAGGCGGCCTTTCTTCCCTCTCTGTATCAGCTGAGGCTACAGGTCCCACCTGGTCACAGCCAGCTGCAGAGGCCCAAGACTGAGGACCATGGCAGCTTGGCCAGGGGCAGTCAAGGAATGTGTCCTCCCTCACCTGATCGTGAGGGGCCATCTGGAGGACAAGCAAGTGGGGGTGCTCCCCCCACCAGGGGCAGGCTGATTTCTCTGTGTGGGGCAAAGCAGCCCTTGTGGCAATCGGACCTCAGTCCTGCCTGACTTCTTTGGAGCACAGGTGTCTTGCCAATGGGTTTCAGCCCTGGGCAAGTTCACTATGGATTCAATGTGACCAAAGAGATGACAGTAGAATGTTCTTGGGGTGAAAGGGTTATACCCAACTTTATTTCCACAGTGGCAAATCAATCCCTAGAATCCCGTCCACTCAGAGTGAGTCTGCATGCCGCAAGCCGTTGTCCACCTCTGGGCCTCTCTGCCCACACAGCCATCCCAGCCTGTCCTCAGCAATGCCACCACTCCAGTCTCTACTCTGCTCTCCTGCAGCCTTACAGCCGTGCCACCATGTCCCGCAGAGCACTGGACAGGGCTCTTTACACAGAGTCAATAATGACATACTGCCCACGTATGTGTAGTAAGCTAGCCAACCAGGGCCAGGTGAGAATCGTGGCCTCAGGAATCTTCATTTTATCCACAACAGGACCGGCTATTAAGATAGCCAGCCCATTTACTGCATGGAGGCCTGGAACTCTGCTCTTTCTCATGCCCTCACCTCTCAAAGGAATAAGGGCCAAGTGGCCAGAAGCACAAGGGGAACCCAGGAGTCACACTGAAATGTGTGCAGGGCAAGGAGAGGAAATTCTTCCCACATCCATAGGAAGGACGGTCCTTGCAGAAGGGAAACAGAAACAAAGCAAACCTGAGGGGGAATGGGAACGTGTGCTCAGCTTCAGAAACAGGACATAAAATGCACAGAGTTTTACTGCAGCTCTGCTTAGAGCATATGGTGGAGCAGGAGGAAGCACAAGTTTTTAGAAAGAAACGCATTTTCTCCTGTCAGCTGAATATGGCGGGTTCCCTTGGGAGGGAATGGCTAGGCCCAAAGGAAAGGGGAGTGAACTTTCTTCTTTTTTGCCTTCCAAAGACTACCTCAATTTGGGATTATCTCTGTATCTACTCCCAATACACTAATTAAAAGCAGACTGAATTTTGTTTAAATTCTATTAAGCTAGGCTTCTAGAAAAGCTTTTGTAAGTGAGAAGTCTGCAGTAGAAATTGGTAATGAAGGTCACTACCTCAGCCCCCTTACAGAAACTGGGAAAGAGGCTTGAAGCAGAGGGGGTGGGAGAAGCTGGAGGCAGCTAGCTGGGAGGCCCCCCCCCCGCTTGAGGGAGGCTTGCTGAAAGGAGCAGCCTATGCATTTCTACATTCCTCTTCACAAAACTTCTGGCGCCTCACAGCCACCTGTACGTTGCATGAGGCTTTTCCGATGATTACAAAGAACAGCCGACTCCCGTTCCCTCACCCCAGGCCTTCTGTAATCTTGAGACCCTACACTCATCACATCTAAATGCTGCACCCTGAAGACCTGCTCCCGTGGCCTTGGGAAGGCTGGCAGAAGGCGGCCAGCAGGCTGTCACAGCACGTGCCTTGCTCCACATCCTTCAGCAGCCTGGCTTCTTGCCCCCACAAGGGCACAATTAGGGCTGAGAGCCTTTCATGAGCCCCGCTCGGCCCTCTGGGGCGTGAGGAGTCAGCAGGGACACACTCCCCATCCTGCCAGGGCCAGCCATCTGCACTCAATTATAAGCCCTTTGGACGCCAGCAGAGGACTGTTCAGCTGCTGCTGGTTCTCTATGATTAGCGAGTTCTTGCTTCTTGAATATTACACATGGTGTGGCCAGCTGTAGGAAGCATTCACGATTCAAAGCTTTTTCCCCTCAAAAAAAAAAGTGCTAAGCCAGTTGTTATTACTATGGGGAAGGAAAAAAAAAAGTTTTAAGTCTCACTTTCTGGATAAGTTCTTTTTCCTACCTTATAATTCTACTTCTTCACAGTTTTGGGGTCATCCCTTTGTCTGTTTTCTACAGGCACTTGGGTAGGCATTTGATAGCTGCTAACGAGCCTCGCTAAGAAATGTCAAGATCACGTGTGATTCCAGCTCGGACATGACCATCCACGGTCCAGATCTCCTCTCCTTTATTTTGTGTGTGTGACAGACCTACTATTAAAGCGTCCTTTTAACAAAACCATTCCTGATATTAAACTCTTTGCAATCAACTCAGGAGCCAGGACCAAAGGCTGGGGCTTAGCTTCCTTCCCAGGTGTGAGCCAGGAACAAAAGCAACTCCACTTGTTTTATTCCACTGGTCACTGCCCACTTCCCTGGCCACACCTGCCAGGGTGCTGGAAAATGCCCTTTTAGCCGGGAGCTTTGTCACCCCAGTAAAACCCAGGGTCCTGTCACTAGGCAAGCAGGAGATGAAATCAGGGCGAAGAATGGCAGTCTCAGCCACTTCTGTCAGGAAGTGGGGATTATTAAAATCCTCAGTATTTTCTGTGGGAATGGGCTGGCTACATGTCAGCACTGAAATCACTAGAGATGCTTAAAAAACAAAACATATATTCTAGGGGCTACATCATGGACTTGAAATCCAGACTCACACAGGAGTGAGATCTGAGAAGTTGGTGATTTGGGAGTCTTGTGAATAGTGATAATGAAAGCCATGAGATTAGTACAATTCACGGGGAAAGAATATGAACTTAGAACACGGGGGGAATCAGAGTCCCTTCCTACTCATCTCTGAACTAGGCAAATAAACTCATTTCTTTTCTGATAATACACAGGCTTTAAGGTAAACAGTAGCACAAATATGCCAATAACTACAGGGCACTGGAGATGCCAACCTGTGTATATAAAAAGTTCTTTGTAGCATGGATTCAGTCAGCTTATGACTGACACCTAATTTTTCAGAACTTCACAAACCCTTCTTCTACATACACGATGAATAGTTCAACTTTCCATGTTAAGGAAAGAAAAATGCCTGTTTACATATTTAGCAGGAAGACGACTCCAAAAGTGATTTCTTTTTTTGATAAGCAATTTTAAGTGTCCAAGTAGAAGAAAATCTGTAGCAATTATGGATTTTCCATTGAAACTAATGGGAGCCGTGTGTCTCACTCTCTGAGAAAGGACTTACAAACAATGGAAAGAGAGAAAAACAGAAGGAATTTTGTGGAGTCTGACTGGGATCAGCAGCATGGTGCGAGCTCATGATCTTCAATAGGCAGATACAGAAAGGTAGATGCTGCATGCACACGTGTATACACGCACACATGTGCAGACATGACCCCTGAGAGGGCCTGGGACCAGCGCCCCCACAACAGTCCTGAGCACACCAAGCGCTGAAATCTTAGCTTTAAAATAAGAGTCCACTAAAAGAGGCAGGGCTGGAGTAGGTAAACGACAAGACAAACTTGGAATGTCTTTGTCAGAAAATACAGAAAGGCCCAAGTATGGGGGATGAGGGAGATGACAAAAAGGCATGCGAGCCTGCCTGGAGGTGTCTGGCTGGCCTTGTCTGTGACCATTTAAGCATCTAAAGAAATGATAGTATTGGGTTATATAACCCACTGAATAAAAGATGAAACTAGGAGTCCACATGATATAGGTTAATAAAGGGGGAAAGAGAAACTCTACACTGGAAAAGCCTGGCGAACACCGCCTGGAACAAGTGGTCAGTTAGCGTCACCACTGATGGGACAGGTGGCAATCGTGAGCCACCTGATGATTTGCAGTGAGGAGGGCACAGCCTCGCTTCTGTGCTGTTTCTGCCAAAGATGCATAAACTAAACCTGCTCACAAGGACACAGCAATGAAAGTAACTGGCCTACGATCTTCCAAAGTGTGAAGGTCCAGAAGGTCATTGGAAAGCTGGGGCACCATTCCAGGATAAAGGACACTACACAAACACGACAACTAAAGGCAATGTGATTCCAAACTGCGTCCTTTTGCTATAAAGAACATTATTGGGACATTTGGCAGAACATGAATGGGGCCCAGGGATTAGACAGTAATCAGGCATTAATGGCAATTTCCTGACTTGATGGTGATTACACAGAAAAATGTCCTTGTTTATAGGAAATACACAGTAGGTTCAGGGGTCATTTTTAGGAGTAATAGCCCCATGCAGTTGGCAATTTACTCAAACAGTTCAGATTCTTTACTTGTAATTTTTCTGGGAATATTTCTAAATAAAAATGTTTTGAAAAGTACAACTTCCTTTTCAATGGTAACTGTTATTTGACTTAAAAAATGACTTACAGGAACAATAGACAGTGATGTTGACAATGGCTACTTCAATAGCTTCACAAAATTATTTCTTGAAACAAGAGTAGACATTAATGTGATTTTAAATAACATGATTTTTAAAGGAATATTTTAACTAAAATGTTTATTATGAGTTAAAAAGATTTTCAGTGAATGAATGTACTCTTCTAGGCTATTTAAGGTTTAAAAAAGGTTTTGTGCAGGAAAAAATAATAGTTTTGCAAAACCTGTGCAATCCAAAATTAAGATGATATTCAGCAGCAAGCATTCCAGTTTCTTACAATATGTTTTCATAAGCAACAACATGTACGCCTTACTTTAAGTGTCCAACAGAAACAGGCAAATCTGAAAGAATTTACCAAATGTAATAAATTAGAGATATAATACAATAGAAGAATTTATGGCTTACAAAAGATTCACAAGTAGAAGTTTCCTTCTCTCAACTTTTCAGAGCCTCATTAGCTCCCTCCTGACCTCTGAAGGATATGATTTACCAAAATTTGGATTACATTTAGCTTTTCAGGGACATAGGACCTGAAAAGAAAGACATATCCAATATGATGCGGCCTGGCGCTCCTCTCTTGTGGCAGTCTTCTCTCGCCAAGGTGATCAGAACTGGGTCCAAGCGGCGCAGAATCAAGCATTCTGTATCATGCCAAATATTTCCTGTCCAACCCATTCTCACGCTTCTCCAGTAATAAAGAGGTGGACACTCTTCTTGGACTGCAACATCTGCGCAGCCCGCTCCACGCCAACCACGGCGGCCAGCCTCTGGGCATCGTACTTGGCATAGAGGACAGTGCAGGTCCAGGCAGCTTCCTCTCCTTGGCTGGTGGCCCTCAGCATGTTACAGACTTCACTGTAGAAGTGGGGATATGTGGGCAGTTCATAGAAAATCAGGTTCCTGATGCCTTTTATTGTATACCTGTTAGAGGGGGAAAGAGAGGCTGTATCTACTTGAGAAAATGTACAGAAAAGCTACCTAAGAGTCCTACAGGCACAGTTCTCCTGCTGCATTGTGCTCAAGGAGCAAGAAGATAACAGGATAGATAACAGAACACAGATTATTCTGTCTTGAGCTGGAAGGGCTTATTTTTTTGACAACATATTTGAATTTCTAATGTTTGGCCTAAGATAATTATAAATGTGCATTTCTTGAGCCTACTCTAGGTAGAATGAGGCAGGATGGGAAAGAATAGTAAACTAAGATTAAAAATCTGTCACAGAAAAATTAAAAAGCAGGCACTTACAATTTAACATTATGCTTATTATACTCAGACAAAACAATGTTCTGCAATAGAGATCAGGTCAGACTCAGTACATTAAAATAAACTGCATAAACTGTAAATGCATTCCTATTAGTCTTTTCTTGTCACTCTGCAGACATATTAACTCTATGGCAGATGTCCCAAGTTCATCCATTTACAAAACCCTGCCTGAGGACTCATTAGGCATTATGGGAAAGCAGTTAGTTGCAACAGCTTATGCACTTCTTTCCCTGCTGCACAGTGCTGCCTGGAGGTGGGGGGATGGGGGGGCGGAGTACAGACCCTAGGGACTCACCATATGTTTCAGGTTGAGGTCAACTGTTTCCTCTGGGGCCCCATAACAAAGGATCTTATAGTTGACAAGGCTCTGATTTTCCTGTTAGGCTTTCATACATTGCTGATGTTAGACTTCCTTGGGATTTTTATTCACAGATGATAAGCTTTGTCTTTTATCCCATGACTCATTCTGCTCTCTCTAGAGATTCTCCTCTTCCAAACTCTAACTGCAATCCATTACTTGGTCCACCCTTCAGTATCATTTTTCCATAAAGAAGGAATTCTAATGGCTAATGAACTCAAGCACCCTGTTTTACCTCACTTAGTTAAACAAAAACAAACTTTAGGTTCCATTTTCTGCTTAGTATGTGGACAATTCAAGAGAATACTGTTCCCACACTGAAAAGAAAAACCAAGATAATCTACAAAAGCATTCCTTTTCTTGAACCTGTTTTCTTCAAACAGTTGACGTCACGAGGCAACCAGGTGAGGTGCTTCACTGGTTTGCTGGTATATGTTTAATAACTGGTTCTCAGAGAGGGTGCTAATTTGAAGCATTTGCCAACTTCTGTGGTGTAAATACTCTCACCATAGCCAATTTCAAGCCACATCATGGTGTTGAACTTGGAGTTGGGAAGAGAAGTGCAACCAGATCTCAAGAGCTACTATGGGCCTGCCTTCAGCCCATCCCGGACTGAACTGCACAGTGACAAACCCTCTAAAGAAAGACAGGACACACAAATTACTCACCCTTGGCAGAGCACGGGAGGAACAGGGCAGATGCCACAAAAGTGGTAGGAAGAAAGCAGCTACACTTTTAACAAATTCTTAAAGGGCAAATGTCGGTTTTCATGACAGAATTCTTGGGATCCCTGGACAATGCTTTAGTTCACATTCACTTGTGAGTTCTTTTCCAGAGGCCTCCCTTGGGGGCCATGGAGAAAGACTGAGACAAGGCAGAGGACCCGAGAGACACCCCACTGGTGATGCAGACAGGAACCTCACTTCCCAGACCCTATGTTCTAGGAAGCAAATGCCTGAAGCCTATGGGAGAAGGGCAAAGGGCAACTGCTTGTGCAAGGTGGATGAAGCAAAAGTTATCTGCCTGTAAGAGAGGGGCAGTAAACCCACCCCCCGATCCCTCCCCACCAAAGACTTAGCACCCATTAAAAAGCAACAGCAGTCTGTCCCTGGGGACGAGCATGAAACCTGTTCAGCCCAAAATCCTGCTCTGATACAAGTAGAGGCCTGCTGCCACCCGGGGAGAAGCAGGGAGGTCCTTCCCACCAGGACCTCTCACAGACACATGATAAGAGTTTGGTTGCCACGGCAGATGGTTCGGGAACCCTGAGAAAGTACCACCTCCACAGCCCAGAATGAACAGGGTCTGCCTAAACAGAGGGGCAAGAGCCCAGAGAGACCTCCTCTGTACAGGTGCAGGGCTGGAGAAAGCTGGGGGAATGAGGACACCGAGAAGAGACCCTCCAGCACCCTGGGCCCCCCACTAAGCCACTGTCTGCTGACGGAATCTGACTGTGTGTTACATGGAAGATTCTACAGTATCAACCAAATCCCGGCTAGATTCACAACTCCCACACTGGTGGTCTGAGAGAGGTGTACCTGGGTGTATGTACTGCTCACCTCAGCCTCTATGTCCAATGGCAATTACAAAAAGCACAAAAACAGGAAGAAGACATTAAACCAATGAGGAGTCATTCTGCCTAAGTGAGGGAGCAAGTAAGTGCCAAGATACAGCAAATGGTTAACCGTGTACAGCCTCGGCACTAACAAGTTTCCTTTCCAAATTTATTCTAAGTAAATTAATAAGTAACTATGCCATCAACTATGCACAGGGATGTTCTCATCAGTACTATATATAACAGCAGGAAAGAAAAAACCTATGTGTATTAAAAGGCAACTGGGTTAATTATATATCCATACAGTGTAATACTATGTGACCATTAACAAGGACGCAATACACACTTCATAGATTACTTATTAATTAAGTAGAAGGGGTATCTTTACAATGGAGAGATCTAGCAGACCCACCAGGACCACATGATTACATTTAGCATCACCATAAATGGGATAAATGGACACAATGTGCTTTTTGATGAGATGTGGTGGGAAGTATACATCATCTTCTATCTAAAATTCTTACCAAAAAATGTTTAGTCTAGCTTTGCTGTACACTGCATCACCTGTTTGCTTTTTAAAAATACCTATGCTTGATCTCCACCCTCAGACAGTTATTTGATTGGCACTGGGGTATACCCTGGGCACTTGAATTTTTAAAAGCTCCCAGGGGGACTTATGTCAGTGTAATGACAAAGGAAAAACATTGAATTATTCTAGATTAGGGTTTCTTAACCTCTGCACTTAGGGACATTTCGAGCCAGCTCACTCTTTGTTGTAGGGGCTGTCCTGAGCAGCGTCCTGGCCTCAGTCCACTGGAACCACTGGAATGACCCACCAGGTGTGACTACCAAAAGTGTCTGAAGATATTGCCAAATGTCCCTTGGGGAGCAAAACTGCTTCCACTTGAGAACTGCATGTTAGCTAAATGAAATGTGTGATTCTTCATCAGGGAAATGCAAATTAAAACCACAATGAGGTATCACCGCACGCCAGTTAGAATGGCCACTATACAAAAGACAAGAAACAACAAATGCTGAATAGGATGCAAAGAAACAGTAACCCTCCTACACCATGGTGGGAATGCAAATTGGTACAACTGCTGTGGAAAGCAGTAGGGAGGTTCCTCAAAAAACTAGATAGAAATACCATTTGATCCAGCAATTCCACTCCTAGGAATTTACCCAAAGAAAACGAAATCCCTGATTCAAAAAGACATATGCACCGCTATGTTTATTGCCACACTGTTTGCAATAGCCCAGATATGGAAGCAACCTTAATGTCCATCAGTAGATGAATGGATAAAGAAGATGTGGTACATATACACAATGGAATATTATGCAACCATAAAGAGAAAAGAAATCCTGCCATTTGCAACAACATGGAGGGAACTAGAGGGTATTATGGTCAGTGAAAAGTCAGGAAGAGAAAGACAAACACCGTATGATTTCACTTATTTGTGGAATATAAACACAAAGTGGAACAAAACAGCATTAGACTCATAGACACTGAGAAGTGACTAGTGGTTACCAAGGGGGAGGGGAAGGGGAGGGGGATAATAGGGCACAATAATTTGCAAAGAGTGTAAGTTGATCACGGGGACTGTTGAACCCCTGTAATGTACATTTGAAACCAAATAAGATTGTATATTAATGATACTTGGATAAAAAATAATTTAAAATAAATAAATAAAATGCAATGTATGATTCTTAACTGAATCTTGGATTGGGGGAAACAGCTATAATGATCACTTTGGGGACAACTAGGAAAATCTGAATTAGATTTTATTACTATAGTAGTAATGTTAAGTGGTATGGCAATGGTACTGTAGTTAGACAAAAAGAATGTTCTTGTTTTCAGGAGCTACATACAGAAAGATCTGGGGTTAAGTCATGAAGTCTTCTGCATTTTACTGTCAAATGGTTTGGGAAGGAAAAATAAGAGGCATGGGTGGAGAGGAAGTCTAGGTGAAAGGAGTTACAGATGTTCATTGTTGCAGTCTTACAATTTCTTTTGAAATGAAATCCTTCCAGATAAAAAGTTGGGGGGAAGGAAGAGGTGACAGAGCTATGTGTATTAACTTAAAAGTACACCCATGATCTACAAATATAGATACAAAATGTTAACATATTTAATTATTTTTTTCTCAATGAGCATATAAAACATTTAAGACAAAAGAAAAAAAATCCCAGCATGTATAGTGTGATCCCAATTTTGGTATTTTTTTTTAAATGGCTGTGTGTGTGTGTGTGTGTGTGTGTGTGTGCGCGCGCGCGTGCACACGTGCATACGTGTACATGCACATATTTTCACACAGAAAAGACAGAAAAGAAATATACCACAATAGGTCAGAGTAATTATAAAACAAAACAACAAAACTAACTCCAATAAATGTTATATTTAAAAAAGAAGAAAATGTCTCAGTTCTAGTTTCTGCACAATAGAGACTAGGTATCTCCTGGAAATAGAGAATATGACCAGGGCCTCTTCCGGGGGCAGCCTGTGCCATTCTCCACTCTTCAGAACCCCTTCCCTGACTTCCTCCTCTCTGTATAGGCTTTGGGTCTTCAATGACCCCTATAGATATGACCTAATACCCTCCTGAGACCTGAAAGCAAGGACATTCCAGATGTTTCCTTTACCTGCCAACTGGGAAAGACAAATGCAGCACCCACAACTGACCTGAAGGGCTGGCAGCTCCATATGGTCCATGAATCCCTGCTGCTTCTTGGATTTGCATGGAGAGGTAGGAGGTACTCAGAACACCTGGCAGCCTTTCCCAGCTCCATAAATCCCACCTCTAAGGTGTCTGACTTGCCCCCTGGTTGAGAATCCTTCCTGCTGTGGAAACCACTGGTAACGCTCAGGGAAAGAGCGCCAACCATTCTCTGCTCACGCAGGCCATGGTGACCAAGCACCCAGCCACTTCTAAAATTCTACTGGTTTCATCTCCCCTAAAGAAAACAGTTCTTCAGGTTGAGTATCTTTTGCTAGTTCACAAATGAACTGAAGTATTTCTAGCACTGCCTATTTCCATAGCAAATATAAATACAGAATTTCAGAGTTGGATACTAAAGTTTAAAATATGTATGGTTTTCCCAAGGTCAAATAAAAAGTCAAATCACAAAGGCACTGCAGATAAAAGCACCTAACATCACCTTGGTGATCCCTCAAGCAAAAAACTTCTAATAGTTAGAAACCGAGATAATTAGCAGTCACAGGATACTGAAACATTATTTCCATTCATCTTCAACACAGGATATACCCTTTAACTGGTCCAGGGCATAAGGCATATGGCACATGCTAGGTTTGTCTTTATAGTGACTTTGGGGGCAAATGGTTTGGTAAATAATTTAACAGTGTAAGACAGGGGACTGTCTTGCCTGCTTAAGAGAAAGGGGTCCTTTGACATCAGGCCCTCTCCTTGAAAAGCTGCTATTTGAAAGCAGTCTCCATCCCAGCTTAATTCACATTTGCTATAGACAATCACACTGGGAAGTTTTCCAATCCATCCACTTCACTTAAAGGGCTTGCTTTCATGTGTCAAGCTGATAGAAAACTAAGGGCTCTTAAGAACCACTGAGTGCAAACTCCCCCAAAATACCACTTTCCGACATGAATGAAAACAACAACTGGAACAAAGCAAATAATGATGCCAACCAGAAGGCATTCATTAACACTCTAGCCAAACAGCCTTGTCTGCATAGCCAAGAGTGGAGCCCAGGAAACATGAATGGAGTCATACGTATCTCAACTCTCCCTCACAGATCACCCTGTGGGCAGAATACCCAGAGGGATCATGTCATGCCAGCGGGCTCTGCCCTGGAAGGCTGCTGGATTCCTCCCTCCCCATCTCAGACAAGAACACACCCAAAATCAATGTAAACGACAAGGCTGTGCCAAGGCCAAGGTGCGCCAGGTAATACGGCCCAAAGCCTAGATTTCAGGCTTGTCTGTCTCGGGTCCTCTGAGAAAATGTGCCCCTCATCAGTGAAAATGACTGAGAGTTAATAAAACAGTAAAGTCAAAACAGAAATCCACTGTATGTTATTGTGAGTCAGGAAGGAGACACAAGGTTGCAATTTCCATCTTTGTATAGGTAAGGGTTTAAAAGAGGGCTTTTCATTTAGCAGCAAAGAAAACTTAGCCAAACAGTTAAATACCTGAGTTCTGGGGACACAAAGGGCTGCAACTATTCCAGCAGCAACAGAAAGCTCAGTATTACTAACAGTATAATTGGGAATTAAAAAAAAAAAAGAGGCCAGTCTGCCTTATTTGGCCAAAATCACAAAGTGAGGAAGCTAAGCAAATATTGAAACCATTAAATATTCAACCCTAAGCCCCTCCCTCACTTTTTACCTCCTGAAAACATCAAGGCGCCCCTTCTCCTTGGTGAGGAAGTATATACGTATCTCCTCAGGACACACTGGAACTTTCTGAACATTGACCTTGGGCTCAGCCTCCACCTCTGCAGACCCGACAGCCCCTGAGAGTTTGTCTATGTTTCCATGAGAGTCCCTCTCCTGCCAGTGTTCACTTCAGTTGTGCCTATCTGGAGTTGTTGGACTCCATGAAGTCTTCCTGGAGGTGTACAATCACAGCTACAGGAAGTACCCATGTACAGGCCCGCTGCAGATCTACACAGTGGTTATGCTGTAGTCACTCGTGTTTCTACAACCTTGTCCAACAATGCCCATTTTGAGAGGAAGCCAACCAGCCAGCCAAGAAGAGTCTTTCCAGGCCCTTGACTCTTTGGCTCCTCTGCAGGAGGCAGAGTGAGGAAGGACCTTATAACACCAAAATGACTGCCATGCACTCAGAAACAGGCTGTGATTTGCACTGCATTTCCCTCCAGAGAAGACACGCAAAACCTGGTACTCCTTTACCTTTTGTAGAAATGGAAGCGCTCTGTGAGGAGCAGAAACTGCTTCTCTCCTTGGAGGAAGAAGTGTCTGGCCCTGGAGACACCAGACTTCTGTGTGTACTCACAGATGTGAGTGAAGTTCAGGTCCTCTTTCTTGAAGTAATTCCGGAGGCGTACAAAGTCAAAGTAGGAAGGAACATAGATGAGCGTGTGAGACATGACTGCATCACGATACTGAGGCAAAATCTTGTTCACAAAAAAGTTAAACCTGATTTGGAAAGGTAAAGGGCAAAGTCAGTGGTTTAGAGATGAGGCCAGAGTGTCACCCCTAACTGTCTGACCCTGGGCAATCTCCCTCTACCTCCCCAAAGAAGCCAAGCTCTTTTTTTATCAAAAAGAGATTTCATAAGGCTAAAACTTGATAAGCACATTAAAAAATAAGTGGTAACTACTCACTGTAAAAAATAGATGTTATGCCAGTACATCCCAGAGAATTATTCGAGGAGGTATATAACCACACCATCCATTCATTCAGTTGTCAGTACATCAGCAAGTAATTACCAAACACCTACCACATGTTAAGCACCATTTTGTTATTATGTGTCCCCTGACTAAACACTAGAAGATGGGGGAAAATATATGGAGAATTAGAAACACTGGAATCTTGATGTTTGCAGGAGGCAAAAGATGAGGGGCTTGCAGTCGAATACTGATGGGTTTCAGTGTTTGCTTCTGGGCATTAGTCCTTGCCCTGAAAAGGCTCATAATAAGTTGCTGACGTGAGACATTTCACAGCACTAAGCAGTGTAATATAATTAAAAAATGCCATCATCTAGGGGGTAGGACCCCTGATTTACAGTACTAACCTTGCCACTAACTAGCCGTAAGAACTAGGACACTGTCATTATTTTTCTCAGGGCTTCAGTTTCCTCCTCTGTCAATGACATGATTGGGCTCAATTACCTCATTTCCTTTGGTGAATGGTAATCAATAAAACCAACATGAAATCCAATTCTAAATTTGTATGCCAAAGTCAAATCCCTCTCTGTGGCCCCTCCCTAGGCACCTGATGGGACTGGGGAGGGCTGGGTACCTGGCATCAATCAGTGAAGCTAGGTTTCCAGTTTCCATCCTCTGGAAGACATGTGGGAGCTGCACCAGGACATGGCTGATGGAACCTGTCATCGGGACATACCTCACAGCCACCTGCCAGGAGTCAATGAGAACATTAGGAGGCAAGCCATCCTCACTGTCGACCAAACGCTATCTTCTCCTTCTGCCTCAGGACCCAAACAACAATCCTTCACGAAGATCCAGAGAAACAAGGAGAGAACCCACCTGGCCTTGCACATTGACACAGTACTTGTTGAACACAGAGTTGATCTGGGCATCCTGCAGGGCACCAAACAGCAGTGTCTGGCGATAGTACTTGGACCAATTATTGAGGCTCCACATCCTCACTCGAGAAAAGTCCACCCCATGTGAGTCCAGGGGCAGCAGATTCATGTGGTTCATCAAATGCTTTGAGCAGAAAAAACACTACCATTAGATTATTGGCACTTACCTGTTGGGCACTGCTAAGCATTTTAGGAGCCTATTATCTTTATAACCCCATGGAGTCTGTACTATCACCTGCCAAATTACAAGGCTCAGATTGGTGACCGACTTGCCCATACTCAGGTGAACACGCTCAACAAGATAAGCTAAAACTGCCCACTTCTTGGATCTTTCCAAAAAGATTAAAATGGTACCTATAGGAATATTCCTTTAAAAGGAACTTCTGAAATGCCACACTGGTCGCTCTGTGGGGTCCTCAGTCCCAGACTTGGACAAGGGAAATGATATGGAAAACAGCTGTTGTCCTTCAATGACCTGGTTCTCTGAACATTAGATTCTTAAAGCCACTACATATGCCTTTTCTTCAAATTAAAGAATAGGACTCAAGCATCAACATGCCTTTTCTATTTTAAGTATATTTTCACCTTGTACTATATATTGAAGGATAACAAGTACTATAAGTTTACCCCCTTTATTTGTCCCAAACTTCCTGCAAGCCCTGGGGTGGTAAGAGAGGTGAGTTCTAACATGCCTTAAAAAAAAAAAACTATAATTCTGTGATAAGGATTGTTCAAAAGCACCATTTCTCAATCCTAAAACTGATACTACAGAGTATGTGGAGAGGGAGAAAAAAATTACAGCACAAGTTACAGTAGGATAAAGACATTTAAGCTACATTTCTCTGCAAAACAAGGTCACAAATGAAGAAACCTTGAGCAATGTTTTCGCACCTCCACTGGAGATCAAACAAAACAATGAGCCTAAACTGTAGGAGGAATTGTGTTAAGTAAAGACATTCCTGGTGAGAAGGATTTTTCAACCAAACCCAGCCAACTAACAACACTAAAGTGGTCTAGTAGCAGAAGCAACCTTTAGAAGAAATCTTTTCTGGAGATTGGAAAATATTGACAAAATTTTTCATCTCTTTGGATAATTTAATTAATAACTGATCCGTGGGTAGAAGAGGGGACAAAAGGCTTTTTCAAATTGGAAAATGTGAAATATTTCCATTTCCAAATTAACTGAATTTTTATCTAGACTTAAATAACCTTTAAGACTTAATCCACTGAGCTTGTCTCTCTAAATGTGAATGTTGTTTCCCTTACGTGAGAAAGACCAACATTACCAGGACATGCTCCCAGTTCTGCATCAGGTAAATGTCAGCTTGGTCAATGATGAGAAGCTCAATAGAAGACAGAAAGTCAAAATCTCTCTTCTCTCCTTCTCCACCAATGATAGTCCGCAAACCCAGAGGGGAGGCAATGAGGATGTCGGAGGAGTAAAAGGGAGCGTAGAGCCGGATGCTTCTCTGAAGTACTGCCACTCCTGCACAAACCAGCCAAGCGCACGACAGTCTATTAGGCACCACCAACCACTAGCTTCCACCCTCACAAAGCCCCCTGCCCCCCTTGTACCTTCCACATCTTTCCCCTTAGCATATAGCCATACTCAAATTGCGTTAACTATTAAAATAAGAACAATAATCATGTCTCCTTGCATCAGTGGTCCCTCAGCTCCCACTCTTCATCTCTCCTTCACTGACAAAGTCCTCCAGAAAACTGTCTCCAATTTGCAATCTTCCACTCACTCTTCAGTGCACCACAAGGTGGCCTCTGATTCTCGGGACTCCACTTAAGTGACACTTGCTAAGGTCACCGATTCAATGACACATTAGTGTTTCTTGTCACGATGCAGAGGCAGCATTTCTGACACATCCTCTTGGAAATGTTACCACTGCAAAACACTCCCTTCCACTTCTATCCCTGACCGCGTATTTTCCGTATCCAAATAGCTCTCCAAAAATGGATCCACCCGTAAGTTCTAATTTAGACAAATTTTTGGGTAAATTTATTCACTAATCAAGGCTTAATATCACCTTCACACAAATTTGTATTTCTAGCCACATCTCTTTCCCAAACTTGAGACTGACAGATCAGTGTTTTCTGGATACCCACAAATGTTTAAAATAACATCAGCTCTCCTCCTTTGCCCCTTAACACCCCATCCATGCTGAAGCCTTAGGTCATGTCTGCCTTATTCACCCTGATGCCTTGGCACATGTGATTTCCTGTCTGAAACCCTGCCCTCCACTCTCACCACCCCTCTTTGTAACTAAATCCTATAAAGGTTTCAACTTACTACAAATGGCACCTCCACAAGGAAGCCTTCCCTAATTGTTCTGTCCCAGTTTGGATAAGGAGATTGCTTTAAATGCTCCCAAACACCCACTCAATCCTCTGATCAGAACACTTATCATCCTGTACTGTCTGTTTCCCCATTAGGCTGGCCTTCCTTGACATCTGGAACCATTAATCTTACTTCTATATCCCCAGCTTCTTAACAGTCCCTGGTGCACAGCAGATGCCTAATAAATGTTTGCTGATTAAGCATATGTGACTAATGAACGTTTCCCAAGAACTTTACTCTATCAATGTACAACCAACCAAGTACATGGGAGTTGAGTGAGAGACAAGCAAAAAACACGACAAATTGGGTGGGAGTTGGTAAGTCCTGAGTGGAGGCAACTCAGGTATGCCCTCTACATGGCATGTAGGAGGGAAGTCTGCCATTATGCACTCAGTTTATTCAGCCCTCCAGACTGACCCATTCAGCCTGTCACTCCCAACTCCCCCAAGAACCCTGGCAGCATTGACTATGGCTACCAGCCATGGGTATGCTGAGACCCCTGAATTATAAGTGTGCATGTGCCTTTTATATATGGCTTCAGACACCCCACCTTTAGCTGAGTGTCCACCCTATTAGCCAAGGCAAGACTCTGTCCCCTGGCAGACAGGACGTCTCAAATCCTAGTCCTATTAGGAGGCCAAGTCGGTGACCCACAACAGAACACCCAGTTCTAGATTTCCAGCCTCCAGATATGTGGGTCTCTCAAGGTCTCAGCTTTGACAGGGAAGAATTACCGATCCTGAAGTGGTCATCAATGTTGCCAGCAAACACGGCTTCGTAATCCTCAGGCCTCTTCAGATTGGGGGGTCTCTCCTTGGGATCTGAGCCATACTCTCCCTTAAACCTCTTTTTGTTGCTCACAATTATTTTCTTCTTGCTGTCGCCCTCGAGGAGGCTGATGAAGAGCTGCACCACCCGCAAGGCAGCCTCCCGGAACGGCACCACTATCAGCGCCTGTGGGGGATGACAGCAGCCTTAGTGGGGCGAGGGGAAGAACGGCAGCTTGAGTGGCCTGCGGAGGATGTTCAGCTAAAAAGCCTCAGGAGAGCAGTGGCCCCAGGCCAGGGTCCACATCTATGTCCCCACTTTGCACAGGGCCTGACTCAGTACTAGAAGCTGAGCCCCTTTTACATCCGCAGCACTACGTCCTGTGGACTTCAATCTCATGGCTCCCCAGGAGGCGATTTTCAAACAGAATTTGGAAATACCTTTTAGATTAAGTCATGCCTTCAGTGGAGGTGCCCACTAGCAAAGACCCAAGGATATAAACGCACAAGCTCTTTGAGGGCAAAGGATGTTACTCGTATCTGTCTCCCACAGAACTGAGTACAGTATTTTTATCGATAAGACCCAAGGAATAAATATATGCTGGGTAAATAGATGTACAAAATATGTAGAGAATAAAGCTGGTGAGTAAGGAAAAGAATTAAGGCATTGCCATTTTTCTGGTATAATCCCTTGTACATTTTTCAGAAATGATGATAAAGCATTTCTGAAGTAAGATATTTCAATGGGAAACATAGGACTGAATTTTCCAAACATTTTCAAAAATGCTTAAAGTTGAGAACAAAAACAGAAGATGTTTGATAAATTATTAATTTCTAACTATCCTTCTGTAAACAATAAAACAATGGGAATGACCCAGTCAGATCAGACAATTCACTGAATTCTCTGTGTGCTTCATGGGCAATCCGCCTCTCACTCTTTTCCACAATTCTAAATGCAAACAGATAACCTGTAATTCTGAGCTCAAGGCTCTGCGGTAGTTTCCCAGAAAGGCAACCAGCACAGCCAGGGGAGTGCAGTGATTCAGCCTGGTACAGCGCAGGGGCAATGGCCTGAGAGCACAGAGTGCCAATTACTGTCCCAGCTGTGACACTAAGCAAGTATCTAGTATTCAGTTTCCTTGGCTATCAAACAAGGGAACTGGACTAAGAAATCTCTAAGAGCCACAGCAGTATTAAAACCCTGGAAACCTATGAAAGTCAGTAAGAACAACCTAACAAGATGAGGCTTCTTCAATATGGAGGGGTACAGGCTAAGGAGGGTGGTGAGGGGGGATGGATGACACAAGATCTAGCTCCATAACATCATGAGAAGTATAGACAGAATTAAAAGACATTTTCTATCAAGCCCCAAATCCAGGGGAACTTAGGCTTATGAACCCAAATAAATATAATCTTCATTTTAAGTAGCAATAACTATATGGAAAAATAGAAATTTTTGTTTTTCCAAAGTTTGCATATTTATAAGGCTTAATGAAGGGAATGCTTGGTTCTAGTCCCACCTCTGCTGCTCTTTCCTTGGTTCTCTTTAGCAAGGCCCTCTACAATCTGGGGCTCTGTCCACAACTATAATATGTAGGGACTGGATAAAAGGCTTATTAAGGTACCAACCAGTTTGACAATCACAAAGAAGAGACATAGAATGGAGTCTTACTCATGTATGTTCAGGGCTTATCTTTAAGGAGAATTATCACGGAAGTACCTCCTACTCACAAGTTTCCGATCACAGCCACTGTTAGGAACAGCCCGCTGCAGTCTGCAGCACCACTCTGACATTACCTGGACATCTAATATTCTCACTCCTGGACTCAATCATTATTCCAATCACTAAAACGCCTAAGTAAGTGCTACGCAACTACATGGCCATGCTCTGCAGCCTCCTTCCTGAGGGTAAAGCTTTCCTGCTGTCACTCACCTTGGGCCTTGTCAGCCCTTGGTCCCTGAAGTCACTGTCATCACCCACTCCAAATTTCTGGCTTCGGCGTCTACTATTGTTGCCAAGCACCTGGGCATTGGCTTTGAGGACATGATTTATCACATGCAGGCAGTACACATGGCGGATCTCTTCCCCGTTCTTCAGGGCAGTCCTTTCTGGGTAGAACAGGTCCCGGTAAGAATTCATAATTAAGAAGAGCTCTTTCTGGAGGGGTGTGAAGGGGTAACTTGATTTTTGGGGACCAGAGAGGAACTGGCTGTTCATCTTTGTCCAGGTGGATTCTAGAGGCTTCTGGAGATGAAGTGACTTTAAGTCAATGTCCTTTGGGGGTTTAAATGTTTCCAACTTCTGAAACTTGGATGAAAAGACAAGCTGGCCCAGAATGGGCCACTAGAGGAAAAACAGATCAAGGGCTAAGTTAGAAGTGAACTGTAATAGTTTACATTTACATAGTACTTTTTAATTTACCAAGATCTCTTATCATTTATAGATCATTTCATTTAATCCTCACAACAACCCTGCAAGGCAGATACTGTAATATTCTTATAGTTTAGGAAATGATAAGGTTCAGAGAGGTTATGTGATTCAGACAAACTTAACCCAAGAGAGAACAAAGATGAGGGCTAGAGCCCAAGGCTTCTGACTTCATATCTAAGCTCTTCACTATGTCAGTGTCCCAAACTGTTCTAGGGACTACATTCTGGGGAAGGCAAAATTCATTCTAGGAAAAAAAATGGGGCTTCATGGTCAAATAACTTTGGTAAATACCCCAAAACCTAATTCCCCTCAGGGAGAATCACACTGCATACTAGGTACTAAAGGTTCTGACCAGTCCTATGATAAGAACTCTGTACCACTTTATTTAACCTAGAGTTTTCCAAACTTACTTGGGCATAGAACAGTTTATTTATTTATTAACCTACTTATTAGAATCCTAAGAATACTACTTGCAGGATACCAGTTTGGGAAGTCTTGCACAGTAACAGAATTGCTGATCTCAGCAAAAAAAGGAGACCTCAACAATAAAGAAGAATGAGCTATAACTGATAACTGTTCAATCTCCATGGAATGATACCAACTGAGAAAAGCCATTTTGTTAAGATTCTTTCTATATAACACTTTTGAAATGATAAAATTACAGAAATAAAGAAACAGATTAGTGGTTACCAAGGATTAGGAAAGGGGAAGGGAAGTGGGTGTGGTTATAAAAGGACAAAGGGAATCAGGTGGGTCTTTATGGTGCTGGAGATGTTCTGCATCTTGACTACGGTGGTGAATCTACATGTCACCTACATGTAGGTGATAGATAAAGCCTCCACATGACAAAAACCGTGTAGAACTAAACATAAACACAATTGAGTAGGCGCAAAACTGGGGAAACCTGAGACAGGCAGACTGCATCTATGTCAATTTCTTGGGTATGGTATACTATAGTTTTGCAAAATGTTACCATTGGGGGAAACTAGGCAAAAGGCATAAGGGATATCTTTGTATTATTTCTTATAACTGCATTTGTAATTATTATCACCATAAAAATTTCCTTTAAAAAAGAATGACAACTAACAAATGGAAATGCATCCCATGCTCTTGGCTAGGAAGAATAAATATTGTCAAAATGGCTATATTACCTAAAGCAATCTACAGATTCAATGCAATCCCTATCAAACTACCAACAGCTTTCTTCAATGAACTGGAACAAATAATTCTAAAATTCATATGGAACCACAAAAGACCCCGAATAGCCAAAGCAATCCTGAGAAGAAGGAATCAAACAGGGGGAATTACACTCCCTGACTTCAAGCTCTACTACAAAGCCACAGTAATCAAGACAATTTGGTATTGGCACAAAAACAGACCCACAGACCAGTGGAACAGAATAGAAAATCCAAACATTAACCCAAACATATACAGTCAATTAATATTTGATAAAGGAGCCTTGGATATACAATGGGGAGATGACAGCCTCTTCAGCAGCTGGTGTTGGAAAAACTGGACAGCTACATGTAAGAGAATGAAACTGGACTACTGTCTAGCCCCATACACAAAGGTAAACTCAAGGTGGATCAAAGACCTGAATGTAAGTCATGAAACCATAAAACTCTTAGAAAAAACATAGGCAAAAATCTCTTGGACATAAACATGAGCAACTTCTTCATGAACATATCTCCCCGGGCAAGGGAAACAAAAGCAAAAATGAACAAGTGGGACTATATCAAGCTGAAAAGCTTCTGTACAGCAAAGGACACCATCAGTAGAACAAAAAGACATCCTACAGTATGGGAGAATATATTCATAAAAAATGTATCTGATAAAGGGTTGACATCCAAAATATATAAAGAACTCATGCACCTTAACAAACAGAAAGCAAATAATCCAATTAAGAAATGGGCAGAGGACATGAATAGACACTTCTCCAAAGAAGAAATTCAGATGGCCAACAGGCACATGAAAAGATGCTCCACATCACTAATCATCAGAGAAATGCAGATTAAAACCACAATGAGATATCACCTCACACCAGTGAGGATGGCCAACATCCAAAACACAAACAACAACAAATGTTGGCGAGGATGTGGAGAAAAGGGAACCCTCCTACACTGCTGGTGGGAATGCAAATTAGTTCAACCATTGTGGAAAGCAGTATGGAGGTTCCTCAAAAAACTCAAAATAGAAATACCATTTGACCCAGGAATTCCACTCCTAGGAATTTACCCTAAGAATGCAGCAGCCCAAGTTTGAAAAAGACAGATGCACCCCTATGTTTATTGCAGCACTATTTACAATAGCCAAGAAATGGAAGCAACCTAAGTGTCCATCAGTAGATGAATGGATAAAGAAGATGTGGTACATATACACAATGGAATATTATTCAGCTGTAAGAAGAAAACAAATCCTACCATTTGCAACAACATGGATGGAGCTAGAGGGTATTATGCTCAGTGAAATAAGCCAAGCCGAAAAAGACAAGTATCAAATGATTTCACTCATATGTGGAGTATAAGAACAAAGAATAAAACTGAAGGAACAAAACAGCAGCAGACTCACAGAACCCAAGAACGGACTAATAGTTACCAAAGGGAAAGGGACTGGGGAAGATGGGTGGGAAGGGAGGGATAAGAGGGAAAAAGGGGCATTACGATTAGCAGATGTAATGTTGGGGGGGCACGGGGAGGGCAGTACAACTCAGAGAAGACAAGTAGTGATTCTATAGCATCTCACTACGCTGATGGACAGTGACTGTAATGGGGTTGGTGGGGGGGACCTGATGAAGGGGTAGTTTAATAATTGTAATATTGCACATGTAATTGTAAATTAATGATAATAAAGTAAATTAAATTAAAAAAAAAAAAATATCTCCAAATTACCAAGCTCTGAGTGTTTGTTATGAACTTGGTACTACTTGATCGGTCCTCAAAAAATGTAAAATCAAACAGGGTAATCAGTTACATTAATCCAACAGCTCTTAGAGAATACAAGGTTACTATACTAAACTGCAAGTATTTTCTGTGTTATAGCTGATGATTCCTTGGAGAAGGAAAGAGACAAGATACAGGCAAAAAGGTAACTGGATACATAGAGGCATTACCAAGGAAGTGCCACACTGTCGTATTCCCAAAATGGTTGGGAAGGAGTAAAGGCAAATGAAGTGTAAGGCCTGGGAGGTCTGTAATGGAAGTTTCAGGAAATGAGCTTAGAGAGATAGGCTTGAATCATGTTGTGAAAAGCATTGAATTTTTTTTTATGAATGTTTTAAGAAGGGATGTGATATAATCATATCTGTAACTCTAGTATCAGTGTGGGAATGGAACTGAAAAACGGAAGACAAGAGCTGGGGAGACCCAGCCAAGGAAAGTGAATAAGGACAAACCAATAAGGACAAAGAGAAACGACCTGGACTATTTACAATGTCAACAAACACTGATGTTCTTCAAGGGCTTACCACCCATTTTCATGCCAACTGCTTTTCAAAGCATAGTCTCATCTCATCTGCCCCGGACTCTCCACGGACAATATTATAATCCCCTATTCAAACATGAGGAAACTGAGGCACAGAAATGTTAAAGAACTTCCTCCAAGGTCACACAACAGATAAAAAGATTTTAAAGCAAATCTGTCTGATTCCAGAGGCACATCCTTTGAGTAACTATAAATAAAAGAGGATAATGAGTTAATGGTTTTCTTTAGCAGCAAATCATTCCTCCCATCTCTGCTTTCTATAAACAGTATCCCTTTTATTAAACATTTTCATTAAAGTGGAAAAAGTAATGAATCCTGTGCAATGCTTTTAATTAATTTCAGAGGGTAATAAAGAAACTGTGGTGCAGTTTAATGGAGATTCATTAACAAATATTATGATACTACACTATTTTACAGGCTAGAAAAGATTCATAGGGTGCAACTTTTTTTTTCCTAATTTTATCTTCTCATCCCCAGTAACTAGGACAGTGGACCAGGCAGACACACAATATATTGTTCAAAGAAATAGCTTCGATATCAATGAGACCAGCCTCTTTGTTTTTCTAATGAGGAAACTGAGATGCACTCAATCTTGGACTTAACAAGGCAGGACACAAAACTCTGATCTTCTGGTTTCAATGAGCCCAGGATAATTGTTATAAAGAGTTAATTTATTTTAATAGAATACTTACAGGACAGACCAGAGAACTGACATTACAAATATGTATTTACATGCATTAGAACTCAGCTAGAAAAATGTAGTCAATAGATAGAATGTAATATGTAAAAACATGCCTGCAAAAACCATTTAGTTGCCACAATAAGAAATTTCTTCATTTGAAAGGATCCAAAAGCTGGCATTGTACAGAATAATTTAGCAAGTTTATTTATACTTGCTGTAATGTGAAATTCCTGAAACTTGTTTACTAAGACATTTGACTTGCTTTAGTTCTTACAGCCATACTTTTATATTTAAACTCACATTCAAGTGAAATGGAAAAATATAACAGCTTGCCAATATGTGATTCTGTGGCCTGTGTTTTCATTAATTATCCTATGCTAGTGAGTTTCTGGCCCCACTGGGCCGCACTGGAAACTACTAAAAACAGAAGGAAGAATTTTACTGTTGCCGACTTGGAAATGAGAGTACATGTTCTCCACATATGCAGGGTGCTAATAAGGCACATTTTGGCATAATTGTTATACATTTGCCATAGACAGCTCATAGGGTGGTATCTTTAAGTGGACCAACTAGATAAGCCCCACTCTGCTCTCATGAAGCTCTCACAGCAGTAAATCCAGATCTGCCCCCAAGAAAGGTTTTTGCACAGGACCCAGAAGTGTAGTCTATCAGACAGTGGACTTCTATTTCAGAGTGAAAAATAAGTGAAATTTCTTCATCCCTGCAGCAAGAGGCACATTTTATCTGTTGTTGTATAGCTGATTGCTTCTCATTTGGCTACCAGTTGATTTGTGGACAGTGAGCATTGTATCAGTGCTATCAAAGTGTGGACCCCAAACTGGCTGCTGACTGCAAACTGTCTATTAACATATTGATGCTAGGTAAGGAGCTGGGAACAAAATATAGATTAACTATGTCACTAGCACACTATGTGATTCAGCAGACATTGTGTGTGTTGGGAAGGGGCAAGACTTTTCTCAATGAAGGGAGGATACATTGATTTTCATTGTGGAGCAAGTCATCTCATCTTTGACGAGGACTTTAGAGAACTTGTTACATAGCCCTCTTCACTTTCTGACAGAGGTCTGCAAGCTACAAGTGGTACTAATGCTAGAAAGAAAAATTAAGGCCCCAGGAGAATTTTTAAATGATTCATTTCTTCATTAAATTGTACATGATACATAGCCTAATGTAAGTAAGCATTGCATATTAAATCCTTGGGAATAAAAAATATATATGCTTAGTTTCCCTTTGACTGAAGATAGCGTTTCTTTCTTTAAAAATATATTAAGTTGCTTCCTATTGGCCTTTTATGATTTATTTCATAAACATTCATATTGAAAACAATTGACAATTAAAGATGTTCTGCAGCTCCTAGAAATTGCCATTAGGTCTGCATACTAAGTTGTTTGGAGGAGTTGATTATTACTGACTTCATAGACCTGATTTCCAAGCTTAGAATCAACCTTTAAGTTGTATGAGTAAAGGAATGGCAATTTTCTTTTCAGATTTTCTATGGATTTTGCCCTTGAAACAAACCATATCTTCCCGTCCTAATAAGATGTGGGATTATAAATTTCTAAGAGTGGAATAGGATTAAAGACGGCAACATGAGAGGTGACACAGGGGTCTCCTTCTAAAACACATATAATAAGAAAATATAATTAACACGACTAATCCTGAAAGAGCAACAGGAAAGAAGGCTGCTCCAGACTACATACACCTGGAGAAAAGAATAGACCTCAAGAAACAGGATAATGTACCAAAGCCGTGACTCAGTGGGACCCAAGCCCTACCCCCACCCCAGCTCACTGGCAGGAAGAAGAGAAATGGAGTGGGAAGGGAGTGGAGGCCTGGGACTGCTGAACACCTACCACTGGAGATCCGTTTTGGAAGCACAAACCTACATTGCATGGTGCTCTGGTGATTAGGAGGATGGAAAGCTAAGACAGGAAGAATACCTAGAGAGACTGAGATTCCAGCTGCTTGTGGAAAACAGGGATCCATATCTGGCTGATCTGGGACAAAAGAAAGGCGGACAGTCTGAGAGACTTCCTAACAGCTAGAGGGCTGCTAAAGGGTCAAGGATTGTAGAGAGCTTACTGCTCAGAGGAAAGGACAGGTAGACAAAATTGTCCAGTTACACTCTGCCCAGCAGGTTGGGAACTTTCATGATCTTCAGGAGCTCCAGCTCCCTGACTGGCTACCCAGCTCCAAGACCCGCTCCATGATACACAGCCTGCTGCGCCTTCCTCCCGGCCAGCCGGCACCTGGCTCGCAAACCGGCAAACCCTGACCTGGCTTCAGGCCAGCCAGAGGGAAACCCCACCTACAGTAGTTACAAACACAAAGCATATAGGCTTATACCTGTATGCTCAGCCCACTGGCTCTGGTAGTGGAGACAATCATAGCATCGGCGGGAAGCAGGAAACAGCTCTTTCCTAACCCCAGGCACCAACACCACTCCCCTGCAACCCCAACATTGCTCCAGGGAAGAGCTTCTGGGTACTAGAGGGGGCCACATACACATATGAAACATCAAAGGAACGTGGTTCAAAGCGAAATCCAACATACACCAGAAAAAGAGTCAAAAGAAACCAACCTCATGAATCTTCCTGAAAGAGAGTTCAAAATAAAAATCATAAACATGCTCATGGATGTACAGAAAAATATTCAAGAACACAGGAATAAATTCTGATTGGAGAACCAATCATTACAGAACACTCTTTCAGAAATGAAACATCCAATGGAATGTTTTAGAAGCAGATTAGATATGGTGGAGGAGATGATAAATGAAACAGAAATTAGAGAAGAGGATTTCAAATAAGCTGAGGCACAGAGAGAAAAAAGGATTTCTAAGAATGAAAGAATATCAATAGAACTGTGTGAACAATCCAAACGGAACAACATTCATATTATAGAGATATCAGAAGAAGAAGAGAGAGAAAAAGGAATAGAAAGTGTTTTGAGGAGGTAATTTCTAGAAACTTCCCCAGTCTGGGAAGGAAATAGTCTCTCAGGCCATGGAGGTGTACAGATTTCCCAACACAAGAGACCCCAGGAAGACAACACCAAGACATGTAATAATTAAAATAGCAAAGATCAAGGATAAAGACAGATTATTAAAAGCAGCGAGAAAGAGAAATAAGATCACGTACAAAGGAAAGCCCATCAGGTTATCATCAGACTTCTCAGCAGAAACCTTACAGGCCAGAAGGGAGTGACATGTTGTATTTAATGCCATGAAGCAGAAAGGCCTTGAACCAAGAATACTTTATTTGGCAAGATTATCATTTAAATTTGAAGGAGGGATTAAACAATTTCCAGATAAGCAAAAGCTGAGAGAATTTACCTCCCACAAACCATCTCTACAGTGTATTTTGAAGGGACTGCTATAGATAGAAGTGTTCCTAAGGTTTAATAGCTGTTACCAGAGGTAATAAAACCACAGTAAAGAAAGTGAACAGCTAATTACTAAGCAAATGTAAAATTAAATTAACTATCCCCAAAGTCAATCAAGTGATAGACAAAGAGTACAGAATATGATACCTAATATATAAGAATGGAGGAGGAAGAAAAAGGAGGAAGAAAAAAAAAGAACCTTTAGGTTGTGTTTGTAATAGCACATAAAGTGAGTTAAGTTAGACTCTTAGTGAGGAAGTTAAACTTGAACCTTTGGTAAGCATGAATCTAAAGCCTGCAATGGCAATAAATACATACCTATCGATAATCATCATAAATGTAAATGGTCTGAATGCACCAATCAAAAGACATAGAGTTACTGAATGGATAAGAAAACAGGACCCATTTTTATGCTGTCTACAAGAGACTCACTTTAAACACAAAGACATACACAAACAAAAAGTGAAGGGATGGAAAAAGATATCTCATGCAACTAATAGCAGAAAAAAGCAGGAGTTGCAGTACTTGTATCAGACAAAATAGACTTCAAAACAAAGAAAGTCACAAGAGAAAAAGAAGGACATTACATAATGATAAAGGGGTCAATCCAACAAGAAGATATAACCATTATAAATATCTATGCACCCAACACAGGAGCACCAACATATGTGAAACAAATACTAAGAGAATTAAAAAGGGAAATAGAATGTAATGCATTAATTCTAGGAGACTTCAACACTCCACTCACTCTGAAGGACAGATCAACAAGACAGAAAAGAAGAACAATCCCATATGAACAGTCTAAACTCACAATTAAGAAAACTAGAAAAAGAAGAACAAATGAGGCCCACAGTCAGTATAAGGAGGGACATAATAAAGATTAGAGCATAAATAAATAAAATTGAGAATAATAAAAAAATAGAAAGAATCAATGAAAGCAGGACCTGGTTCCTTGAGAAAATAAACAAAATAGATAAACCCCTAGCCAGACTTATCAAGAAAAAGAGAGTCTACATGCATAAACAGAATCAGAAATGAGAAAGGAAAAATCTCTATGGACATGAGAGAAATAACAAAGATTTATTAGAGAATATTATGAAAAAAAAATACATGCTAACAAACTGGATAACCTAGAAGAAATGGACAGCTTTCTAGAAAAATACAACCTTCCAAGGCTGACCCAGAAAGAAATAGAACATCAGAATAGACCCATTATGAACAATGAAATTGAATTGGTAATCAAAAAACTACCAAAGAACAAAACTCCTGTACCAGGTGGCTTCACCACTGAATTTTATCAAACATTTAGTAAAGACCTAATACCCATCCTCCTTAAAGTTTTCCAAAGGTTAAAAGAAGAGGAAATACTTCCAAACTCATTCTATGAGGCCAGCATCACTCTAATACCAAAACCAGTCAAAGACATGACAAAAAAAGAAAATTACAGACCAATATCCCTGATGAACGTAGATGTAAAAATACTCAACAAAATATTAGCAAACCAAATTCAAAAATACATCAAAAAGATCATCCGTTATGATCAAGTAGGATTTATTCCAGGGATGCAAGGAAGGTACAATATTAGAAAATCCATGAACATCATCCACCACATCAACAAAAAGAAGGACAAAAATACATGATCATCTCCATAGATGCCTAAAAAGCATTTGACAAAATTCAACATCCATTCATGATAAAAACTCTCAACAAAATGGGTATAGAGGGCAAGTACCTCGATATAATAAAGGCCATATATGACAAACCCACAGCCAACATCATACTTAACTGTGAGAAGCTGAAAGCCTTTCCTTTAAGATCAGGAAGAAGACAAGGACGTCCACTCTCTCCACTTTTATTCAGCATAGTTTTGGAGGTCCTCGCCACAGCAATTAGATAACACAAGAGATAAAGGGCATCCAGATTGGTATGAAAGAAGTTAAACTGTCACTGTTTAAAGAAGACATGATATTGCACATAAAAAAACCCTAAAGATTCCACTCCAAAACTACTGGATCTAATATCAGAATTCATCAAAGTTGCAGGATACAAAATTAATACACAGAAATCTGTTGCATTCCTATACACTAATGATGAACTAGCAGAAAGAGAAATCAGGAAAATAATTCCATTCACAATTGCATCAAAAAGAATAAAATACCTAGGAATAAACCTAACCAAGGAAGTGAAAGACCTATATGCTGAAAACTACAAGACACTCATGAGTGAAATTAAAGAAGATACCAATAAATGGAAACACATCCCATGCTCATGGATAGGAGCAGTTAATATGTTTAAAATGGCCATCCTGCCTAAAGCATTCTACAGATTCAATGCAATTTCTATCAAAATACCAACAGAATTCTTCAGTGAACTAGAGTAAATCATTCTAAAATTCTTATGGAACCACAAAAGACCCTGAATAGCCAAAGCAATCCTGAGAAGGAAGAATAAAGCTGGGGGGATTACACTCCCCGACTTCAAGCTCTACTACAAAGACACAGTAATCAAGACAATTTGGTACTGGCACAAGAACAGAACAATAGTCCAATGGAAGAGACTAGAAAGCCCAGATATAAACCCAACCATATATGGTCAATAAATATATGATAAAGGAACTATGGACATACAATGGGGAAATGACAGCCTCTTCAACAACTGGTTTTGGCAAAACTGGACAACTACCTGCAAGAGAATGAAACTAGATTATTGTTTAACTCCATACACAGAAGTAAACTTGAAATGGATCAAAGACCTAAATGTAAGTCATGAAGCCATAAAATTCTTAGAAGACAACATACGCAAAAATCTTCTGAATATAAACATGAGCAACTTCTTCCTGAATGCATCTCTTCAAGCCAGGGAAACAAAGCAAAAATGAATACATGGGACTACATAAAACTAAAAGGCTTCTGTACAGCAAAGGACACCATCAAAACAGAACAAAAAGGCATCTTACAGTATGGGAGAATATATTTGTAAATGACATATCTGACAAGGGGTTAATATGCAAAATATATAGAGCACTCACACGACTCAACACCCAAAAAGCAAATAACCTGATTAAAAATGGGCGGAGGATATGAAGAGACAATTCTCTCCAAAGAAGAAATTCAGATGGCCAACAGACACAGGAAAAGATGCTCCACATCACTAATCATCAGGGAAATGCAAATTAAAACCACAATGAGATATCACTTTATACCAGTTAGGATGGCCAGCTTTGAAAAGACTAAGAACAACAAATGCTGGTGAGGATGCAGAGAAAGGAAAACCCTCCTACATTGCTGGTGGGAATGTAAGCTAGTTCAACCATTGTGGAAAGCAATGTGGAGGTTCCTCAAAAAACTAAAAATAGAAATACCATTTGACCTGGGAATTCCACTCCTTGGAATTTACCCAAAGAATACAACTTCTCAGATTCAAAAATACATATGCACCCCTATGTTTATCACACCACTTTTTACAATAGCCAAGATATGGAAAAAACCTAAGTGTCCATCAGTAGATGAATGGATAAAGAAGAGGTGGTACATATACACAATGGAATACTATTCAGCCATAAGAAAGAAACAAATCCTACCATTTGCAACAACATGGATGGACCTGGAGGATGTTATACTCAGTGAAATAAGCCAGGCCGAGAAAGACAAGTGCCAAATGATTTCCCTCATTTATGGAGTATAACAACGCAGCAAAATTGAAGGAACAAAACAGCAGCAGACTCACAGACTCCAAGAAAGGACTAGAAGTTACCAAAGGGGAGGGTTGTGGAAGGGGAGGTGGAGAGGAAAGGAGAAGGGGATTGAGGGGTATTATATTTAGTACACATGATGTGGGGGGGTCACAGGGAAGACAGTGTAGCACAGAGAAGGCAAATAGTGAATCTGGGGCATCTGACTACACTGATGGACAGTGACTGGAATGGGGTTTGGGTGGGGACTTGATAATATGGGTAAATGTAGTAACCACATTGTTTTTTCATGTGAAACCTTCATAAGAGTGTATATCAATAATACCTTTATATAAATAAATAAATAAATACACATAAAAATAAATTAATTAATTAAATATATTCCTATGAGTGTTTCCTAAAGATTTTCTCATTTTTTAGGTTAGATCTTAAATGGCTTGAATGCCTTCATGCTATTAATCAGTTATATGTAACATGCCATCTCCTGAAAATACCGCTTTATTTGAAATAGTCGTTCATCCAGTCAGTTGCAAACTTTTCAGAAAAAGAGTTACACAGATTCTAGCAGACTCTTAAGATCAACAAAAATAATCAAAAACACATTTGAGCACATGTCATACAAGGACTATGCACACCACTGTAGAAATCATTAGCCAGAGCATCTGTTAATGGTGCAAATTAGCAATCTTAACCATCTACAGATAATAACTTTGTTAAAAATTCCTCCAATTAACAGCTGTTGCAAATTATTTTATCTTTTGCAAGTTGAGCAGTTTTGTAATCTTTGAAAAATCTCCTAGATGAGCTTTTAATTTGGAAAAATAACAGTTTTAATAAGACCACTCATAAGCACATCTAGGTGGTCCTACCTATAATAAAGAGGCATGATCAGCATTCTAAGTGGCAAGGTTTTTACAATTTTATTTAATTTTGAGGTCTTATTTATCAATTTTTCCTTTTATAGATTATGCTTTCACATTTTTCTAATTAAACCTAAGAACACTGCCTAGCGCTCAGATTCTGGATATTTTGATCAATGTGTTTTCTTAAAAATGTTATAGTTTTATATTGTCTATTTAAATCTAGAATGCATTTTGAGGGATTTATTTGCATAAGAGGTGAGATTTTAGTGGAGATTTTATTTTTGCCTATAGATATCCAATTGCTCCAGCACCATTTCTTCAGCCACCTGTCCTCCCATTGAACTGCTTTCTCTCCTTTGTCAAAAATAAGCTCCATATGTGGGTGGGCCTATTTTTACTCTCAACTCTTCTCCATTGATCTGTTTCTATCTGTTCGCCAATATGACACCATAAGCCAGAAATACTTGTCTTACCTTTATATTTGGACTATAGTATTTTCTCTAAACCTGATTATTCCTCATTTTCCCTATGACATAGCCAACATCTTCTTTCTACAAACGCTTTGTCAATAAATAACCTATTTCACTAGCCTCCTGAATTTAAGCCTCTTTCATTTCCATTTAATTCAAATATTAGTGTTCAACCTTTGATTTGATTGTTCTACCGCCTTTAGGAGTCTTAATATTAATATCACTTATTCACTGATGGCTTATTATGGATTCTACAATCATACAAAGAAGTACGTACTCACACCCCTCACACTGTTTTTCACACTCCCCAGAGATCTCATTAATCTCACACATCATGTTATTTTGCATGGAAAAGTCAAATTACATTAAGTGACTGGATATGATCAGAACAAAATGTGCATTGCCAGCGGTGCCCAGGCAATGATACCTAGCCAAGAGGGCGCTGGAGGCTGAGACTCAGCTCTCGTTCTACTTCCCAAGCCACATGCTCTAGCTGCATCTGCCAGAAGGAGTGAGGTTTTCTAATTTTCACAAAAGGTGTAATATAGGCAGAGAGTTGCCTTGTATAGCATATAACAAGTGGCGGCAGTCTCTGCATTTCCTTCCAGCTCTAAATTCTAAAGCTTTGAGGAAGCAAACTGGAGACTAATGTGTTGAAACAAGGCTTCATGGACCATGCAGAACTTGAACTGGGCCTTGAAGAATGGGTACAATTTGACTGAAAAGATTAGGTAGAAAGTTGCCAGTGAAAGAAAAACAAACAATACACAAAGGTAAGAATGTATGTAGCATATTTAAAGAACAGACTTATTGCTAAGAACCTGTAAATCCATATTCACATAGTTATTTTCTCAATAAATAAATTCTAAATATAACACCATTACAATATATGGATCTGTGAAATTTTTTGCCTTCAAGAAAGTGTGTTAGTATTTGAACTAGTTTGGCACAACTTCTGAGAACTACAAATTTGACTTCCACATACCCACAATGACTAGTTTTACTTTTAAGTTTAGGTAAGACTAATACAATCTGACTATAGTATTTTTCTGACTTGACATGTTAAAACATCTGATTTCTATTTCCTGGTAGAGAACTTCTGTTTTAAATAAAGTGATTTTCTATCACTGTGTTTGAAACTACTATTGTTGCTTCCATTGTTTTAATAACCCTTCAAATCAGTTGCACCACTGATCTCTTTTTTTGTGAACACTATTCAAAATTAAGGACATACTCATTTGAAGGAAAAAGTGTAAAGTAACCTTACCATTTACATCATATATGCATTATGATTTATCAAAAATGCTAATATAGTCATAAAAATTTAATGCTCTATTCTTTTTCTTCTTTTTAAAATGTTCCTTCTTTATCTAAATGAGCCAATAAAAAAAGTATCTTTTAGGAACTATTATTGAAGAGACAGCCAATAGTAGAATGGCATAACTAAAAATAATGTGGAATCTGACTAACCAAGCCCTTCTAGCCCACCTAAAACAAAACCACTCAGTCTCTCCTTGCTGTTCCTGCACCAATGGTTTTATATTTTCTGTTGCTTCCATTACTATATTGTTAGATACCTCTCTCCCACTAGACTGTGGCACCATCAGTTTAAACACGAGATCCTGTACTCAAGCACCAAAAATCTAGTACCAAGTATAACAGGAACACCAAAAAATACTTGATGAACAAAGTTGACTGACAGAAGCAAGTAGTAGTTTGTGACATTTCACTGTCACCTGCATTGACAGTGACAGAATTAAGACTAAAGCCTATGCTTCCTTACATCTAGACCAGTTCCAACTTACTTCTAAGTTACTGTTAAAATTTTGTGATTATGAAACTCATTCATGTTTAATGTGAAAAAAATGTAAAAAAAAGAAAAATTCCCAAATGCAAATATCCAAATATAAATATCATTAATAATTGATATTTTGTGTGTGTGTGTGTGTATGTGTGTGTGTGTGTGTGTAACTGAGGTCATAAGCTATCTACTGCATATTGTTTTCTGGCATAAACAATTCTTGGTGCCATTAATTGTGAAATAGGAAATAGTAGGAATGGTTTGGAGATGGGTATTAAATGTGGGTTTTGTAAATTACATCTAAACTGAGGTATTAAGGAGATTATGCATTTTCTCAAGCAGCTCTTGGGTGTAGGGAAAAAGAAAAGAAACCATCAGACCTAATTGAAAGTAAACATTTTGTCAGGCAGGTAGTACAGAAAAGTAGTATGAAGTAGCACTTTTAAGCTTTGTGCACCTCTGGTTACTACACGCAGGAAGAGATCAGGAAACCAGGTAAGGTTGTAAAGATGGAGGGAATAAAGGTATGGCATTGACTTCAGTTTGGGAAAAATGAAAATGAAAAACAAATATAATAGAAAACGGTATGAAGAGATAAAAACTGAATGAAGAGATATCAGGAGACAGCCAGCAAAGGAGAAATAAAATAATGAGAATAATGTCCACAGGTCCAAGAAAGAAGATGATGACAGTAAGAAAGAAGTTTTATTATAGCAGATGGATAGCCAGACATGAGCAGGGGAGGGGAGGGGACTTCATTTGGATGTTTGCTTCTGTTCCACGGAAGCGGTTCTGTGTAAGCTGTTCTCACGGGATGAGGGGAGAGAGAATACAGATACCAGACCAGCCAAACTGGTTCCAATATGGAGAAGTTGACCCAAACTTCACCCCAAAATATATTATATGCTCATTAGCATAGTAGAAATCACGCCCTCTCTGTCATTAGCATAGTGAAAAATCACACCTCCCCATAGAATTGATGAGAACCGAATATAGTCAAAAATCCCTCTGCTCAGCATGAGGATGGAACAAGCCCAAATTATGAAAAACCTCTACCTGTTCCCTCTGAAACCTAACCTCACATAGTGAATATTCATCTCTCTTTATATAAAAAAGGCTCCCTATTGTTTCCTTGCATGACACCCCCTGCGTCTACCTGCACCCCTTATATTATTGCCTTCTTCTATAGTCCTGTTGTCCAAATAAAATTTTAAAGCTCATTGGCTTTTGTGTTCGTTCGTTCTTGGATTCTTTCTTGCAAAGAGACCAAGGACCCATCTCTGGTAACAGTTTCAGTCAACAATTCAATCAAGAAACATTTATTGCAATTTACCACATTCCAGGTATAGTCCTGTGGTGCTATAGAGCTATGTGTGAGGAAAGGAGAATGCAAAGATAAGAAAAGTAAAGCTCCTGATCTTAATAAAGCTACAATTCATCAAAGGCATAAGACAAGTATATTAACTACTGTATTCCAAATCTAATCGTCCTGATTAAGGTATACAATTATAAGAGCTCTGTGTGAGGCACGAAATGAGACCTCACAGCCAGTTAGAAAATCGGAACAGATTTTACAGAGGAAGGGTGACATAATATTTGAAGGGTAAATTGAACATAATATGTGTAGATTTGAGAACAGAAGGTAAACAGAAAAGGCTAAGAAATGACTGAGAATGAAGAGCTGGGGCATGCCCAGATGGAAGCAAGCAATGCAGGTAAGGAGACTAAAGGTAGCGGCAATCCCTAGAAAGACCTTTTGAAATTCTGAATCAGTGGAAAACGATTGCCTTCGCAAGTCTGCAGCAGTTCAATGCTTCGTTGTGTAAAAAAGGAATGTATCTTGTATCTGGTAGGCCTCTATGGGTGCTGAAATGTTTTCATCACTGATATTATGAAGACATTGTTATTCACACACAAATAAGCCATTATGGCATTTCCTGCTCAAACACAGTTGATCATTTACAAAAAAAAAAAAAATTATGAGCATATTGCCTACCATGTTTGGCAACAATCCACAAGACTAATACCATTTTATGCTTCAGGGTTTTTGCAAATATAAATACATTTTTCAGGGTAGGAACAATTCGAGAAGCCACAGGGCTCTTTAGTTCATCAGTGGAAATGGTAATTAGCACAGCAGTAAATTACCTGCAGAATTTTATTTCCATGAACAAGAAAATAATGTTATCTCACCCTGCAGCAGGCTGAGGTGAATTATGACTTCCAGAATAATGAAGACTTACGATTATCCACCAAAGGTGCAAATTCATGAGGATGATGTTGCAGTGCAAGCAGCTTGTTGTTACGAAGTACACAGTAATGCACATGGAATGTTCTCCTCATGGAATATTCTCAAGTGTCTAGAGTAGTCTCAACACAAATACATCCTGCTCTATTTCTTTCCCTCAGAGTTCAGGGTGCTGCCCATTTTACTCTTTCTCTTTGTTTAGTTTGTGTCCTAAAATACCAAAGAAAGACTCTTCAAATATTTGTACAGGAAATTGCTATTTTAACATAAATTGATTTCATAATTTAAATTTCAAGAAGAAAGCTGGTTAAAAGGGTGATGAAAATATATGGACTACTATACACACACACACATACAAACACATATATGACATATACATATATATATGTATACTGTATATATAATTGCCATCTGCTCAAAGTTAGTATTTACACATCACTTTAAATCTCAAAGTAGCTTTAAAAATTTTTTTTAACTACCTGTTCCTTCTTTTTTCCGTGATTGTGTTTTTTATTCCTATTAAGTAGTTTACAGAAAAGAGATGTTTTTTATTTTTCTACTGAAAATCACTATGTCTCATGTTAAAAAAAAAGTCTTATTAGATTGCTTTGAATTATTCACTTTGAAAGCTTAAATCCTTGTGATTAACTGATTTGCAAAAAAATCATGAAATTATAGTTAAAATACTGAAATGGGACCTCAGAAGTAATCCAATTGTTAAAAACATCATACTTAAATCTACTCTACAAGGATCCCAGCAAGTACTCTACTCTGTATTTCAACAACTCCATTCACAGGGAACTTATTTTGTTTAATACAATATATTCCATCTTTACACACTTAGGGCAGTCATTCTTTTTTTTAATATAATTTATTTTGGTATCACTAATCTACAATTACATGTGCAATATTATGATTATTAAACTACCCCTTCATCTTTATATCACAAATAGGCTTTATCTATTGTTCCACACTCCACGAGTACAAGACAAAATAAAATAAAATCTGCTTTTACATTATATTGCTTTACATATTTTCAGTTGAAGATGACAGAGCAAAATGTATCCTAATCCTTCTCAGAAACCAATTAAAAATGTGTAAATAATAAAAACAAAATTAAGGAGAACTTCATCTTTAATAAAACTAAGAAATGGATACCACCACATACCTTACACTATGATGATATATATCAAATATGGATAATTGGGGCCAAATCATGAGAATATACAAAAAGTTAAGTATGGATTTCAGGCAGCAGGTTGAAGCTTTCAAAAATTGTTGGAGTTTCCTTAAGAATCCAATCAAGGTTAATATGTAGAAAAGTACATAGGACAGTTTGGGTCAGGAGGGCAACCTGTGCTCTTTCAAACTATAGAGGGCAGGAAAGGAGGGGCTTAAAAAGGCACTATAATAAAGGTTTAGAAAATGAAATATACAATCAAGGACCAAGCAAACCTAAGCCAATTCTCTGAAAACAAAATATGAGGAAGTATTGCATATCAGGGCTTCTTAGAACATGTTTGGAAATAAGTGGATATTTGCTGCAGAAAGTGTGAGTTCTAATACTGTATTTACACCTCTAACTACTCAGACGATATCAATGTCTTTGGAATGTTAGATTACTACCAAAACTTCTGACTAGTTTTACCTTAAGGTATTACCATTTCAAATTTAGTTTATTTGTGTTTAAATAATCTATATTAATCAAACAAGACAAAAGGGACACAGATTCTGCTTATGAACTACTGAAGTACCTGAAAGAAATGCTTAAAATAAATCTAATGATGTATATGGCAGTGTCTTGAAAGATATGTAGATAAATCTTAATAAATTTTAAGAGGGTTGAAATAATATTAAACATTTTGTAGAAGTTAATTACAGCAAGAATGAAATGAAACTAGAAGTTAATTACACAAAGAAAACTGGAAAATTCACAAATATGTTGAGACCAAACAACATGCTTCTGGACAGCCAGTGGGTCAAAGAAGAAATAAAAACAGAAATAAAAAAATACCTCGAGACGGCAAATGGAAATATAACCTACCAAAATTTGTGGTATGCAGCAAAAGAGTTTCAGAGAAGGAAGTTCATACTTCCAAGTGCCTACCTCAAGAAACAAGAAAAGCTTAAATAAAAAACTTAACTTTGTGCCTCAGAGAACTAGAAAAACAAGCACAAACAAGGCCCAAAGTTACTAGAAGAAGAGAGTGGAGCAGAAGTAAATGAAACAAACTAAAAAGACATCAGAGAAAATCAGTGGAACATCAGAGAAAATCAATGGAACTAAGAAGTGGTTCTTTGAAAAGATAAGTAAAATTGACAAACCTTTAGCTAGATACATGAAGAAAAAAAAGGACAAAAAAAAGAACCATCAGAAATGAAAGAAATGTTACAACTGGCACCCCAGAAATACAAAGGATCATAAAAGATGACTACAAACCACTAGAGCAGGGCAATTACAGCCATAAAAAGGAATAAATTCATTAAACAAATGTTTATCACATGCCCAGCAGAGATTGTGCCAAGTACTCTGTGTACAAAAATAGGTAAGAGAAATTATTTTTCTACACATGGAAATATAACCTACTGAAAGATTAAAATATAACAAAATGCCCCACTATATCTTTGAATAAGAGAGCATTCATATTCTGAGAAATTATACAATATGGGAAGAAAAACGTAATTACAACAGGCAGAAATGATTTAAGCTCACTTCTAGCTTGGCTGTGAAAAAAATATACAAGTAACTGTAAGAATGTTGATTTGGGTATGATTACATTGATAGATTAGCATTTTTCCAATTATTGTCAGTTTCCTTTTTATGTGCAATGAGTATTTTGCAGTCTAATTAACATTGGAATGAAATGTATGTCACATATAAAAATTTTTTAATGTATTATGCATATTCCTTTCAATGTAAAGTATTTGGCATTCATAAATATCACTGAGTTTCAAAATTATTTTGTTTAAAAAATAGAACTTAAAGAACTATTGACTGTAGTATTATTTTTATTCTCAGTTGACTACATAGGCAAAAAATACATTCAGCACTGAAGAATAGTTATTTTGAGCCTATTATGCATAACATTTCAATGTATGTATTTTAAGTCCTGGTATTTTACTTATAAATAATTTCTATCAATTAAAAGAGACAAAGCAGATACAGAGTTTATTAATTACCTAATAAGATGGTTAACTGCAAGAATACTAGGTAGTGATAAATATCTTTAAAAGTGGATGAAATGCTGTAGGAATTTAAATAGTCAATGTAAATGTAAATTTAAAAGATGAGATTGAAGTTTTCATTTCCTCAATAGTCATCATTAAATAATGAGACTAAGAATCGCACATCTCCATCCTTTAGATTTCAGACAAAGCTAATAGAGCACTTTCTCCAAAGTAAGTGATACCCCTGGGAGAAAAAACAATATTCCTCATTGGAACAAGAGGAACAAGTACACAGGCTGGCTAAGAAAGAGAACTTTTCTTGGCTGAGTTTAGCATTAAGTCTTGAGAAGTAAAAATAAGTGAGGCTGTGTGCAATTTTAAACTGGGGGGAAAAAAGCATATCATCATGGAGCAGTCTATTGGTAAAACTAAAAGGGGAGAAAGGCTACATTGAAAGTTATAACATTCTGCACTCAGACACCACATTCCTGTTATTCTGGATAACCTGACCTCCTGCTCTGGCCCCATGCTATCCCTATGAAGCATTTATAAATAGCAGATCTAGGGGACACTCATCATAAGAGAGCAAAAATTTTAAATAACCATCATAAGATATATTCAAGGATATTATAGTCAACAGATGAAAATGGAGCACGGAATGACAAATAGCAGATTAGGGGTATTCACTAGAAAAATACTGCCACAAAGCAGATAAAAGTATTGATCAAATATATCGCTGCTAATTAATATTATTTGATGAAGAAATCTATTTAAATCAAGAGCACAGAGTATCAATACAAGAGTTTAGAAATAATGTGTTAAGATCTAAAATGTGGTCAGCTTTTTTACTATGTTGCTTGAGAAGAAAGCACATTATTTATATTAATATGTAAACTTCAATATACATATATAAGAACTACCATATTGATTATATTGTACATGTGTTCTAGATCTTTATTATTTTTTATGTACTTGATTTGGATTGAGAGCAGTGCATTAAATATCTTAAAATCACAATGTATCTGTGCATTTGAGTTTGCATTTCCTATAGTTTCTGCTTTATCATGGTTAATTGCTCTCATTATTGGTGTTCATAGGTCTTATATCTTCATTGTAATTTCTAAACGATAGCATCATTACTGTGCTACCTAATTACTTTTCTAGTCATATCTTTCAATTAGATCCTCTTTTAAACCTATATTATCTACCATACCAAATATCTTGCAGTTTCATTAATGTACTATGATCTAATCCCCCTTTGTCTCCCTGGAACACTCTGCTCCAACTAGTTCACCTGGCAATTCAACTTGCTGTCAAGATAAGGTCACTGCCTACCTTTTTCTCTCACTAGAGTAAATAAATATCTATGTTAAGGGGTAAAAAATATAAGGTGGACTATTATTTACCAATTATGTCCTCTTTCCAAACTGTGGAGTTTTAAGAATAATGGCTCTATGTATTATTTATTTCTGTGTCTTTAGGACCTGGCATATAGCAAAGGCTCAATGGATAGTGACAATTCTAGATGGTGTGATGAGATTAAAGCTGTACTCCAGTATTACCAAAGGATATAGGAAAGGGGATTTAGTTCCTATGAAGGGCACAGGGCAAAGTCATAGCCATAGCTACACAGCCGGCATTAGGTGCAGAAAATCACGATACATGTTCAATGCTTAAGTAGATAAATAATGCTTGATATTAAGTAATATCTAGGATAATGTTTAAGTAAATAAATAGAATTTAAGAGGATTGATACCTCCCAGGAGCATTGCATATAGAGGCACAGAAGCCCATCTCATACTGGGAATCTGGACAGGTATAGTAAGCAGTTATTCAATCAAACATTAATCTAGATGGTTCTGTGAAAGGACTTTGTAGAAATAGTTTTCAAATTGGTTGACTTTAAGAAAGGTTACTTGGTGAGCCTGACGTAATCATGTGAGCCCTTAAAAGGCACTGGACTCTTCTTGGTAAAAGAATTTGAAGTGTGAGAGGTATTCAACACACAAAAAAATTTTCACCATTTCTAGCTCTGAAGATGGAGAACATGTGGCAAGAAATTGCAAGTGGCCTCTCAGCTGAGAAAGGCTCTGGCTGGTGACCAGCAATAAAACAGGTGTCTCAGTCCTACAACCATAAGAAACTGAATGAGCTTGGACTGGGACCCTAATCTCTACATGTAAACACATCTTGCAGACACTTTGATCAGTCTTGTGAGACCCAGAGTGGAGAATCCAGTTATTCTGTGTCCATACTTCTGACCTAGGGAACTGTGAGTTAATTGATATGTATTGTTGTCACCTGGTAAGTTTGTGGTAATACACTGTGCAACAACAGAAGACAAATGCAAAGGTAGCTAATTTTATATCTCAATCGATTCCTAATGTGCTTAGTCAGGATTGTGTTAAAAGCTATGGATAGGACTTACACTCCAGCTTGTAGAGAGCTAACATTTACATCTGGACAAGGTTTAGGAAGGCAGAACTGACTTTAGCAAGCTTTCTAGAAACTGAGTCCTGCCACAGAGACTCAGCCCTCATGACTGGTATCCAGCCTCCTAATCTAACAGGTATCTGCTACTTCCTGTGGCCTGTAACCAATCTCTACCTAAGGAATTTTAAAGCTATGCAGATTTTCTTCAAATCCCATTCAATCTTTTATTGCTGAATGATCTTGGGCAAGAAATTTAACCTAACTAAGCTTTTACTTTGTCATCTGTAAAATGGAGATTGGAATAACTATTTTATAGGGTTACAATGAGGATTAAACAAGATAATGCCTTTAAGTTTTTAGTGCATTTCCTAGAACAAAGTAAACTCTCATAAGCATTTGCTAATATTAATTCATTTATCCCAAATTTCTTTCCTTTTCTGATAGTCTTTGCTGGCTTAAAAAAACACAAATATGTGTATAACAGCCAAGAATAAATACCCATATGTTCAGGATATAACACACAAAATTTTGTAAGTAACATCTGTCTGTAAATGTTAGCACAAAAATACAAATAAACACTTATCTGGCTTAAACAGTAGGTGGGTTTAGGTATGCAGAGCACAGTTAAATGACTTGGATTGTGTCCATTTTACCAATAATTTTGTAATTTGCTGTCTATGTTTTAATTGCAACACCTGCTACTGATTTCTGAAAAGAAAACTTTATTTATGCTTTAATTAGGTTAGGTGTAGAAATATTGCCATTTTGCTACCTATCATATATTCTACAGTTATTTAGTATTTCTAGCAAAATGTTTTCATTTTAAGGAGAGTTCAATAATAAAATTTAACCCAAAAATCTTGTCAAGCATCCTACTAGATGCATGATTAGTTCATCTATGTGAAGACATTGGATGAAGTAAGGAAGGGTGAACAGAATGGAAAAGACATATACTAATGAGAAAATGTTGCTAAGATAAATCAAGCATGTGGAGGCTGACTACATATGGAGAACGAGGAAGAGTGAGGAATGAAAATGCCTTCCTTATTTTCTTAATCCATCACCAATGAGTTAGCAAACCCATCAAGTCTATCCCCAAGACTCTGAAATCAGAGGTAAAAGAAGAACACAATCCTTTTAAGTTAGACAAACCTAAGTTTGAATCTCAGTTCTACCATTTGTAACCAACATGACTGTGGGAAAACTTTGTAATTTCCTTTTGTGGATGGTAACATAGTGATATAACTGCACTGGGTCATCTCTATCACTCCAACTGGTCTGAAGCTCAAATTAAAACATGCAAAAATATCCCATAGGTTTTTTTAATAAGGTGGTGGTGTCACTGACTGCAGTAGCTGTCAGAGGTAAAACAGAAGATTCCTGGTAAGCTCTGAGGAGGGTGGGGAGTTCAGATCATGGCATGTTATATTTAAGAAAACAGCAGAATACACAAGTACAAATGTCAAAAAGGGCCTCTTGGAGATAGTCCGGGTGTTCAGAAAACCAGTCCTGGCTACACAAAGAACCAAAAAGTACAAAACTAAACAAAAATTTAAGAATCATCTCTGTGACACTGATGCCTGAAACTATGAGAATATAGGAGATAGTCAAATAAGTTCAGGGATTTGTTATTGATTTAAAAGAGAATAATGCAATGATTATTTCTTCACTCATTAACTTTCATTCATTTATTAATTTTAAAAATATTGGATATCTACTATATGCTAAATACAGCATTAAGCCCTTCCACAAAAATGATTAGGACACAGTCTTTGCCCTCAAGAAGTTCATCTTTCTAAGGCAGAATTACACTTGAGCACAAATAATTTTAATTCAATAACAGGTAATAGGGCATAGAGGCTCTGCTCCTGAAACTTTCTTACTAGCAAGGGTGTCATCAAGGAAGGTTTGTGAAGTTAAGCTGATGCTTGAAAATTGAGGAATAATTATGCATATAAAGAGGTGAAAGGCATTCACGTAAGGTGGATTAGTTCATGCACACACACACAAGTGCACACACACACATTCACACGTCCATACAGAGACATGAAAGCCCATGAGGTGTCCATGAAACAGCAAATTGTGCAACATGTCAAGAGTCCAGGAGTGGTGAAAGAGAAACTAGAGGCGGGCAAAGGGGCGGAAATCATGAATGGGAGATTTTTAAGGAATTCAGTTTTGTTTTGTTTTTTTCTGCAGATAATGAGCAGATATTGAATAACAGAATATCTAGAGAAAGGTAGATGAAGTTAAATTAAATCCTGTATTTTAAATCAAACCATCAATTCACCAGAATTCACCGTGATAGCAAATATTCCATGTCATGAAAGACAGAAAAAGAAATGCTGAAATGATTTTGACAACTAATGTAATATTTTGTGTGAAAAAAAAAACCCTATGGATCTGAGGCAGATTGCAAAAATGGCAACACAGTGGCTCCATCAAAAAGTGAAGCCTATTCTCCACCCCTTCAATCTGGAACAACCTTGTTACTTGTATTGGCCACTAAAATGTGGAGGAAAGAATTTCACATGAGTGCCTGTCCCCTTTGCACATTTCTGTTATCTCTTGAAATCCTGCTACCACTATTTGAGCAAGTCCAGGCTAGCCTGTTGGAGAGTAAGTGACGTCAGGAACAAGCCCAAGTTGAAGCCATCTGAGACCAACTAGCCTCCGGCTGCCTTGGCCACTGACTGTAGTCGTCTGAAGAGCCCAGGTGAAACCAGATCGCCCAGCAACACCTAGCCCAAATTGCTGATCCATAGAATCATGGGAGAAATAAAGGATGTTATTTGAAGCCACTAAGTTTTGA
Source organism: Smutsia gigantea (assembly GCA_032199065.1). Lineage (NCBI taxonomy): Eukaryota > Metazoa > Chordata > Mammalia > Pholidota > Manidae > Smutsia > Smutsia gigantea. Next base: position 812,589 of record JAVSCE010004904.1, on the reverse strand, counting down.
AATAATTTGTTACACAGCAAAGAAAACTGAGACACATTCTGCCAATTACATGTCAGCAAATACAATATTTTTATAAACAAATTTCCTCATTTATTGATCTTTCTAAAACAAATCTGAGCTGCTCTACACTATTTGGTAGTCAGTAATTCATGCTCAGTTAGTTATTCACATACACAATGGAGTAAAATTAATTCAGATTCCAGTCATTTGAAGTGGTACCATGCATACATGGATGGGGATAGTTTGACTTAGTCTAAGAAAAAGGTTTCTGTACTGCCAATGAATAATGTAAGTAGGATTTGAGAGGGAGAATTTATTCTACTTATTCAAAATAAATTGTTTTCAAGTACTGAGAACTTTCATTAACATACAAATAACAGAAAAACTAATGGGCTAAGTCAAATCATTCTTACCTTCAGACCAGGTCATTAGCTTTGAATATTACAATTTGTACAATAAAGCAGCTGAAAAGAATGTTCTGTGTTTCTTACTCTCTTGATTCAAGTGGATTTTCCTTTCATCCAGTATTAAATTAGTGAAATGTTTTTCATGTTGGCAATCAATAATTCTCCAACAGGCAGCCACATATAGATTTCACACTTAAATAACCTCTCTCTCTCTCTGTATCTAAAAATCTATCTCCTGATTTGTGTCTTAGCCTCTTGCACTTTTTAAAACTAAATACTATCATGATTATCTACCAACATCAAGCCCATAATTTAAGTTCACCATTCTGTGACTAAATTCTATCATCTAACTTATAGAAAGGAAAGTATTGTGGTAGTAATTATGGACTATGAAATCTAGATGAAAAGGAAAATAAATATGGAAGATTTTTTTTGAATATTTGACCCTTTAACAGGACACTTTATAATATGGAGAGTAGAATTTATTGTTTTTAAGTCATTCATATCTTTTTATAATATACATTCTATCAACAATGTCTGAAAACTCCAGTTTAGCTGCACCTTCTACTGTACCAGAAATCGTTAAAAATGTTGTCAATTTCTTAAATGCAAAGTGGTAGTCTGTTATTTAATTTGATTTTTTTATTATCAATGAGGTTGAATACATTTTCATAAATTTACTTGGGTTTTTTTTTTGTTAATTTTATAGTCACATCCTTTGATAATCATCTCAAATAATTAGGTATTTTGCCTCCAACTCCCACTTCTTCTGTCTCCTTCATCTTCTTGTTTTTCACTTACATTTTTCTTTCAAGGCTGTCTTCCCTTCAGAAGACACTCATAGTTGTGTCAAGCCCCAAGAATGGATCACTCACCCCTCTGACAGAAGACTTTTCAAGAGTCCTCGTTCTGGGAGACTTCAGAAAACAATGAGAAATGACTATAATGCTATCTGAGCAGATGAGTCACTTGGCTTATTAGAATGTTGTTACTTCCTGAATTCTTATACATAAAGAATCGAATGTTTTGGAATCCCAGCCCTCAACAGATAGGTAGAGATAGAGATGACAGAGACAGAGATAGAAATAGAGAGAGAGAGAGAGAGAATTTTGCCAGGAATCAAGATTCTAAAGGAAATTTAGAGAGGCCAGGCAGAAAAGGGCAGAGGAAGCAGTTACTCAATTTCCCATTTAAAATCCACAAAACAAGCACGGCAAAGCAGTGGTTCTCCAGATGTGGGCACCTGGACAAGCATCAGCGGTGTCCCAGGAACCGCAAACCCGCTGGCCGCGCCTCAGAACGACTGAGTCAGAAATCCGTTGACAAGTCCTCCAGGTGATTCCCAAGCACGCTCAAGTTTAAGGATTCCTCTTGAGAAGCATGTGCTCATCAGCATAAACAGGTACATAGCATCTGATTTCTGGGCTGTTACAGTTTGTCTTGCCTCTTTGGGTATGCAGTCCTGTCGTGCTCACCACCATTACATGCCAAGTTAAAGCTTCCCGGAGTGGGAGTAAGCTAAAATTACCTTTTAAAACAGAAATATTTAAACTCCTGCTTAGAAGCTCAGTTAATGTTTTAAGAATCTCCTTGGACTTCCTGAGCTTACCCAGAGATTAGAACTTTAAAACAAGGGGAGGATTTTTTTTTTCTTTTTTACTTCCAGATCATTATCTGGGGTCTCTCCCAGAAAGATTCTCAAAGACCATTCATTCATTCATTCATTTGTTCATTCATGCTTGTACCATGTGCCAGGGCATGTGTCTGTCATTGGGATACGGAAGTTAGCCAACAGATATGGACCATGCCCTTACATAAATTAGAGTCCAGAAAGGGGGATTGATGTGCATTCTAAAGTTACACGTTCTAAACTATTGTGTCGTGATGGAGAAGTATCCAAACTATGTAAGAAAGAGGATGTAATCTCTAAATTCAGGGAAACTTTTCCCAAGGGATTAACAAGCATAAGACAGAATGAAGACTGTCCTTTAGATGTTTGTCCATCTCCTCAGAGAATAACAGGATACTCCTCTGGAAAAATTGAGGGGTAGGGAGAATAAAAAAATGTTTTCTTCTCTTCCTTTGAGATAAAGTAAATAAATGAAGGGAAAAAAATGTGCCTATCACACTACTTATATCTTCTACCTATCTTGATTTCCAGAATTATTATTAGGTTAAAGGTGCCAGTCAACCCACTTAAAGATAAATGTGTAAACTGGGTTTTCGACTGAGTGGAGGTAGGGCACCTCTTACCTGAAGGTATAATATGTAACTTTGTTTTCACCAAATAAGAAGTGGTTCTGCCCATCAAAGCTAAATTTAAATAATTGAGCATATTTCAGAATGCAAGTAGTCAAGACAAAACTTTGTCATTAAATCCAAGGAACTGGAGAAAAAGAAAGAACCCTAGGTTAAGAGCCAGAGAGAGTTGTAGGTAGCAAAGGTGATCTGTCAGCACTGATAAAAATCCAACAAGGGAGGTCAAAGGAAAACGAGCCCAAAAATATTCTGTAACCAGCCGATGGAACAAAATCACATTTTGTTACTCAAGTTCCTGTAGTCAGCTGAGGTAGAGGAGCAAGCCATGTCTACAGTGCCTAGAAATATCAAAGTATCCAGAGGGAAAGATCAGCATGAGGATAAGAAAATGCCTTCTCCTAATCATAATACGAGCATTACAGTTTCTACAAAGGAAAGGCTCTTCTGTGACCAGGTAAAAAGAATAGCACCCCTCTCCCTGAAAAAAATGTAGATGTAAAGGAGGGCTAATCTTTAGAGTAGACAAAATAGAATGTCTGCATGATCTCCAGTGAGGTATAGTTTTCTATTTCTTCTATGGCCATACTTTTAGTACATTTTCTTACCCTATGTTTTCAATAGCTAGTGCACGTCCTATGTTTCCAAACAAACAAAAAGTAAAGAAACTAATGGATGTAGAAAGGTCTGCCTCCCACCACTGTTCTCTGTTTACCCCGCACCCCCACCACCTCCCTCTACACCCCTCCCTCCATCCCCAAACCCCGCTCCTCCCCAGGTACCAGCATAGTTACTTTGTCATGTATCTTTCCAAAATTCCTGCAAGTATATAAAATTAAAAGCACATATTTTCTCTACTATTCTATCCTATTATATATATATGTATATATATATATTTTTTACACCAGGTCAGCATGCTGTGCACACTGTTCTGTGTCTTGTACTTTTCACTCAATGTATCTGAGTAATCTTTCCATGGTATTATGGAATGCTTTTTACTGAAAAGCTTGATGTTCAAAAATTTTAACATCAGTTTGGCACTATCACCAGCCAATAACAAAGGATGCCAGCCAATCTGAATGGATGCCAGGTGTGAAAACCTGGGATGACTGTGGCATCATTTTCTAGGGCACAATTAATTAGACATGATTGTTGGTGTTTTTTCTAGATACTTTCAGTATACAAAAAGAGTTGAAAATAACTTTCTCCAAATTTTTCATTTATCTTCTGAATTTGCTTATGTTATTTTTTGGAAAGCTATCCAAATTTCTTAATTTTAGACCTTCTTTAATGCCCCCCATAATTTCAGTTAGAGTTTTCCATTCCAAGAATTTGAGCAAATGCTTTTATTTTTTGAGTACATCTGATTTCAAATTTTTATACTTAAACTTCTAAAAGATTTGGATGCTATCCTAGTTAGTGTATATTGTAAGATATAAATATGTCTACCCTTATTTTTTCCAGATAGTTATTTAGTTGTCTAACTCTATTAATTAGCCCATCTATCCCCACACTGACTTGAAAGCAACTTCACCCATATACTATTCAGACTTATTTCTATACTTTGTATTCTATTTCATTATTCTGTAGAAATCTTGTACTAGTACCATACTGATTTAATTAGTGAATCTTTAAATATAATTTAAAACTTATAAGTCTTCTCTACTTTCACCCCTCCTCTTTCAAAGTGTTCTTATTTATTTATGTTTATTTCCCCACATAACAGAGTCAGTTTATGCAGTTCACCTATTCTTCAGAAAAGATGTTGGTGCCACTCATACACTGCTTGTGGAACAAAAATATGGGAGGGAAGTTGGTAATATCTAGAAAAATTGTGTATGCTTTTGACCTTTGCATAAGCAATCCTAATTCTATTCCAGAGATAAATTAACAAAAATGTAAAGAGATATATGCATAAGAGAACTCATTCAAGCATTTTTTTGTAACAGCAAACAAAACTGAGAAATCTTAAATCATTATCAATAGGAGGCTAGTTGAATAAAATATGTACACCTACACAATAATGTTCAGCTATAAAAAGGATTAAGGACCACCTCTATATACTACTATGTACTGATCTGAGTAAAATGATAGTTAATGGATTTTTTTTAGCTCCTTTTGTTTCTCTAAGCTTTTACCTCTCATTGCTACTTTATGGTGCATTTTTTCTTTCTCATTTCTATTCTTTTTTTTCTGTCTAACACATTTTGTCATTCTTTTTATAACCCCTAGATTCAGATGCTTGATTATTGGTTTTCAATTTTGGTTTTCTTTTGTTTATACGACTATTTAAGCCTGTGAATTTTATTCTGTGCATTCCTATAGTGAATCTCATGAATTATTGTGTATAATGTTCTCAATATTATTTTCTAGAAATTCCGCAATTCTGGTTTGCATTCTACACTGAATCTTGAGACGTTTGAAATCATTGCTTTGTAGTTTAATTTCCAAATGGAAGTCTTTTGTTTTCTACTTTTGCTATTGTTTTCTATTTTTATCAACATTCAATCAGAGAAATTTTTTATACTACTTACATCTTTTGAGATTGCTTTGTGATCTCTTATATGATAGATTTCATGCATGTAGCAAGGACACCTGAAGAGAATGAGTATTCTCTATTTTTAGGGTTCAAAGTTTGTTATATACTAATCAGATGCACTCTTTAAGTTATGTTACTTAGGTCATCTGTAATCTTACATTCTGTCCAGTTTAATCTATTGTAGACTGAGAAAGGTAAGTTAAATTCATCTACTTCTAGTAAGTGGATATATTTCTCCTTTTATCACCTGTATTTTTAGCTTTTTATAGTTATTCTTATTTGAGGACTGGCTATTCAGTCATAGTGTTTTTCTTCATTATAAAATCCCTCATATTAGCATCACAAAGGAGTCTTCTCTTTCTCCTTGAATAATCCTTGGCCTAAATTGGATTTTGTTTAATCTCTTAAAGCCAAGATCCTCACATTATTTTTGTTTGCATTGCATGAGAACACATTTACCCCTTTTCCACCCTGAAACTTTCTGAATTATTTTACTGACTTTGGTTTCAATCTAGAGTTAGGTTTTCATTATGCTCCAATCTGAAAATCCATTTCTTTGAGTAGGTGGATTATTTATTGACCTGCAAATGTCAATGAACACTGCCCTGCCAGAAATTATCTATCTGCTGCCCTACTGCATGATGCTGCTCTTAGAGGATCTTCCTTTTAGGTTTAAGGTGATGAACTCTCTTTTCTGAGTACCTTAACAACACATTGAGTAATCAGCTTTATAAGAATACTATTAAAAAATCCATGTAAGGTGTACATCAATTAGGTAATGAAATGGATTTTTGTGTGATTTATGAAACCATATTCAATACCACATGAGCCCTTTACCTCTCTAATCCTGGCCTCATGGCTACAGTCTAGAAAGATTTCTACTTTCCTTGGAGGTATATTGAACACTCTGCCTTCTACTTTAGCCAAAGTAAAATTCAAACATTTTTGCCAAATCACAGGTCTCCAGTATGAACCCTATAGTGTCTCCAAAAATGAATCCATCAAAATGACATATCACTGTCCCTTTCCTTTTTAATTCCCTGTACCCCAAATGCTAGGAAGCTTACTCTACCTTTAGGCTCCAGCCTCAGTTTGAAACTTCATCTCGCCCTCCAGTCAAGTAGGCTGTCTTCTTCTCCAGAACAAAATTCATCTAGGATATAGGGATGATTGGACTTACAATCCTCCCTTGTGAAAAATATGTGAACATTTTTTTCACATTTAAATGGAAATTAACTCAGGAAAATGGAATACCCTTAAAATCCCATAGATACACAGTTGTCAGCACTATTCAAATAAAATAGACCTCATTTAAAATATGTTTATAGTTATTAGAACCTTAGCATTAATTGCCATTTCAGTTAACTGGTTTTTGTGCAGTGAGGAAATGAAAAACTTAAGAGCTGGAGGAAAAGTAATTTTGAAAGAAACCTTCCTGGTGAGGTTTAGTGGTGAGCAGATGATCCCCTGGAAGAAGAGAGGAGGCAGCCAGAGAAATAGGGGAGCAAATCAAGAACAGTGGAAGAAGGAAGACAACATCGTTCATTTAATTCCCACTTTTATTGTGAATCTCCTTCTCCAAGGTCAAAACTGTAAGCTTTGTCACACCTGATAAATCTTGCACTTAGGTATTTTTTCTAACAAACTATTATGAAAATCTTCAACTATGCATCAAAGTTGAAAGAATTTTAACATAAAGACTAGTATATTCACTTTCTTGATACTACCATTTAACAATACTTTGTTTTTTTCAGCCACACATCTACTCATCTACCCAACTATCATGCTAATATTTTGATGCACTTTAAAGTAAATTATGTTTTACTTTGATGCATTTACATTTGATGCATTTTAAAGTTAATCTGCACACTTCTGTGAAAATACTTCAGGATGCATATTATAAACTAGAGTTCTTTTTTATAGTTTCTCTTCTTTACACATAAAATTTACAGTGTAAGATATTATCTGACAGCTAAATTGTGACAGTTCTGTGCTTATTTCCAGAGATGCCTAGAAGTCTGGTACCAAGATAACAAGTGAGCTAACCAAAAAATTATAATGTGGCATTTGAATTTCAATTTATAACCTTTATACTCAAAACCAACTTCTGAATTGACCACTTAACACTCGGTGTAAGTGTCTAAACACTCTGGATTGGCTATGTGACCATGTTGGGGCATAAAAGACCCTACTGGAAAATATCCCTCAGGGTCCCCTGGAACTAAGATTCCTCACTCACGTATCAGTGGCTCATAATCTACAAACTAAGCGCATTCCATGAGACTGAAAAAGACTTCTGGAGAGCTGAACTTGGGAGTTTCTCTGACTCCATGCTTGCCTGTGTACTTCAAGAATGTTATGCCATTCTCATGCCTTGATTAAAGTATTATGTGAGTGTGCTCTGTGAAGTACTGTGAAACCTTTTGTTTATCTAACCCTGTGAAATTATTAAATTTATATACAATAAAATATAGATAGTTTAAGTGATATTTAATGAATTTTAAAAAATGGATGTGCTTATGTAACCCAAACTCCTATCAAGACATAAAATAAATCCTTAACCCCAGAATGTTCCCTCATTCCCCTTCCCAGTCAGTACCTAGCCAATCCCCAGAGGTACCTGCTGTTCGTAAATGCTTTTTTCCCCTACTGTAGATTAGATTTGCCTATTGCAGGACTTCATATATATGAAACTATAAAGTACACACTTTCGATTAGCTTCTTTCCTTAGCATGTTTTTTGAGATTCACTCTTTTTATTGTATTTACTAGTACCTTGTTTATTTTTATTGCTGAATTATATTCCACTGTATGATTACACCACAGATTGTTTATTAATTCTTGCAATGATATACACCAAGGTTTTTTCTACTTTGGAGCAATTTGGAATAGAACTGTATGAGTATAATTGTAAAAGTATTTTTATTTTCACTCCTTTTGTGTAAATACCAAAGGTGGAAACATCTGGGTCAGAGTATAAGTGTACATTTTGATTTATAAGAAACTGCCACTTTCCCTAAGTGGGTTTTTACATTCTTATCAGTAACATATAGGAGTCTTAGTTCTTCATATCTACATCTTTGCCAACATTTGATGTTATTAGTGTTTTTAATTTTAGCCATTGAAGTGGATGTAAGTGGTACCTTATTACAGTTTCAATTTGTATCTCCCTCATGACTAATGATATTGAGCAGTTTTACATATGCTTAATGACATTTGTATATTTTCTTTCGAGAAGTTTCTGTCAAAATATTTTGCCCATTTTCTAAGTGGGTTGTTCGTCTTTTCATTGAGTTCTGGGAGTTCATTTTATATTCTGTTTTATGTTTTGTAAATATTATCTTTAGCAGTTATATGTCTTATAAATATTATCAATGAGGCTGTGGCTTTCCAATTCATTTCTTTCATTAATGATGTCTTTTGATGAACAGAGTAATCAGTTTTAAGGATGTCTAGCTTATCAGTACAACCTGCAGAGCCATGAAAAGTAATAAATCATTTTAAAGTTTTGTTAGTGATTTGATACCCCATAATGGATAACAATGCTAACCTATGCCTACAGGCTAAAAGTTAGAAAAAGAAGGTTTAATGAGAACTCTGCCTTGCACACCCTTAACAAGTACTGGACAAGTATAGCCTGAAGATTTTACTATGAATAAATATGGATCATGACTTTCTGACATATTCCCCCATCATCTGAATACTAAAGAATTCAAATCCTTCATATATTATGCAAGGACTGACAGAGAAACTCTTAAAACCTCACAGAAATGGAGCTCCACTTTATATTCTTGATTAATTCTTTTTTTAAAGTGCTGGCTCTTGATAATTTGCTTGACATAGCCAACAATACCCCTTCAGTGCAAAAAGCCAGTTGACTAAAATTATGGGAACTACAAAAGCAACATTGAGACTAGAGTTATATAATTATGGTTGTCCTTGTTATAATGTAAAACAATCAATTAAAAAGATTGTAAGAGTGTCTTTCCTCATTCACACCAGGGGATAATGCTTAATGATATGATAGACTCTTACTGAGGGTATTAACTAATGTCAATGAGGATTGTGATTTTTTTTCCTGAGAAGACAATTACAAACTATAAAGCTGTGTTGACTCACTTATATTTTAATAAAAAGAGATTAACATACCAAAAAACATTTTGTACAGAAATTATATTGTTTTTCAAAGCCTCATGCCTTTTAGAAAAGAGAAATAAAAAATCTTAAGAACAGAATGGAAATCTGAATTTCAGGAGATAAGGAAAAGGTTTAATAATTCTTTCTCTTAAATTCAAAATCACGAAGATAATAACACTCCAATTATGAAATGATTATATTATGATGAGGATATGTCTTTAAAGAATATTACTTTATTAAGGCTAAGTCGGGTCCTTTAAGACTTGGTTTTTACCCTGACATAGTAGGCTAGGATCAAGGTCTATTCACTCATTCCACAAATATTTGAATATGCTAGGTGTTGTCAAAAGTTCTGAAAATATAACAATGAGATAACTAAATATTCCCTACCCTCATGTAGCTACTTTGTAATGGGGGAAAAATGGATAAACAAATTGTTTATCTAGAGGTTATAGGGATCAGGAGAGAAATAAAACAGTGCTGGAGGAAGAGGGGACCCCATTTTGCTTAGGGTAGCCTGAGAAAGATCTCTCTGATGAATGATGTTTGAAGAGATACTTAATGGGTGTGAGAAAGCAAGCCATTTAGATTGCTGGGGGAAAGCAGTCTAAGAAAAGGAAAAAAAAAAGGGCAAAGCCTTGAGACAGGATTATGCACCCGTCTTCCAGGAATCCAGTGATGCTGGAGCAGAGTGACATTAGGGAGATGGAGCTGGGGCCAAATCAGATGGTATATTTTTGGCTACTGTGGACTTTTCCTTTTTCTCTGATCAAGAAATGAAGCCATTAGATGATTCTGAGCAGAGGCGTGACATTGCTACTTTGTAATTCGCTCAGTCTGCTCCACAGAAAAGATCATAAAGGGTAAGAAAGAGGGAGTGACACAAGTTAGGTGTCTGTACAACCCAGCCGAGAGATGAGTTTGCCTTGGACTGGGAGGGTAACATTGGAATTGACCAATAGGCGGTTGGATAAGCAAGTCAAGAGTTGAAGGGACAAGACTGGGTTGGAGATATACATTTAAGGGTCCATCTCATGTAAGTGATATGAAAAGCCTCAAAGGTGAATGAAATCACTTTCTAAGTGGATGCGGACAGAGAAGGAAGAACTGAGGAAGACAGAGAAAAAACTAGTCAAGAAACTAAGAAGTAAAGCCAGAGAGGTTGTAGGTAAGCCAGACGAATATGATGTCCCACCAAGCAAGTAAAGAAAGTATATCAGGAAGGAAGGAGAGAGCAACCAATTGTGTCAAAAGCTACTGGTAGGTAAAATCAGGTGAGGACTGAGAAGTGGTCATCGGGTTTGTCACTACAGAGGTCACTGGTGACAGAAACAATTTTGACGGTGTGGTATAGGATTGGAGTGAGCAAATATAGATCATTTTTTCTTGGACTTTGGTATAAAAAAGGGCTGACAAAATGGAGATGGCAAATGTAGAGGAAAATGAGAAAAGAGGGAATTGTTTATATAAGAAATAACATCATGTTTACAAGCAGATGAAAATGATATAATGGAGAGAAGGAAAAATTGATGACCTATTAAGAAGAACCCAATAATAAAAGACATCATGAACCATTTCTGCAAACATCACATTTGCTAATCCCTGCTCTTCATTCTGCTGCCACCTTCATGGAATCACTTCTGAAGCCTGGTTTGTTCCTTCTAGCTTGTGATCTCTGGCTCTGTATCTCAGTCCAACTCTCTTGCCTCAGTAAAACATGCCCCTATCAGTCATGAGACAATTCTAAAATACGTTCTTTTTACTTTCTAAGTGTGTCCTACCCTTATTTGTGAGTCCAAACAGTCTTAAGTAGGATGTTTAGTAAGAGACAGTTAATTGTGAGTACATATTTTTGCATTATTTATAAGAAAACACTGAGTTATATTTCCAGTAATTTTAGGGCCAAGAATAGAAAGTTTATTTCTTTGTTAAAAAATTCTGAAATATGTTGGATCATCTATGGACTTTTTCCAATTCCTAGATACAGTTTCTCCAACAGGACTGACCACCCTCATGAGGGGCAACACTCACTTCTCTCCATATTATCTTTATTCCATCCTTTGCTTCCTAACATATTTTTCCTCACCTCACCTCTTTTTAGGAAAAAAAAAGAGACACAAAAAACAAAAGCGCTAAAACAAATGAAAAACTTCTCTGAAAGCAAAAACAATATACCTTCAACTGTATAACAGATAGTGGTGAAAAACAGAAAATAAGGAACAATTACTCAAACTTTTACCACTCAACATTTTGGATTCATTTCTCCATTACTATACAAACAGTTTATCAAATACGAAATCACATGTAAAATTTGTACTTAAAAGGATGTAGCCACTATTTTCTAATGATAAGAAAATACTAAAATGGTTCTAGAGGTTTATTTTTTTATTGTGTAGATACAGCATAGTTGAATTTGAAATGTTCAGATACTTATTAATATTTTTTAAAACAGGCATTTTTAATTCTTATTCTATATATCTTTATTTACTATTAGGAATATTCCTTAAAGTACATAATCACAACAGGATTTCTGGGTCAAAGCATGTGAATGTAATTAGTGTCTCTGTTCATAACAAAAGAGTGTCCAAAAAATTGTTTTCCAATTCATGCTTCCAATATCACTAAGTGGTAGGGTAACTGTTAAGGTTTTACATTTTTCATAATTTGCTGAAAATGGTATGTCCTAGTTATGATTTACCTACTTATTAGTAGTACAAGCAATCTCCTTCAAATATTAATTAACCATTTGCCCTTCTATTTTAGTGAACAGTTCATGTGCCTGCCTCAACTCTCTGTGCCTTATTTTAGCGCATTTTTCTCTCTGTGACGTCATCTAATGTCTTTATAAACTAAGAATACTAACAGTCTGTCAAACTTTATTTCAACTACATCTCCATATTTTTTTACTTAATTTGTTTTTAGTTTATTGCCATGGAGGAGTTTATGCACAGTAAGATGTATTGGTCATTTGTAGGTGTTTGATTTTACTCTGATTCATATAGCCTATCTCCATTCACAAATTAATACTCACCTGTATTTCTTTTTTTTAAGCTTCAATTTCTACTTAGCTCTTTCATCCTTTTCTAATTTATTTTGCTGAAATACAGTGAAGTAGAATCAAAATGGATTTTTTAAACTAGCTCATCAATACTCTCAGCAATACATTTTGAATGATCCATCTCTTTCACGTAATTCACCAGGCTTCATTTATCATGCATTACATTAAAGGATCTGGTTCTGTTATAGCTGTTCTGTTCCATTGATCTGCCAGTCTATTTTTCACTCACTAATTACTATAACTTAATCATTTAAATTACACATTTAATTATTCTAGTTCTATAAAAAGTTTTATTACCTTGTAGAATAAGTTTCTGCATATTATTCTTCCTTTCCCAAAGTTTCAAAATGTTTCACATCTTCTTGTTCAAGATAAGAATGAAGTCCCCATTTTTGTGGCAGTTTACTACAGTGATTAAGAGTATTGACTCTAAATCCATTCTGCATAGGTTCAAAATCCCCATTCTAGCACATGCTTGCTCTATAATCCTGGGCAAATTATATGAATTCTCTATGCCTCAGTTTACTTCTGTAACCTGGGTATAATAATTGAACCTACTTCATAGGTTCTTCTTCCTGTTGGGATGATAGAGTAAATGATTAAATGTATGGAAAGCACTTGGCATAATACCTGGCAACATAATATGGAATATTTTATTTTCCCATATTTATTTTATATTTATTCTCTATTTATAATATTTATTTTATAGAAGTGTTTCCTCTTATTATTTAGTGACAGCCACTTTGCTGAGCCTTATATGCATCCTGTAATTGAATCCCTGCTTGGGTTTATCTCTCAGGACTCTCTCCTTCTGATTTATGATCTTGTGAAAAAATAAGCATGTTAAAATAATTCCATTTTTGGTTATGAGCAAACAGTCTCACCAGGGAAAAAAAGAAAATCCAAGACTTCTTTTTTCTGTTTCTATTGAAATTATTTTCATAGGTATTGCTCATCTGAAGTTAACTGATTCTCTTGACTGTCCAACCACAGCTGGGAAGAAAAAGGACAATTGATAGTGTGACTATGTATGTTTAAAATCAGTTCTTATTTATTTTTGTTGAAATATTGCATTATTGCACATCTTGTGTTATGTTTTTATCCAATATACACAACAGAATTTTAGGAATAGCTCTTCATCTTATAGTCCCAAATCTACATGTACCTAATATTATTTTAGTTGGTCCCTTGTGGTCCAGGCCCAGTAGTTGAGTCTTTCAGTTGTTAAGGTACATAGAGAACAAGAGAAAAAGGGGGGAAAAAGAAAGAGAGAGAGAGAGCGCATGTTTAACAAGAGACCAGGTTACAATTGAAAACCCCAGAGATTATGACTTAATAGGTTTGCATTTTTAATAAGTCCCTCTCTCACCCCTGATGATGGAATAGAGATAGTTCCAAGGAGCAGACCTTGCAAAATATTGCCCAAAGGAGGAACACAAGGGGAGGATCTGGCAATATAGCATTGTCTTTAATGGTGGTTATTTCCTTAAGAAAAAAGAAAGAAGACAGATTTCTCAGATGAAAGGAATATTATCAGATGACAGAGTGAAACAGAGTGAGTCCGGAATGGAAAGAAGATACAGATGCACCTAGATGTGTTGCTAGTGTAGCAGCAGCTGCTTCATCAACAGGTGCATCGTCAACATGAGGCAGGAGACCACTTTTCTTTTGCCAAGATGTGGAATCCCTGAGGTAAGGACCTACCTTCCTAAGTGCTACCTCTTCTCTGATTTCTTCTCACACACACAAAGCAAGGCAAGCAAAGCAAAGAAGGAAAAAAACAGAACAGAGTGGCCTTTTAGGAAAAGTGTCATCTCCACTGTTCAGATACGGTCTCAACACATTCCCTGTCTTTCCATAATGATCCCCAAATTCTGGGTATAGCATTTGTGCTTCTACTTCCTAAGGCTGATTCTTCTTTCAGATGTGGCCAGTTTAAGAGGAAAATGGGGAAATTATTATATCTCTCTATACTTAAACATAAATATGTGGCCATTCTCTTTCAAATTGCCTCCAGTACAAATATCCAGGATCCTATGTTCCATGATTCCACACTAACTGAGATTTTAACTAAAATACCATCACCAATATGTTATGGGATATGAATTCAACTGTCTGCTTTTTCCAGGTAGCCTTCTGTTTTTCCAGATGTCCTTTGTTGTATATATTCCCTTGCTCTCTCCAGTTACTCTTACTATCAGCACTTAATGGTAGCAAATCCCACAAGTCAGTGAGCTCCATGGCATTTTGAGAACCATTCTAGGAGTTACTGTCTCAGGAATTTCAGAAAATGTGCAAAATTTGAGCAAGAATTATGAGAGAAATGGATTCCCAGAGAAGTATTTATCATATTTACCTTGCAACAAGTTGATATTCCCATAGTCTAATATGCTCCAAGTGTATGATATACTTTCATAGACAGAAAATTATGCCAGATTTTATACCAGAAATTGGTTAACCATTCAATGAGTTTCTCTTAATTGTTTAATATTTGTTTAGAGTTTTAGAGTCCACTCATTAGGTTCTGTTAGAAACAATCATGCTTTAAGGATAGTAGTTTTTAATACAGTCAGTTACGTGGACAGTGATAAATGGTCTTGGGTAATCGTGTCCATCAACCTCAGCCACTGAAGGCAGGTGGCTTTAGTGAATGAGTTGTATCTTTCCCTGACCAATTTGCTTCACTCAGCGAGCAACCTCACTAGTAACATAAAGCCTGTGGAGCAAAACTTCAAAGAACTAGAGAATGAGCAAAAAGAATGACATGAAAAGCCAATGAACCAATATCAAAGAACAAAAAAAGTGAGATTCAGTGAGCAATAAAAATCTGAGGTGTGAAAATAATTGGCTCCTAGTGCGAATGAAACAGAAATAGACTTTTTTTGTAGGCCATTTTAAGACATTTTTAGGATATTAATTATATATGTGAAAAATTTCATGTCCAATGAACAATTAGGAATGAACAATTGGCAACATTTTAAGTTTATTGGAGCACCACTTAAGAGCATAATACGAAATTTTACTCTCTTGAAAACTGTTTCTATAAGCAGGAACCTTCCCTCTAAACTTACCATCCACTGCCTCAAAGCCCCAGTCTCTTCACTGAGAAGCAGAGATGGTTACACCTAAATGCGAATTTCTCTTGTCCAGCACTGGTAGTTTTAGTTTTATGGCAAGTACTCAGATTTGTGGGTGAACCTAAATCTGAATGTTGAGAAGATTCCAGAAACCCTCATTTAATTTCTACTCTCATTCAAACTTAAGAATTAATGTCCACACCAAGATAGTGGGTACAGCTTCTCCAGTGCAGACACTATTTCAATTATTGTCCTGTTTGTTACACATTGGTAGGGGGAAGGGTCGCCCAACCCTGCCACATATTTCATGTGCAGTCCACTTAGTGGAAGGGGAAGTAATTTAATAAATGCTGCTGCCTTGAATTTTAAAAATAGCAAACATTATGTGCCAGGCACTATTCTAAGTGCATTATCTATATTAATCTACTTAACCCACACAATAAGCTAATGAAGAAAAAGGTTAATTTATTTGCACATGGACATAAAAAATTAGAATCCTTTATGTCTTAGAAACCCTTCTGAATAATAAGAAGCCTGATTCTGTGCAGCTGTGCTTTGCATCACCTTAACTCCAGTTTGTCTTAAGAATACAGGGACTCACTCCAAATTCAGGAAGCAAGATTCCACAGAAATGGTCCAGGTGGCTGGCTAGTTAAGAGAGATACATACCAGCTAGAGCTATGAGATTTGCAGCTAAGAAAGGAAGAAAAGTCAACCTAATTCAATCACAATACCATTAATCAAAAACAACTTTTCCATAAATCGCTAGGGATTATAAAAGATAAAAGGAAATTTTCTTCCGTTCACTTTTTATTCTTATTTGATTTTATGTAGGCTCCAAATCAAGAACTTTTTTTTCACATTGATGGCTGGTGTAGTCTTTTCTCAGATTCTATCAGTTGGTTGAAAGTATTTAAAAAGATCTCATTTTATGATGTCAAAGAAAGAGAGAATGAAGACAGGCTCGTGTTGAGAGCATTCAGTGGCATTTGGTGACATTTTCACCTTTGAAATAGCTCTGCTCCTATTTCTCCCACAAAACTTACCACTGTTACATAAATGTTTGCTGGGATTCAAAATTTTTGCCTTGAATTATGATTTTTTTTAATTATTGAATTGTCTTTGAGCAATCAGCAGCATTTATTACATTTGCCATTAAGCATCCTTTGTTCAGTATCTTGAAACATAATGAAACAAGTTTTTAAAGCACCTAAGGCTTTCAAAGACATTACCAGAATATACAATGATTTTTAAAATCAACAGATTTTTTGAAAGGCTTGTAAATATTAAATTTTCCAATATGATAAGGAGACAATGCTGCTTTCTCTGTTATACCTCTTCTTCCTTTGTATCAAATTCTTTTCTTTTTATAATACCTGATTGTTAACTATAGTTTTTGTGCTGTAAACTTACAACCCCAGAACTTAAACTGGAAATTTGTGTCTTTGACGACCTTCATAATTTCTCCCACCCTCTCCACCAAATTCTTAAGTACATAATTATTCTATTTTCAAAAGCATAAAACTCACTTTTTAGTTTTCTTTTCATTTTAATACCTTAATACAAATCCAAAAGCTATGTTACTATGTTGCCAATGCCTACATTTCCACAAAAATTGGATTCTCTTTCATTATAAAATTACTTTTTAAAAGAGAAATTACATTCCGGGGTGCTTAAGTTTACCTATTATTGCTAAAGATATTTGGAAGACTTATAGTTTTAAATGATTTTTTACAGAAATATTATTTCAATGTTGAGAATAAAGTAATTTTCAATTGCTTAAATTATCTTGTATCAAAATGACATAAATTGTATAGTTACAATTTATTTGAAATATGCAATTAAGAATTTAAGGATTACGCTAAGTAGGATAAAACTGGGTCATATTCTGCCTTGCTATATTTGGACATGCAACTGTCTTTGAAATCCTGTATTATAAAAATGGCTAAGCATTACTCTGATAAGGAAGTGGGCAATATTGAAGATTGAAGGGAAAATGTTCAGGCAGAAGACAGAGAGGAGAGAAACCTAACCACAGACATATGCAAAGAGCCAATTACCAAAGGGAGTTTAAGGAGAGAAAACATAATTGCAGACAGAGGTACTGAAATTTCTATATTGCAGAAACAAAGAATTCAAGTTTGAAAGAAAATGGTTAGATGAGAAGTAAACCAGAGCAGACTACTAGAGACTCTATAACCATTTAAGGAGTTTGAAGTTCATCCGAAGTCTGTGGTTCTCAACCTGAATGTTCCCAAACATGAGCCATCACCCAGATGGCTTGTTAAAATGAAGCACCGGGCCCCACCTCCAGAGTTTCTGACACCATCCTACGGTGGGGTCTGAAATTTTTCATTTTTCCCCAATTCCTTGGAATTGCTGATGCTATTGATCCACAGATCACACTTTGAGAACTTCTGTTTTAAGGGAAACCTGGGAAGGATTTCAACAGGGGAGAGACTTGCTTTTTAGAATATGCACTTTCACTGTAGAGTGGAAAATGGATTTGAGAGGAGAAAGCATGGGGAACATTGCAAAGCTGTTGCAGTACAGGCAAGACAGCAGAGAAGGAAAATGGCAGAGGAGTCAGAGCTTTTCATAGGTAATGTCAAAGATTGTTCTCAAGGTTCTGACTTGAACACCTGGGTGAATAGTTTTGACATTTTCCATAATAACACTGGTTTAGGAAATGCTTTTAGGGACAGGACAGTGCTGGGTATGTGAAGGTTGAGGAGTAGTGATGTTCTGATAATAGTTTAATACCTGTGGGATTTGGGGGAGGGCGAGAGTGAGGCCTGCTTGGTAGGGGTTGCCAATTTGGAAGGGGTAAATATCTCATTATGGCTTATTTCTAGCTACCAATGTGATGCCACAGGATAGGGAACAGATGTGCAGTGACACCCATTATATAGGATTTCTTCCATATAGGTACAAAGCCAAATCCCGGAACTAGGAGTACCGCAGAGCATATTAAGTTGCAACCATCTGCAGGATTCCAACAGACAAGCAGAACACAAGCGAGCATCTATTTGTGACACCAGATCACAGGTGAGCCCATGGGGGACCAAGGCAGAGGGGCATAGGTGTCAAGGGATGTGGGAGGAGAGATGTGGAAGGCAGTAGTCCTGGAAGAACAAGCAGAGTTCCAGTGCATACTGCAGGGGTCAACTGTCAGAGAACAGGCCCTCAGCAGCGACTGAGCTTCGGTTCAAGCCAGAGTTCTTGATTTCCCAGCAGAACAGTAGGTAGAATAAAGGAAACAGTGACTTAGTATCAAGAAATATTAGATCACCTAAACTAGGGCTATGATGTGAGGCAGGAGTCCAAGTAATAGAAGAGGGGCATTCAAGAGGGGTAAATTTCAAGTAGAGTAAGAAACCTGCTTGGTGTCCAAACTCAGGGGCATGGCACCCTATGGGGTGAAATGTTGGGCTGTACAACACTGGGTAAGTCCAGGCCTTGCATCCTTATAGACTATAAAGAGCCTAAGAGATTTAGCAGAGAGTTTTACAACTCAGGTGAGGCTAAAAAAGGGTTTAGAGACTGGGCGTCAAGCAGGATGTAATAGTTAGACAGCTTGTTTGCACTAGCCCCTCTCGATCATGCTGTAGAGCATCTCTTCCTCATGAATTATCCTTGTCTATGGGCATACGATTCATTACTCTCAGAAGAAAGAAGAAAGATGCTTTCTTAATGTGGGTAAAATTGCAATATTTCAAGAATCTCTTGCCTGGCTTCAGTGCTTCTCCATATCAATAGGTGTTTCCAAGGGGTGGAGAGAAGTAGTCTATCTCCAGATCAATAGGTAATTGCAAGGGCAAGGGAGGGCATATCTGGACGAGATAGGTTGGGTGGGGTCCCTTCATTTGCAGCCCAGGCACAAGAGACATGGGAGAGCAGAAGGGGACTGCTTGCAAGAAATAAATGGGTTTCTCCCACTTTATTTCTCCCTTTGACTGATTTCAGTTTCAAAGGTATTTTGCCCCGGGATTTTCCTCCTGGAGTTACACTTAAAATGCAGTTTTTATATGTATTGTTTATGCTCATTAGGTAATAGATTCCATGTAAAAGTGAAATGTAATAAGACATAGGCCCCATCAGATTGTAAATACAAGAAGAGAGATTGAGTGTCCTAAGGTTAAATGTATTAATTGAAGTAGTAAGAATGATCTCTGTACCTTGTAGATCCCATAGTAAATAATGAAAGCAATTGTGAAATTATCTCAAAGTAACATTTTGAGGAAGGGGGGGAAACAGGACAATTTTGTTTTCTAAGTCTAGCAGATTTGTTTTAGACTATTTCTGTATTGAAATCCCTTATACACAACTGCAAAGCATGAAAAGTATCCTTGTCTATTTCTTGCACTGAAACAAATCATTTCAGCTTCCTACTTGTATATTTTTTTATTGCATTTATAAAAACACAAATTAATTTGTTTTAAAGCAATGGACAATTTCAAAAGCCAACCTGAATATATCTCTGTTTAAAAAAAGAAAAGAAACATGTATCCAAAAGATTTTTAATGGGCCCAAAATTTCATAATGCTTTCATAAGGGGAAAAAATAAATAAATGGTTTGTTTCCCCTAACTTTTTTCTAGTATTCTTTTAACCTGATTTTTGAGACTGTTTCTTTAAAAAAAAAGAAAATCAGTTGTGCCATGTGATTTCTATAGTAACAAAAACTAATTTCTGGATTTCTTCATGAGCTATGATCATTTTGAAATCAAAGAGGACTCATGGGTCTTGCAAAATTCATACAGTCCTGGTCAAATAGGACTGCCATCTTGTGGCATTTGTCTGAAATGACAGGTAATCGTACGAATTCTGCATCCTAAGATTTTCCCCCTCATATTTCCTCTTACTGTTCCTAATACAGCATAATGACGTGGCATATGCTCAGACAGTTCTTGGGTGACCTCATCAAGCTCTAAATAGGCCTTTTGTCCCAAAGGGAACATGAAGAAGTGAGGACGTCTTAATGCAAATATTGGTTCCAGGAAGTTTGAAGATAAATACAGTGGGTACTGAAAGGATCAGATTCTTTCCATTTCTTATGCGATTAGTTAGTTGTTTTAGATTCAACACAATTCAAAGGATAAGCCATGTGGTTCAAAGGGAAATTCTACCAGTGATTACTATGATAGAGCTTTTCTCTCCTAAAAAAGGATGGAAGGAGGACTAATGGAAGAGGGCATATAGGATCTTGGGACTTCCTCCCACCCTTTTCAGCTGACAGCATTGAGTTATGAGGTGCTACAGAGTAAAACAGAGTTACTGTAAGAGCTGTCCAAATAACTTATGACATTGAATCACAACACCATCTTCGGGAGATAATTCATGTCAACGATGAATGTTCAGTAATATGGATTTCCTCTAAAACACTGTATTTAACAGGCAACACCATTAATGGCAAAATGAATTATTTAATAGAATTGACCTATACTTCAACATGGAACAAAAGCTGATTAAAATGTATGCATAGTTGATAAAGTCATTTAAACTAAATATTGGTTGTGGGTAACAAATAATAATCAGTCCAAAATGTTAAAATGCCAGCCAAATCAAAGATTAAAGAGAGTAAAGAGTAATCTAATTAGAATTTGTATACATTTCAACACCGCCTTTTTATTATTACAGGCATAATAGTAAATTAAATTTTAAATGCATAAGGCAGATACTACTCTACCAGAAGAGTTTATTGTTGTGATATTTGTTCTTTATAATATTAGGCACAATAAATAATTACTTGAATAAATGATTTACTTATTCTATATTGATATTACCATTGCTAAAGAAAATATTTCTCCATAATTAAGTCCAATGCAGTTATGGAGTTTCAGACTCACAAAAATAAAAATGGTTTTATGAATTGAAAGACTATGTGTAGGCTGTCCCAAACGTGAGCTAAAGTCTGCGCATCAATAATAGATTTATTGAGATCACTGTGGAACATTATAATATACAATAGAAGTAGTAAAATATGATTGATTCCATTTGAATAATATCACTACCGCTTGCCTCAAGCAAAACTGGCACAAAAAGACCAAAATAGGACTTGAAAGCACTTACCCCCAGATCATGCCTCTTTGAGATGTACTGAATTATAATCAGCCATTGAATTTTTTTACTTTATGATCAATGTGACATTCTGTGCCAGCATGAATCCCCAACTCTGATCCACTTCTAATTGTATCTGGTCATTGTGCCCTGCACGACTGTGGACATTTCTCTGCAATTGTTAATGCTAGTGAATTTCTCTGCACTGTGTAGATATCAAGTTTCTTTCCCTGAAATTTAAGTTTTGCTCAGAATGCCCTTGCTCTCTTTCCAGATCAAGTAATTTTCCACTTCACAGGTTCCCTCAGTAACGGAGCTAATTGTACCACTTAGAAGTCTTACATACAGGCAACTATTAAAGTAAAGAATGAGTACCTAATACAACCCTGTATGTCTTACTGAATGAATCTTTGAATCACTTGCCATCTTCTTTCTACTCCCACTTCCAACACCCTAGTTTAGGTCTTTATAGATTTTTATCTGCACCATTAGAAGCAATAATCTCCAGCTTGTTTCCTAATAATTTCTCTCCACTAACAACCATCCTCCATGCTACTTTAATATTAGTCACCTGAAGGAACAACTCTGATTAAGTCATCCCTTTGCTCAACATCAGTGATTGCCCTTGACTTGCAACACAGAATCTGGTCATGGTTTGCCTTTCAAACTGTGCAAACTCTGACACCAACTTACATTCCTAACTCTTGCTTCTGCAATTCCATCTGGCAAGTTTATGCATCAGCCAAAATAGACCTATCCCCCTTTCCAAGACTTGCCCATTTTATACTATTCTTTCCACCTGATATTAGCTCATCCCAGATCTCCACTTTTTAAGTTCATCTTTTAAGGCCCTGCTTAAATGCTACCAGCTCCTCTGATAACCAACATCAGGGAATCCCTGGGCTCAAGCCCTGGGCTCCAATCATTTGTACATTTCCTACACTATCTAATGCATTTCTCACAATATTATAACTATCAGAGTTATTATTGTTAACTCCACCCAAAAGGAAAGGAATTCCTTAAGTCAGCTACAAAATTAATTCCTATTCATTCTTTTACTTTTAAAGTCAATAAATATTTCTTGAGGTCATACTAAACCCCAGGTTTCATGACAAGCTAGGTAGTTATACACATTCCAAAAACGATTCCTGCCCACATGGAACTCACATGCCAGTGGGAACATGGCCATATACAAGGTAATGGACAAATAAGAAGCCTAGATATTGAGATAAATTATATCAAGGAAATAAATATGGTCATATAAATGCGAGGGGTAATTTTACCTGGGGTATCAGACAAGACTACTCTGAAAAACAAAAAAGAAAAAACTAAGCTGAGACTTGAAGAATGAGAAGAAACTAGCTTATGAAGCATTCAGGACTGGAATAACAGTTGAAGAAACTACAAAGTCCTGGATATTAGTGATTTGGTACATATTCCTGAAGTCCAGGTGGAGAGGATAACAGGGTACAAGATCAACTTGGAAAGTTTGTTAGATCATACCAAGCTGTACAGGCTACGGATAGAGTTAGGGTTTTGTTTTAAGGACTACAGGAAGACAGGTAAGTTTATTTATAACAGTATCCTTTTAATTATTCAACATGTATTAAGCACCCACTTCTTTTCAGGAATAATGCTAGCTGTTAAGAACGGTTGAATAATGAATGTTCCCTCCAAGAAAGCGACAGACATTCAAACAAATCATACAATATAGGTACCATTCAGGCATAGCTGGTTATTAAAAGAACACAGAAGAAGCAACAGTTTCAACAGAGACCATCCTGAAATTGTTCATCCTATTTCCAAGTGACAAAAAAATAATCTTGCCTGAAGCATCAATCTGCTTTAATGGCCAGGAAATAAATACAAACAAAGGTGATTTCTTTTTCAATGCTGTGGGCAGTTTTTGGCGCAGTCCTAGAAAAAAAGCTGGGGAAAACCATGATTGAATAAAATCAGAGACAGCGAAAGGAAGCTTGATGGTATTGTGTTATCAGATTGATAGCTAAAGTGAAGCACCATGGCTTCCTCATTCATCAAAGAATCAGGACAGGCTTTGTGTCACAGTAGAGCCAGTTAATGTATGTAGAACATGAGGTGTGACATATCTCATACAAGTTCAAGTGCATCACCCCGATAATAATGTCATGGTGATTGCTGGGCTCTCAACTCCTAGTTTTTTGCTATCTTTTGTGTTATTCTCCAAAATGAAAAGATGGGGGAGAGGGAGAGTTCCAGGAAGTTTTTTTTTTTGAATTTGTTAGTTTTTTATTATGAAAATTTCAAATATGAACAAAAGGAAAGTGTGCAGTGAAGCCCATATACCAGTCCCAGTTTCAACAGTTTTCAAGATGGTACATTTACTTCACCTAGGAATTTGTTCTTAAACGTGAAGATCCATGAGTTGAACAAAGGTTGTTTTCATTATCTTGCATGACTCTGCAAGAGCAGAAAAGGTAAAGAAGAGAGATAAGAGGTACCTGGGGCCCTGATGCGTGGTGGGAGCTTCCACATGGGGAGTGACGACCGTCCTGGGCCCGCCAGCCGTCCCTACGCAGGGCCGCCTTGCTCAAGTGGATACTTCTGGCATCCGCTTTACTGACTGCCACTTTCACTCTCCCAACTGGGGGACCAGGGCTCGTGGGAACTCCTTAATGGGAGAAGCCTGTGGAGCATAGTAGGTAACACACGTAGGCGCCTGGGCGGGTACAGAGAGAGGATGCAGTTTGCTGGTTGATACTCGGTTATTCCTCTTTTGCTTGAATGAAGCGTCTGTTGTTCTTATTTTTGTTTCTTTTATTTTTATTAATGATGAAAATACCAAAGCTAATGCCCTCCAGCTAGAGAACACCAGGAATAAAGCTATGGTTGAATAAGTTGAATTTTTGCTTGTTGCTGTGAAGATAAATATGTATTATAGGGATCCAGGGGGTTTCTTGGTAAGGTATTAGAGAGGATTTCTTACAGAACTTGGGCTTATTTTAGGTGATTTTTGAGGAAGACTTAAGGAAGCAGAACTAGGCTCTGCACTGGATGATATCAGGCAGCAAAAGGAATTCCATGACTGGATATGGGAATAAACTAAACCCAGGCTAACACTGTAATTGGTAAAGAAGCAGTTGTTCCTCATCATTAGCCAGGCTAGGGGGCTGATGGACAACTTTTGTAGCTTAGACAATGCACATATTTTATCTCTATTCAGACATGACTGAACATAGTGAAATAATAGTGGTGTTATTTTTTCTTGGCCCAACGTGGTCACAGCATGGCCTTATCTGGTGTAAATGTTCTTCAAAATGGTTTTATATTCAGCAGGAGAACCTTAAGGTGTTCAGGCCAGTTCCTGGATGTCAGGGACTGTTCTTATCTTTCTCACAGGTCACACTATATAGTTGTAGTAGACTGCCACGGCCTGTTTATTTTGGTATGCACAGTACGCTTTCCCCCACACCTCCACAGGGCAATAGCTGCTGGCCCCTGAGAGGCATGCCTATGCCCCAGGCCTTAGACATAATATTTCTCACTGCTGCCCAAGGCACCCAAGAAGGGCTTATCAGCATCCTCAAAGACTTAATATGTGGGTCATGGATGAGGAAATTTCTCTAAGTCCTCTGATGTTTTTAACCTGGGGCTGTCCAAAATCATGTGTCCAGATCCCTGAAGGAAGGAGAGTAACACATTTCTTTTTAATACAGAAAAAAACAAAGATAAGAGGTTGATACGAAGTTCAGAAATCATGTATGGGCCTGGACACAGCTTTGCCTAAAGCTCGAATGCTCCCTTAGATTTCCCAATCATATCATCCAAAAAATTCTTTTTTTTCCCTTTAATCTAATTTTAATAAGATTTCTGTTATTTGTGGTCAAAAGAGTCTGGAATAATATGTAAAGATTACACACATAAGTAAAACTTCTCCATTCAAGAACTGAAGGTCCCTCTATTAAAATTAGCATGTAATCCATTGACAATTCCTTGCATGTGTATTCTGAGTTACATCTTAAATTTGACCACTTCTCCCCAATATAATTTGCTACCTCACTGAAACAAAACATCAGTGACAACACACGTCTGGTTACATGTACTAGACTCTTCTTATTCACCTCCAAACTTCTCTTGAAACTCTCTTCCACACAGCAGACAAAATAATCCTTAATAAATAGATAGAGTAAAATATACACGGGCTTGCTTAAAACTCCTTAACTCTTCAATTTCCCTCAAATAGATTCCAAAGTCTGGAAGTAGGACCACTGCCTAAGCCCAAACTTCATCTTGTTTTACCCTCCCGCACCCCCAGTCTGCTGGAGCCACACTGGCTTCCTTTAGGGTGATCAAATACATCTCGTGGGGGGGGGTTCTGTCATCATGACATCATATGACTATTTCCTCTGCCTAGAGCACTTCTTAATCACCACTGCCTGCCCAACCCACCCTAACCCCTTAGATAGCAGTTAGATCTTCTTAATTTACAAGGGATGTAATTAAATAATATTAATAATAACATCATTTTAAAAACAAGCATTTGGGGAGGTTTCTCTTCATCCTTCCTCTCGGCTTAAACATCTGAAGTCCTTCCCCATTCCCACCGACACATTGTTATCCTTTATCTCAGCCTTCTGCTTCTTAAAAAGAGGAGCAGTACCCCATTATAATTACTATCTATTGACATTTTATGTTTTCTTGTATTTCTCCCTTGTCTATATGACCTGTGAAGACTGACACTTTAACTATTTGATGATCCAATAGAAATATTTGTCCTTGCCTAGCTTTCCAGTTTCCATTAATTTGGGGAATTTTCAGTATCCCTTCCCAAGATATTCCTTTTGCTTGAGCTAGTCTGCTGCTGACAACTGAGATTTCTCTGACTCTTTTTTATTTATACTGTATGCCCAGGACCTAACAGAGCACCCATGTGGGGTCAATGGCAGAATTTCCAGAATCCATCGCTTAGCCTTAGTTCATTTACATATAAATAGGTGTTTACCACTGCAGAGCCTCCTGTTAATTTGGGGCAGGGAGTGGAGAGAGGAGAGCCATTTTCTCCTCCCCTCAGTTCCTGGTACACAATTGGTCTGGCATTTGCCAGTCACCAAGTTCCTGACAACTGAGTTCCTCCTAGAAGGGGCAGGTGGGAGGTAGAGAGGGCTCAGTGGCTGCAAAGCATGAGCAGTGGCCAGAGGAGACAGATGGGGCCAGGCCTAGCTAGCAAATTCAAGCACACTGTGAGCAATAAAAATGATTTCTCCCAACCTACCCTTTCCCTTGACTTACTTCAGTTTCACTGATCTTATAGGACATTCATGCCAGACCAGGAACACCCTTCCTCCTGGAGCTACAATCATTACATATTTGTTGCTATATGCATATTGGTTGAAATGAAATTTTTATGCTATTTCATGCAGAAAACATAAGTCTAAGGACTGTTGCTTTAATCTCCCACCACCCCCAAAAATTGAAAAGTAATCAAATTAAGTAGTTGAAGGCTCTTTCATACATGTTAAGGCAAAGAGACCTATTATATGACTTTGACCTCAGACAGAGACTTTGAAATCCAGATCAATGATTTTCCATCTGGCCAGGGCTCCAGTCATCTGGGGATTGTGAGTTTAAAACTAACATCATCAAATATGTGTAGACCACATAGTGGACCACTGTGCAGAGTAATACTTGTTTTATTGTGTTATTATTACAAGAGCTTCACAGGCTTAAATTATATGTTCTGTTCGTGTCTTCCTTACAATTTGGGTCTGCTGAGTAGTTATCATAATTAAGTGCAAAAATGTTGCCTTGGGAAACTTAACTTTGAGGTTACCAAAAAATTATTCATCTCTAAATGGAACCATAACAAAAGAAAAGATAAAGTATCAAGAGAAACCTTCTAATATTGAAGCTGCTATAAATTGCCAAGAAAGCTGTACAGCTGTTTCTCATGGAGACTTTAAAGATGAGATACCACAGTTCTCTTACTAGGGTATAGATGTCATCTTACACCCAATTAAAGCTTTACTACAGCTTATGATTCTAGTGATCTATGGTTGTTTAGAAGCTAATACAATAAACCCATAGGAAACCACCATACTCAAAATTTGTCATCAAATCTACAGTTTAAATGCCATTTTACCATGCAAAATTTAGGAATAGGAATAGGATCAGAACCTACATTAGACAAGCAAAGGACAGTTCCTGATTATCTGGTGTGTTAGCCTTCACATTTGTCCCAAGATTATTTTCCCCTGTCCTGGTAATTTACCAAAGTCTAGTTCTGAGCACCTTTTTTTGTTTGTTTTTATTACTAAGCATAAGAAAATAAAAAAGATAAAAAGACCAACAATGTTTATATTCACCTATATTTTCTGCAAGTTGATGGAACAGTCTCCCTCAATCAAGAAAACATCTGAAACCCAGATGTTGACAAAAACAATTATAATTCTAGCCTTTCTCAGTGCTCTTACTCTATTATACCCCAGCCTTCTTAGGCAATATGCATCCCAATGGATAAAAGAACCAAATTTGGATGGGTGAAAGGGTAGTAAATCATACAAAGTATGGAATTTATAGCATTCCAAAGTTCACAATTTTCTAGACCAGAAAAGCAGAGAGCCACAATAGGAATGCCTATAGCTGTCCCAAAGTCTCTGGCCTTCGTATTCTAATCAGTCAATTATATCTAACCATAGCATTTCAATTGGAAAGTATTTGATGATATTTCATAAATTTCACACATTTTTTAGAAAACTAATGTATCTGTACATTTTTGGTATTAATACTATCTAAAATTATATTTCACAGCTATTCTTTTTTTTGTCATTTTTCTCACTTAGTGGAACCATCAAACAGAACAGAATGAAGTCAGTTTTCATTTATAAATGCCTAAAGAAAGGAAGGAACTTCACATGTACATATAATGGCATAGTCCTACATCACAAAGTGGTTGCTTTAATTTGCAAGAAGGATTCTCAGGGCACTCAAAAAGTTGTTTCCTGTTGACCAGCTATGGAGCTTTCTTCTCACTTCAAAGTACAAGGCATTTAAGAATAAGGCAAATTTAAAGACATGAACATTTCATGTAGCTCTCAGGAAAAAGGTTCCAATTTTTCTGTATGCCCTTGGCATTTCCCCTGAAAAATCACTCAAGTGACATTTTGTAAGAAACCCCAAGTTTTGGGATGTCAAAGATACACATTTTTAAAATTCTATAGGTACCCACTTGGTGGAAATCTATGTTTATTGCTGTATAGTAGTGCAGAGGATGTATACAGAGTATAAACTAATGATGAACCCAACACTTCATAGAATTGGATCAATTATCTTCTAATTCCTGTTCAGAAGTGTTTCCATTTAATTCCACAAGAAAGAGGAGTGCAGAAAGATTTTTTTGAGACTTTGCACAAAGTGCTTGTGTTCTTTATTTCCAAGTACCCTCTCTATCTCCCAGCCAAGCACCATTCGACCCTTTATTTATTCAGTCTGTAATTGCTGGAGGAGCATCAACTACATTTAACTATATTCCAGGAAGTATTTTAAGCCCTGGGGATAGTGTGCATCAGCAAAGACAAATGCCGGCTCTTATAGGACTTTTATTTAAGACGAAGGAGAAAGACCATACAAATAAGTAAAGAAAGAAACAAGATACATGCTGTAGGAAAATACATCACGACAATGAAATATGACAGAATGACTTGAAAGTGGTTACTAGATTGTTGAATCACTGACAGCCTCACTGGCAAGAGAGAGTCAGCCATGTGAATATCTGAAAAAAGAGAGCTCTAGATACAAGGCACAAATGAAAAGACTGTGCTGGAGGAACAAAAAAGAGAGCCAATGAGGCTGAAGTTCAGTGCAATAAGTAGGAAATGAATTTTAAAAGGAGCCAAGGGCCAGATTATGTAGTCTAAACAAGTAGTTTTATTTTATCATAAATGTGTTGGGAAACAAAGGCATATGATGTAATTTCAATTTATCATGATTTCTGTTTGCAGAATGGATTTCTGTGTGGATAATGGATTTAATCTGGGACTAGAGTGAAAACAGAGATTAGTTAAGAGTTTATTACACTAATCTAGGCAAAAAGAATGGTTGCTTAGAGTATGTGGTAACAGTCAAAATGGAGAAATAGTGAAAGGCTCAAGATATACTTTGGAAGTAGAATGAACAAAATTTGCTGGTGGATTGAATATGGAGAGGCAGAGAAAGAAGAATTGAGAATGACACTCCTGAGTTTATTTTTCTTTATTAAAAGGTGGAAGCCATGATATTTGTCAAAAATGTGGAAGAAAGAGAGATGAACTATGGGAATGATGAGTTAGCAGCTGACACCTCAACTTTGAGAGGGCTTTGAAATATCCAGAGCAGATGTGCACACAGTGAGATTTGCAGGTCTGGACCATACATAGCTGTTGCCCTTTTCAAGGCCTGCCAAGCACCATGTCCATTGCTCTTGGAAAAATCAACCTCTGAAATAAAACGTGAAAATCAGCCTTACAGTAACTCAGCAATCCCTCCCCTTTTCTTCTCTTTAATTTTCCCAACTTTCAGTCAAAATCTTCTTTTCCTTCCTTCCAAAGAACTAACCTACTCAGCCCAGGACACTATAACACATTTCAACATAGTTTTGGGACTTTGAATAATTCTGTTTTTGATCCTAAACATACCAACACTACCAAAGAAACTTCATCCCTACCTCTGCTGTCTTGGTAATGACAGATGACAAACCCCTTCCATCAGACTCCTTTAATGCACCAACTTCTGCCAGCCACTTCCAAATCAAGCCCACACCACCCCACCTCTAGTTTATCTGGCTAATTCTACTTGTCTTTCCTGATTCTTCAAAGTTTTCAAAGCATATTAAAACAGTAAATAATGTTCCCTTGGTGTATTTCACAGATGTTGGGCACTTTATGAAATAATTGACTGCAACTATAAAGGACAGTTACTAAAGTTTTCTGGAACTTTTTAAAACAATGCTTTAAAGATGGCTATAATAATCCATGCTAATTCAAGAGAATACTCTTTGAAATGTATAAAATCTATCATGTGGAACATTTTGATTCAATTTCCATGATTAAAAAGAAATCTAGTAAAATAACTCCCATTAACTGTATTTATGATTTTTGTCTTACTCTATGAATATTTTTAGTTAAAATAAAAACAAAAAAGAGCCAGTTTCTGCCTTCTCACGATAAGTTATATATTTTTTTAACAATCACAATAAGTTATATATATATTTTTAACAATCACAATATCTGTTTGATATTATTTATAGTATTATTTTTACTAATGAATATTTCAAGTTGGCATTCATCTATCACCATCAACATGAAGAACATACATACAAGAAAAGAAGAACTTCCTTCTTAGAACCAAAGACTCAAGAGTCATAGATTGTTCTAATATGTACCTTAGAAATCTAAATGGCAGGCTCTGATTAAGACTATCATACTAATGCCATATTTATATCCATCCCTACCTTTTATACCTAATAAGCAGCAGATCCACAGAAGCTTTCACTGAATATTATTTACCATGGTTCTTCTTCTTAATAGCTCAGGATAGAATTCTCAGTTGTTTAGATAGAGAAATTACATATTCATTATTTTTTTCACCATGATAAAAAAGGCAGAAACATTAAGAAAAATACTGATTTCATATGCTTTGAGGTAACTGACTCAATCTAATAAAAGCTTGAGAAATCTCTACTAATGAAATAATTTATTTGTAGTTAACTTAGCAGCTGTGATCTAATTCAGAGGTTAACCGGTATGAACACTAAAATATTGAGATAAGATGAAAAGTTGGCATAATCATAAATATTTCAGCTAAACACCAAATAATAAGAAATGGTAAGATATTTGACCCAGGAATCCCACTCCTAGGAATTTACCCTAAGAATGCAGATTCCCAATTTCAAAAAGACATAGGCACCCCTATGTTTATCGCAGCACTATTTACAATAGCCAAGAAATGGAAGCAACCTAAGTGTCCACCAGTAGATGAATGTGGTACATATACACAATGGAATATTATTCAGCCATAAGAAGAAAATAAATCCTACCATTTGCAACAACATGGATGGAGCTAGAGGGTGTTATGCTCAGTGAAATAAGCCAGGTGGAGAAAGACAAGTATCAAATGATTTCACTCATCTG
This sequence comes from Smutsia gigantea, assembly GCA_032199065.1. NCBI lineage: Eukaryota > Metazoa > Chordata > Mammalia > Pholidota > Manidae > Smutsia > Smutsia gigantea. The sequence goes on along the minus strand of JAVSCE010004904.1, from coordinate 780,915 downwards.
TGGAGTATAAGAACAGAGCAAAAACTGAAGGAACCAAACAGCAGCAGACTCACAGAACCCAAGAATGGACTAACAGTTGCCAAAGGGAAAGGGACTGGGGAGGGTGGGTGGGAAGGGAGAGATAAGGGGGAAAAGGGGCATTACGATTAGCACACATAATGTAGGGGGAGCATGGAGAAGGCAGTGTAGCACAGAGAAGACAAGTAGTGATTCTATAGTATCTTACTACGCTGATGGACAGTGACTGTAACGGGGTATGTGGTGGGGACTTGATAATGGGGGGAACCTAGTAACCACAGTGTTGCTCATATGATTTTATATTAATGATAGAAAAAAAAAACTCATAGCTACTCAACCTCAGACAGTGCCAAGCATTGTTCTCCTACAATGATTTCTCTGCAGACTGTTAGAGGTGGGGTTGCAGAAGTGTGACATCCTCATGGATGTTTGCATTTGTGAATGTCATGATGAAGCCAGTTCACACTGCATGTTGGTATAAAAAAATACAGAAAGTCTGCTCTAGAGGAATACTTTTCATTCTATAGAAAAAAAATCAAGTCCATCTAAGCCATGTACTTCAGTGAAATTTTAACTGCCATTTTTTTTTACTTCAAAATTACCTTTATTGGTGAGTGAATTGTACTTCTATGTAAAAGGTTTTATTGGAATACTTTATAATAATGAATGATCACTTCAGCTGTACCTCCATGGTAAGGGCATTCACTGCGGGACATTGTAAACTTGTTTTCTTTTCCCTCAATCTTACAAATTTATAGCTATTTTGGGTTCTGTGTAACAGCCTCCTATACTGAGGTCTTGAGAGGCTTTAAAAAATTTTTCAGGTAGCCATTACATTTTCATTCAAGAAGACTTATCTATATTGTAAGTGCCACATGTAATATAAGAAATTATCAAATATTAAAAGATGGAAACACACACACACACAAAAGAAATGGTAAGATGATCTTGTGGATGTTTTATTTTTGATCTAGATGCTTGTCACTCCATCAAAATACCAGTGATCTGTAAGTTTCTAGTGAACAAGAATGCTACCCAACCATAGAGTACATGTGTGAAAAGGAATGAAAAAAACCCTTAGAGATCAATGAATGCAATAATTTTTGCTTTAAGATTACAGAGCTTTTTCTCACTTTGTAGTGTATTTACCTTCTGAAAATTTGAGTTAAGACACTTAACTCTTTGTCACCATTTTTCATTCTATTAGGAGAGATTGACATACTAATATATACTAAATCTTATGATACAGTTATGAAGAATAGGCACCAAGAAATAATGTAACAGTTTTAATCATTACAAAAGACAGTTACAGCAACACAAAACCATGTAATTCATGTATTTACCAAACATCATGTGCATTAATCAATTAAATTGCTAAAGCAGAACAGACTTCTCATATATTGAACTTTCAAGAAAAACTCTCAACAAATATACTAAGAGGGCAAAAGTTTTCTGTTTTCTGAGAATATGTAGTTGAAGTCAAACCTATTTTCTTAAGTCAAAATATTTGTATCTGAAAAGAGCAATGTAACTTCATTTCTCTGTAATCCTTAGAGATTTCAAGTTTCTGATGTATGACTTTCTCCTCTTTGTAAGAAACTATAAATTGTATACATTCTTTTTTGTGTGTTTTTTTCTTAGATAATACCTTCCAAATTTATATTTTATGAACTAGCGTTATTACAAGAAAATAAACTTATTCGTGATGCACTAAGACTTCTTTTATTTTTTAAATCAAGGATTATAAAAAATAATTACACATGCTTTAAAAAATAAAATAATTACAATCAATGACATCTGACTAGTCTGTCAGTGAATATTCACCCATTGAAAGGCAGAACATTCAAAATAAACCCAAAAATATTTATTCAATAATATCATAGATTCTGAGATGGAAAGGGAAAAAACTCATGTTGGAACTTATTCTAATTTCACTTGCACTACATTCATTATCCCTTTAAAATAATGGTAAACTGTCATACTAATACATCAAATGGAATTTTTAATTCCCCAGTTCTACACATTCCTATAATTTGTGTGTTGTCAAATCATAACTCAGGGGGTTAAAGAAAATTACCACCAAATCTTTCACTTATAACATCTAATACTTTAGTGTTTCAAATAATAGAATGAATACTAATTAATAACAACAGAAAACATTTTAACAGGTAAGGTTTTAAAATTCTAATAATCACATTATTTACAGTATTATTTTTACTAATGAATATTGCAAGTTGGCATTCATCTATCACCATCAACATAAAGAACATAACATACAAGAAAAGAAGAGTTTCCTTCTTAGAGCCAAAGGCTCAAAGTCATGGACAGATAGTTCTAATATGTACCTTAGAAATCTAAACAGCAAGCTTTGATTGAGACAGTCATTCTAATGCCCTAAATAATTCTGGTAGACAATGGTATGTCACTGAGTCAGAATATACACAATTTTCTAAACTTCAGAATCTTCATTGTTTTCTAATAAAAGAAAAATATTCCTTTTAAGTATGGCTAAGAAAGAGAGAGGTGGACTAGGGCATAATAAAATTGAGTCATCTGTGACTTAATGCTAGTTTGATATTTTGAATTATTGCAGAGGGGAAATAAAGTATTCCTCAAAAGTAGCTTTAGCAGAATCTAAGTTTTAAGTAAAATAAAATTACATAATTACCTTAGAAGAAAATTATATATTTAGAGTGATATAGATTTGAATGATTTAAGGAAATGTTAATAAGTGAGAGGATATAATTTTAGATAATTTAAGTAGAAATTTCCCTGCTTTACACCAAAATAGTGTTGTGATAAGATTGTAGAACTTGACTTCAGAACTTTGTGATTTTTGTCTTCATGTTTGTAACTTTTCCACCCTGACTTCTGTTAAGTAGTATTTTGTTAATTAAAAAGACACCAATATAGGGTGTGCAACAGAGGTCAATATAAAATGAACTAAAGATTATTAAAAGTGTTCAAACATTGACCTTTGCTTTCCATTGCTTGATTTCATTCACCAATAATAAATTGTCCTAAAGAAAATGTATCCTTCTGTCTTGTGCAGTGAGATATTTAAGTCATTTTATTTAAACAGTGATACATTTCATTAGTATGCTTTTGGCAAACTGCCTGGAAAGGAGGAGTAAATTCTAATTTTGAACACTCTAGACAGTTCTTTAGCTTAGGCTGAAATACAGAACTGATGCAGGCAGATCAAATACACCTGAAACCCTCATGCACTTTTATATGGTCCTTGCTGATTCTAAGAGATTTATTTGATTAAATACATAAGCAGAAATAACACTCCTCTTGATAATTTGTTATTTGGATAAATTTATGTTTTTAAAATAAGTTAGAAGTGTACACTAAATTCCGTTTCCCATTGAATTGTATTTGGTATCTGTAAGATACCATATAGTTGTTTGACCAGACTCTTCCTGCTTTGTCACGTTGAAGCTTTACCCACTGAAAACCATGAACTTAAATGAATGAGTAAATCTAATGGAGACAACAGTGTGGTATAAAAATGATTTGTGGATTTTTTTCCCTTAAATTTCTGCACTCTCACAGGACCGTATTTGCCTACTCTCCTTTCTTTTACACATGCACATAGATAAACACATACAAAATGGTAAAAGATGGATTATACTGCTGAGGACTTAATACCATTTTTGGTTAAAAGAATGCAACAGAATATCACACACCCAAAGCAAATCGACACATATCTAACATTCAGCAGAAAATGTGAAGTTTTAAGCATAGACCCATGTTTCCAATTACATATGAAAACAGCTTGAACATTCTTGTAGTTCATTTTCAGATTATCTGCAATGCCAAAATACCTCAAGTGATTACAGGTTTCCCATTTCAAATAGTACTAAGTACCATTACATATTTTATAAACTACTTTTTAGGTCTCAGTGGGTTAAATTTATAATATTCATCTACTATGAGATTCTACTATGATTATTCATCTACTATGGTTAATTACTATCTGTTTATTGCCCAAAAGAAGAGTTAGTTCCTAGAATTAAAATATTGGTTAAATTTTGCTTACACTACTTCAAACACAAGTTACCTGCCACAGATGAAGATTTGGCCATATTTAAGACACTTTCTTGTTTGAAATTTTGGTAAGACTCAACATATGGAAAAATAGAGCTCTTGGAATAACAGTAAAATTATTTAGAAAATGAAATTGTGTAAAAAGCTGTAACCACAGTATATAAATAGTGTTTCCTCCGATGATCATTAAAGATGTAGTTAACTAGGCTTTCTTTAGCACTTTTCTTGTTATTCTTTCATAACTTTACAAAAATGTTTTTCTGCATCAAGACTATGTCTACTCACACCTCACACCCGTTTTGAAAAGTTTAAGGAAAACATGCATAAATATCAATTTATTTGAAGTTGAAATACAATGTGTGTTCTCTTTTAAGAGAAACTTAATGGTTGAAACATTTCATTTCTCAGAAACTTAGTGGAAATAGTTTCTGTGTGTGCAATGAAGCCAGTAATAAAATATTAGGAAATGGAAAAATTATACTCGTTCAAAATCCATGAACTGTTTTACAGCTCTATAGAATCATATAAACATTTAAGACATGTTCCAACAAACAAATAGTCAAATAAAATGTTTTGGCATCAAAAACTGTTCAGCTAATTTTTATTTTCCTCTTCCTAGTTTTTCATGCAGCATTCACAAAATGGTGAATGACAAAGGTGAATTCTGAGACCCATACTCTCTCATCCTCCATGGTCAGGTAACCTCTACATGCCAGGGAAGAAACTGTACACATTCTTACTTCTTCCAAACAACCTGAATTCTAGATTCCTGACAGTATTAACTGTAGATACAATATATGAATTTAAAGCCATACAGACAAGAGTTCAACAATAAGGTCTTCCATTTTTTCTTATCAGCTTACTAACCCCAAGTTTCCTCTTCCATAGAATGGGAATTGGAATAATGCCTGCTTTATAAACTGATGTGAGGCATTCTTGCAAAGGATATAATACAGGATCTGGTACATAGTAAATGTTTAATTAATTTTATTACTATTTTACTACCTGAGGAAAGATAACTTCAAAACACAATAATAGATGCTAACTTTACTGAACACTTACTATTATTCCAGGCACCATGCAAGTACTTTACATTCATTTCCTAATTAATCCTTACAATATTGTTAATCCATCTTGTAGATAAGACAATTAAGGGGGAAGATCTGTGGTCTCAAGCATTCCAGGGATCCTATCATATTATAGTTCTTTTGAGCTACTCCTGGTTTAAAGAGGAGATTGACATAAAAGGACAAAACTTATATCTACATTAAAAATAATAATTTGGTGAAATATCCTTCCATATTACAGATACTAACACATTAGGCATAATTTTTTCCTAATATTTCCTTGAATTAAGGTACTACTAAATGGAATTTTATAAATCAGGAAATTTATTACCTTTTTAATGTTCTATTTAACTCTATGTTTATTTTAACAAATAGGGAATTGTTATTTTTGTTCTACTTCTGGCTAATATACATAATTAGTTTGATGTGCTTCTGTAGTTTGATTTCATAGACAAATCGGGGCTTATTTAGTTTAACCTCATTCTTTGTTAATAAGAACAATGAAGTCTTCAAATATCCAGAAGTAAATGTAAATATTTCAAAAATAAATATATAAAACATGTATTCATAAATTAATTATATAAAATCTAATCAATGCTGTAGTTTAACCTCTAATTTTAATATGAACCCAATCTCATTTGTGTGTGAGTGTATCTATGTGTATACAGGACATGAAGTTTTATTTGACTTGGAAAGTATATGAAAAAAGCAAATATTAAATACTTGCCTTCATCATTCTATGCATTATATTAACTCTCAGGTATCTGTTCCAAAGAGAAGGGATATTTGAGAAAATTGTGCAAGTCACAGAATTTTCTGAAAATTAGAAATCATTAGCGAATTAAGATTATGACTCAGCAGTAGAGTGCAATAACCAGATTTTTTTTTTAATTTGCACAGATAATCTTCAATTTGCTTAATTTATAAAGAGAGCTATAATATTGACTGAGTCTCCAAAAACATTAAGAGAAAGTCTGACTTTCGGTATTAATAAAAACCAGAAAAAAATTGTTACATACAATCAAAAGTTTGATATTTTTGATAATATTATATATTCAGATATGTGGTTATTGTTGAACTTTTTTTTAAAGAGGAACGCTGAAATTTGTGGTGCCATTATTACTCCATTAGTATCATTACAAAAAAAACATGTTTAGCAAAATATGTATAAGTAACAATTTTCTAGAATATCTTATGAATAAATGTCATTCCTGAAAAACAAATCAGGTAACAGATTATGTAACAATATTATTCTTCTTAAACTTTAAATTATCAGGACTTTACATTTAAAATGTATCTATGTCCCCTTTAGCTTCATATATACATATTGTTTCATATTCATATATATCTTGTGATAAGGAAAAATTCTGAAATGTCCTACATTAAATGACATAGAGGCTGGAGAATGAGGGAGAGAGACAAGTGAAGGTTATCAGCCAGTATCTACAGGTGGTAGTAACCAGAAACTCCATGTTCAATTTCCCAATTTATAAAATAAAAATAATAACAGGACATATTTCAGAAGTGAATTTACCATGAAGTGACTGAAGCCTAAATTCAGGGCTCTGGCAATGTGTTCATATGATTGGGTATTTTTATGAAATTTGGAAAATTGTGTACTTTTTTAGAGATATCAAACAAAATTCAACTAAGTAAATTGAATATCTTACTGGCTTTAGTAAGCACCCCCTTTAGCAGGGAAAGAGAAACTCCCAAGGACTATAGAAAGGGAGAGATTTTTAAAGCAGGACAATGAAGTCATAAACAGAAAAAAAGGATTATTTCTGGTGAATTCACCTTCATTTGGGAGCAAAAGGGTCTTATTAGGTAGTTTACCTCATCTTCCTTTGGGGATGGAGAGGGTACACGTGACATTATTTTATGGACGCTGACCAGAGAATTCCTGATTACATTTCTGGGGGGGGTTGAAACTGCAGTTAGATTAGGTATGAAGCCCTGGTTTGGTGACCCGGCCTAGCAGAAGGATCCCATGTTGGCCCTGAGTTTTTCTTTTTAACCCTTCATATCCTAGCAAAATTGGTCTTCCCTTTTTTTACTTTGGGGGTTACAATGAAGATTAAATTAGATAGTACATGTAAAGCTATAACATGGAAAACACTCGATTAATGTTCATTATCATTATTATTATCAACTATCATAGGCAATTTCTTGTGTTTATTTTTCCCATTGCTACATACAATTGTCTCATATCTTAAAGTAGTATGAGTTAGAGGTGTTTAAGAAAGAGTGTAGTACATTAATGGAGTTTTCTACTCATCAAATCTGTTAAAAGAAGCAGTATGAAACATATTAAGTCAAATGTTATACTTACTGGTACAAACTTTAGCAGTATATTTTAGAATTTAATCAAGACCATGTGTGCATTTTGGTGAAAAATCCAAGACATTTATTCAGAGAACACTGTGATACTATGCCAAGTAAACTTGTGTAAGTGAGATTTCATGCGCTTCTCAGGTAGCTGTTGCAAGAGAGGATGTGTAGATGGTTGAACCCCCCAGCATTACACAATCCTATCTGTACAGAATCATCCAAATATTCAGGGATTTAGTAATGGATACTGACCATGCCACTTTCTGAGTCATAATTTCACAATTAGGGATATATGACACCTATTTTACATTCATAATGTAAATCATATTCATGATATCTATTTCACTATTCATAATACAGATGCCATCATACCTTTTAATCATATACCTGGAAGTTACAGACATAAGCTATTTCTATAAATTATAGATAATCACACAAAGAATCACAGTAAACATTACTGACTAGTGATTAAGCTCTACCTTTTGAATTTTCTATTTTATTTAAACAAAGGAGTTTATACATGCACCAGTTATGAGTAAAATTCACCAGGAAAATATGACTTGTATTTCATATAATAGGAGTTTGACTGTTACCCCCACTGAACCACCAAGTCAATATAGGTATTTATTTCATGCTTCAAAATAAAGCAGATTTAAGGTAAATATGCTAGAGTTGGCTCCAGTAACAGCTTAAATCCTGAAGCAATATTGATTTACACACATATAGAATTTTCTTTTGAATCACTTTTAATCTGAGTAATATATATATTTAAATGTAATTTAAAGTCCTGTTTAGAGAAATATGCTAGCTATGCTTGTCTTGCCTTTTCTGAGTCAACCATGAACTTCTCTTAAGAATTAGCTGAGGAATTTTCATAACAGAGAAAACTGTTTAGTTCTGCTCTGCTCAATAGACTTAGAAAGGTAAATAAATTCTCTCCAGGTAGTGAATAGAATGGCCAGAATCACAGTGGCATTTCCTGCTTTATGCTGTGCCTGTTTAGTAAAACAGAATTGGTCACCATCTTCTTAGCATTGCTTTTCAGAGATGTCATACGCACTGCAGAAGAGCTGAGGAGATAGCTGGTTGATCTCTCTTGATAGGACTTCCTCCCACAACAGAGTTGGCTATTGAAGTGCCTCCTGAAGCTTTCACTAAGCAGATAAAGAGCAAATGGATTGACACAAGAATTGCAAAAGCTCAGAACCCGGGCAACTAAGGTGACAATCATGTGGCTTAGGGATGGGTCAATCTCGTTATAGTTGAAAGACCTATACATATACAGGATATGATTTGGAAACCAACAAAAGATGAAGCAGCCCACAAAGACCAGGACAATTTTAGCCAGGCGTTTCCGTGTTTCCATCTGCAAATAAAAGGAAAGAGTCCCACTGTTTAAACAGAAAATGGAGCCAGCCACATCATGGAATAAAGGAGTGAAACTTAGCATAACATAGTATTGCATAGAAAATGCATCCAAAAATACAAAAACTATTTCCCTCAATAAAATGATGCCTTTATGGGTTGGTGAAGGCTATTATGGTCATTACACTATTTTCATTTTAAAATATTTGACAGCTTATACAAGACTACATGAGAAATTATTAATAAATGGCTATGTCTTCATGTTAAAACGGATTTCAAAGAATTCTCTTATTTTTAACTATTTTCCTTTTGCTTAAAGTCTTACTGTGTTCATTATAAATATAAATCATTTCTGTTTGTATTAAATCCAATGAATTAATGAACCATTCAAGTGCACTGGTTTTTTTGTTGTTGTTTTTAATCAGGGTATTTTAAATAGGAGAAACCTATCTATTAAAATATGGCATGATTTTTTTTAACCCTTCTTACATACACACACACAAACAGAACTTGAGATTTAAACCCCTGACCCACATAAATCAAAAGCATCTGACATAACTATCAATCCTTTAAAAATTACTGTTAGGCTACCTTTAGAAATAAAAACATATTTTCTTTCTTTTCATAAACTTGACATACAATGTTTACTGTTTTGCAGGAAAGTCTTCAGGAATGTGATAAAATAAATTCGAATATTTGACATTAACTTTTTTGATCTGAAAATCATTTTCTAACATCTAAGCGTCCTACATTGAGTTCCCATTTGTCTAATTTGTTTAAATATTTAAAGTAACAAGACTGTGAAAACATAATTTATCAAAAGATGCTGCTGTTAGGCAACACGATATTTTCTGAGCTAAAAGTTTTGGTAGTCAACTAGAACATGCTAAAGAAAACAGGAGAGTTTTATGACTGAAACAGATCTGACCGTTGGGGGTAGGTAGTAGTGTGTGGTGACAGGGAGGAGCGAGCAAAGGTGTGAGTGAAGAGGAGTCCAGCGCAGGAAGCAGAGTGGGGTGCTCCAGTTGTATCCCAGGGGCATGGGTTAGGTAGCCTGGCAGCACTAAGGAAGCCAAATGTGAAATTTATATTACTAAGCAGTGTCCACCCTAGCAAGTGGAGCATGGGTGGAAAAGTTTCATGGCCATCTGTACTTGGAGATTCAAATGCACAGACAGGCTGGTGGCATTGACAATTACTTCTCAGCTGATGCCAAGCCCAGGTATCCAGCCAGAGTTTACGAATCCCAACAGTCCCAATTACACTAAGTCCCAATTAAAAACATGGCAGAACTGAGGCCATTAAGAAACAAGTAGAAGTGGGAGGATAAGAGGAATTCAATTCAGCAAAGCAAAAATTCAAATACCCAAACTGAGATACACATTGGATCCCAGGGCTCTGAATAAAAGGATTGTATATAAAGAAAAAGCACAGTGAGCCTATGACCTGGATGTTTTTGTTAGATATTTAGATAATAAATCTACTCATTTATCTACAATTACCTTAATGATTGTTTGATTTGTTAAGCCTTTAAAGAAGATGTGGATCTGTGATGTTGATGGTCTTCAATAAATAGAGGTCACCTCCATGCAAGAAACCTTATCCAGACTCTGTTGTTGCTAAAATGTGCAAAGCCTCAGCCTGTACCTTCATTTATAGGCCAGCAAATTGTAATGATTTACCATTCAACTTGCCGTCAAATTGTGGAATGATACCCATAACTTTCCTGTACGTACAGAACCCTTTGGAAGAAGTTCCTCGCTAGGAGCACACAAATGTACAACTTGAAATTCTGTCCCATTAGAACAGTTTCCATCTCCTTGTGGATTAACACCATAGGTTTTACCTTTAATTAGTGCTATCTTTCTTTAAGGAATAAAGAGTATATAAGGTGCATGTGTAATTTAAAAAATAGTATATAATTTTTGTAGTAAAAGCTATAAAGTCAACTTAGACCGAGTACACGTCAGCACCAGCCCACCTGTCCCTACTCTCACTCTTGTTCTCTGCCCTCTGTTCCCAGGGCCCCATTCTGGCATCCTTCCCACACCTCAGCCCTAGATCCCAGGCAGTGTCCTACAGTCCTTTCCTGATGCATCCTCTCCCAGATTTTCTGTCAAACTTAGTGGGCCAATGGGAGAAGAGACAACAGACAGTTCAATTTATGCTTTAAATGTGACAATTTTCTAGTTGATTATGTTCTTTGTATGAACATTTGCACATAAAACAAAGCCTGAAAAGGCATGAAATTCGAGCTGCCCAGGCCCCGTTGGCAGAAAACCAGGCCCTCAGAGGGCCTTTCAGAGCTACAACTTGAGCCCAGTATCAGAGAACCCCACCCCTCCGGCCTGGACATCCCTTCTTGTTCAGGCTGCACACGTCCCAGCGCCCTGACCCTGTTCTAATCCCATGTATGGGGAACCCATGCGGCAGAGCACAGAACGCCCTCCTGCGTCTGGCCTGCTCACCCCAACACACACACCTACCAAGCTTACCTGTTTTTTGGTATGTTCATTGTATTCTCCAGGGAGATTATGTGCGCTTTTAATTAAGGTCTTTGCAATATGATAATAATAAACGCTAATAATAGCAAGTGGTATGAGGAAGTAGACCAAGAAGATGAGCACCGAGTGAATCTTAGGATGTAATTCATCCGCCTGAGGGTAGGGTATACACGCTGTGAAGCTGCCGTTTTCCAAGCCACCGACGTGTGCCACTTCCGAAAACACGGCTTCGGGAACTGCCAGCAGCACGGAGACCACCCAGATACCCACCGCCTTGGCGCAGGTGCACAGCACCGCCCCAGACGTCTGCAGGTCCATGGGGTTTACAATGGCTCTGTACCTGAAACGACAACGACTCAAATTACTCTCTTAAGAAGGAAAAAGAAAGGGAGAGAGGGAAAGAGAGAGAGACATAGGTGGAGAGTTGGGGGAGGAGGAGGAAAGAGAGAGGAGGAGTGGGTGGGAGAAAGGAAGGAAGGGAAGGAGGGAGAAATCTTACTTGCAGAGAGAGGTGCCAGCACGCCATTATTCCCTAGCTGTCTGATGGTGTACGGATTACCTAACAACCCTGGGATCTCACTGTCTACAAGTCATTCCACCGCCTATTAGCACAGAGAACAGGACGAGAAAGGAAAATCGTGTGAATGGTCGTTTCCCAAATTGCGGTCATTTGCTTACCTCTTTCACAAGTTTTTTCTAAGTCTGCATATACTACAAATATCATCACACTGAATATTTTTATTTAAATACTTTTATTTTCAAAAAATCTATCACTACTGTAATTGCTATAACATACAATAACCATAAAACACAAAACACCCAGAAAATAATATTAAATGCTACCCTGATACAATTTTTAGCCTCTAAGCCTGAGTGTCCCACCTGTTTCCCTAAGGTCAGTTGTAAATCTTAGATATTAATCAAGACTTTCTCCATAATTCAGTCATAAGAACTGAAAGTGGAATTGCATTCTGTCGTTATAGTTCAGTTATTTAATGTAGAGGCCTCATGAAATCCTCTCTCCTCCACGTAATACCATCATAGTGGCCACGGAGCTACACCCACACTCCAGGGCACACTGGCTTAAGCAGTGCAGTCCTCCCATAGCTAACTCAATCATACACATTAGGGCCATAATAATGCAGACAAACCAAAACTGCATGTAAACCTCAAATTACTTATATTTGTATCTGAATGTATTTAAGTTATAGTATACATAGGAGGTTAACAAAATACAGTAAAAAGTGATTTTAGTCAAATAAATCTGAGTCATTACCTCATGTCTGATACCCTTTGGATAATCATTGAAGGTCTTTTTCTTCATCTGTAAGGTGGAGATAAAACACCTCCCTCAAAGTTTTGTGATTAAAAAAAACATGTGCACAGCACCTATTACAGTGCCTGGCAATTAGCGGATGCTAACCGTGCCATGATCCTGTACTGCACTAACCACATCATGATCTTTAGCTTCTCCTTATTTACATTTGATTTTAATTCTAAAAATTCAGAATATTTCAAGCAACATATCAAGCAGGTGAGGTCACCTTCTGAGGTTCTATAAAGATGTTTGTCATTCCCAATGGGAGGGAGGAACAGCTCCCAGCCTCAATCCCACTCAGAGGGGAGGGAGCCTCTCTTCTTCCTTCCTTTCATCATGTCATTCCCACACCCTCAATAGAAGAAGGGCAAGTCCACTGTGATCTAGAGGGTCTTCCCATGTGAAACAGGAAACATACAGAAATTAAAGCAGAGCAACAGCAAAGAGCCTCAATACCAAATAAAGTGTCACACAAGATGCCTTTTATCCAGACTTTGCCCATGGCAGAGGTTAATAAGCATGGGTTCCCTTCTCTGATTCTGCTTAATTGCATGTTCTTAAAGTGAAAAAATTGCAGTCACTAACTAACATGAGCTATTTTTTCTGTTTCTTTTTTGCTTTTTATCACATTGATACATTCAAAGAAGTTGGTTTCTGTTTTTTAAATTGGAGAACACTAAGATCCTATAAAGAAAAATAGGAGTCCCTTGTTTCATCTCAGGTGCTGCCGCTGAGCTAAAACAAATTTCACATCATTACTTCCCCGTGTCTAAGCAATGTACCTCTGCCACTGTCTGAATTTAAATACTATAGACATTAGCTCTTCATATCTTGTTATGCTAGTTGAAGATTTTCTCTCTTATACCACCTTCCCCCCCCCCCATTCTCAACTTCCTGGTTTAGTAAGTTATATTAAGTGTTTATAAAATAGTTAAGGCATAATTATTATGACTGAACGGATATCACTCACTGCAGAGTTAAGTAGTATATGATGATGATGTTTCTTATGTAAGTCTCAGATTTTCTTAGAGTTACTATTTGAGCATTTTTTTCATTTGCATAATTATCCATGTACCTGAATTAAATTGTTTTCTAAATGTGCTTGCACCACCTTCCTGAATGATTGGAGTCCTCTTGCTTGAACCTCAATTCTTCCTAGTTTTTCACTCTGCCAAGCTAATCCCCACCTTCTTTTTGGCTTTATTGTTAAAAATATTTTATTAGCTTTAACGTCCATTCTCTCTTCTGTATTTTTTATTTCTGTCCTCATATTTTTATTTCTAGAAGTCCTAGTTTTCAAGTCATTCTTTGGCACAGCATCCTATTCTTGTGTCATGGATGTATATTCTTGCTATAGATCTATGGAACTAATTCATGAAATGTTTAGTTTTCTTCCCTTTCTAGCCTATTCCAAGTTTGACTGGTTTGGTTTCTTTATGCTGGAATCGCTCCTCAGAAATCAGATATTTACTGCCTGCAATTCGTATTTAAAACCAAAGAACCAAGAAGCTGATCATAAATTATTTTGTACATGGAGGAGGTGGAGAAAGAAGTTTCAGGGGCTGGTGATTACTCCAACTGATCAATTAAGTAGCCTTCCTTGTAAGAGTGTCAGAAAGCTCAAAGAATATTTTGAACTTTCTTTCATGGGTTTAAAAAGAAGGGAAACATCACTCCCCCACCCTCACTCCCACCCATATCTAAGCATATACTGTTGCAGAGGCACTATAATAAGCATGATGGATGTTGGAGAAACTTCCTATAAGAATGAAAGTCAGAACTTTCCCATCCTGGTAAGATTGTCATAGTAGAGCTAGCAACAGATCCTGAATTCTTGGTTTAGGGGAAGTAAGAAACCCATAGGTATATAAGACATGGGTAGAGGAGGCCATTAAAACAAGGGGCAATTCTTAGACATCTCATGTAGGAAAGGGAAAATGGACCACATGGATCTTCTCCTAAATGAATAAGATCCTCTCTTTTCCTTTGATAGAAAGGACACTAGTGAAAATATTCTATAAAGCTAGAAATTATAGTTTAAAACAACAGGTTACTGAAATGTCATTATTAGTACTCAAACATAGCTTATAATTGCTGAAGAATAAGTTCTTCACCAATCAATGTTTCATGTGCATCTTTCAAAGGGTAAAAAGTAAAACAGTATAGTGCAGTTTCATATGGATGTGTTTAAACATGCTTCCTTCAAGGGTTTATTAAAGTGTATGAATGAAACAGTCCCTTGGCATGAAAACTATCTCATTGAATTTAGTAGCATAATAGGTATGGGTGAAATTTTATGTTTTTTCCTTCAGACATTCTCAGAAAGGTATCTGTAACTGAAAAGTAGGAAATAACCACCTAAAAAGGACTCAAGAGAACATATATTAAATATCAATGACAAATATGCTTCTTCATTAATTCCTGTTCTGAATCTTGCTTATCACATTTGTGCATAGTCTAAATGTATGTAAAGGGATATTATAAAATATGTAATGAGAATTAGATAATTTTTAGCTTATGTAAAGTCATCACAACATCTCAAAATCTCCATCTATACATTTCTACAAACTTCTACCTTGACACTACCCATAGTTTCTTTTTTTGTTTTCTTATCAAACTTTCATTTATCAGAGGCCAACAAAGAGTTTAAATGGGAATAATCTGATGAATAGAAGGACAGAAGTGTATTGTGGAAGTAAAAGAGAGAGGGAGAGAATTTCAAAAAGAAGTATAGGCTTCTGTGTCAAATACTCCCTATAAAGTAAAGAAAAAGCTCCTGGAAACCAGAGCCTGTATCTCATAACTATTGTTTCTAAAGTGCCTGACACACAGTAGGTTCTCAGTACTTATTTGTTGAACTAACAGGGAAACATGGTCTGAGCAGCAAGATCACTTATAAGAGCAGCTTTACTGGAATGGGGTGGCGGTTGGATATTAGGTTGAAATGATAATGGAGATGAAAGATGGAGACACAGGCTAGTCTAGGGATGCCTGAGCTGGATCAATATTCATAATCACCTAGAGTATCAGGTTGTCTCCTAGACTTACATGCAGAGTCTCCAGGATGTAAAATGTGAGAGTTTGCATTTTACTAAGATTTTCAACTACTTCTGAATATGTCAGGTTTAGAAACCATTTTTCATAAAGATTGACTGTGTCAATGAGCATCTTTCCAAAAGCTTTGAGTGAGGTTGTCTAGTGCAATGGACACACACACATGCACATATTTAGCAGTGGACAGTATCTGGAATCCATCAAAGTTCAGTGTTTGAGGATGCAGATGCCTGCCCTTTATGAAATGTCACATCATGTTTTAAAGTATTGATATCTGACAGCAGTAAAAGTTACTCCAAATAAAATCACTAATTTTATCACTTAAAAATATCTGTGCATTATCATACAATAGAATTTTTAAAACTATTAATAACCTTTAGAAAATAATGTAGTAAGTGGGGTATCACTTTGGAAAGGATGAGAAACGCTGGGTTCAATTACAGTGGGATCAGTAATTCTATTTGTTCCTTACCCCCCAAAAATTACTTTGTTCTTAATTCACTAAAGTACATGACTTAAATGACATAATAATTTCATGAGAAGGAGAATGACAATGACAAGCTGTGTTAATGAAGGCAGTTCATAGTCGAAGGACTGGGGAAAGCCTATAGAAGGTAAGGAGATAATTTTCTTCAATTTTGCAATGGGTTCATTTTGAATCCAGTGCCTATTTTCCAATAATTAACTGCATGTGTGAGTAAATATTGATCTGAATTAATCATCCTGACACATAGATGATATAGTAGATGTAGTTACACAGCAACCTGTTTAAATATGCTTCCACATTAATTATTTCATTTGATGAGATAATCCTGTGCAGTGAAACTGATTAGTGTACCCATTTTACAGAAAAACTCATTGAGACTAAGGGATTGAAGGGTCAAATGATCACAGAATCAGTAAGAAGATAACCAGGATTCACATATATCTTGTGACTATAAATTCTGTATGTTTTTAACTATAGCAGAGAATGCAAGTGAAGAACTAAATGCTTTATCTGTTCTTTCCATTTTTACAAACTTGATCTCCTTGTCATTTTAAAGTCAGTGCTATTTTTAATCAGAAAGACTTAGCTTATATTTTTAATTATGTTTTCTCAATTTAATGATTATTTTATAGTGGATAAACTAAGTTTTAACAGTACTAGCAAGCATTGTTTCATATTCTGTTAAGTCATCTTTACAAGCTGCATGTTCATAACATCTGTATAAATATTTGTAATCCTCTCTGGGTTGTGCTTTCATAATCTAAAACTGGTTCCTAATGAGATGATTAATGTTTGGTTGTTTCTTAAAATGTTCTTCTCTAAAAATTAATTTCGATTAAATCACAATCATTAAAATGTTAATTTTCAAAACATTCCCTCTAAACTTCCACAAATGATAAAAGAAAGTAAAGAAGGCCTGCACTAAACGTTGAAAAAAATATTTATAATGAAAATCCACATAAGAAAATATCAAACAGATAAATCAAGGGAAGTACTAGGAATAAGGAAAGGTGTAGTATTTATTCCTACTCCCCATGAAGATCTATAAATAACTGGAAATAGAAAATATTGCCCAGAACCTCAATAAGTCAGTGGTATTCACAAAGAATAGACTACAGACCTAGTGAGACTGAATATTTTGTATCAATAATTAAAACAATAAGTTAAGAGACAGCTCATTAAGTTTGAAGCTAGCAACATTAAACCGGGTCTCACTTTGGAACATGGATTGAAACTGAAAATAACCTTAGTTATATAGAAACAAATGAGAAAAAATGAACAAAACAAACAATAAAAAAGAAAAGGAAATTTAGTGAACACATGTATCCTTTTGTATAGAAAAAAAACAAATGGACTTTTCAAATACCAGGTTGTCAGTATAGTTGGAAAATCTACCCAGATTTCTCCAAAAAGCCAACAGTAATCTTCTGCTAACATAAAATATTTTCTAAAACCTACAAATTCATTCAAAAGTAAAAATAATAATGTAATGTATATTTAACATGTACTAAATATTGGATCAACCATTTTCAAAAGAGAATCATCTATGTCTCATATCAGCATCAACACTTCCAGAAATGCAATAAATAAACAAACAAATAAGGACTAACTAAAAAAAAATTAGGTAAGAACTTGCTTAGAATGAGAAAATAAAAACACAATTAAAATTATTAAAGATTTTGGAATTGGTCAACCCTCTTGAAGAATCAGCCATAAATTAAAGTGAGAGACTTGTCTGAGATGCGGTCACATGGAATCATGTGACAGTCAGAGCACTGGAGCGCCGACCTGACCATGCCACAGCCTCACTAGTGTCCCTTCTTCCCTTTGGGTCTTTCTCTGCTCAATACTCAGGGAAATAACAGGATCCTATCTATTGGCCCTCAGCTCTACAGTTGAAGAAATTGTTCTTATTTTGCAAATGAGGGGAAAGCTGCCTAATGAACACGTGTTTTGTGCTGTTTTATCATTTTCTCCAACTAGAACATTTGGACGATAGATGCAGGACTACCACCAGATGCCATAAACTGCAGGCTGGTGCATTCCTTCCTTATTATAGTCTGTTCCAAAGGTTCCAGACTGAGGTGGATGAATAATCTTCAAACACCATACAGTCATATGCGAATTATGGCAATTGTGTGAATAGTGTGAGGATTATATACAGAACTTCTCCAATTCAATGTGTAAGTTCCTTCTAAGGAGAAGGGAAAGGGAAATAAGCTAGAAGTATTTGAGACAAATGAGTAAAAGACACCTGACTTACTGGAGTCAAATATAGCAACGCCTAATGAAAAAACATACAAATTTAAATTAAATCTAATAAATTAAGTGCAGGTTACAATTCATCCCTTTTCTATGGCTATATAAAAATAACAACTGAGCACTTGTCATGGAAAAATTTTCCTTTATTGGCAGCTGGAAAGCTCTCAAATATACTATTCATTTTTTGTGGAAGTATTTTTTGTGAACTTTCCAGAAGAGTTTAGAAGCATACTCTGAGTGCCAGTCTTAGCACCCACGAGAGGCAAAGGCTTCTTAATGTACTGTTCAGGGCTATGATCAAAGAAGAAAGCATCTCCAATCAGGGCCAGCTAGTTAATTAGCAACTGAGCTTCAGGCAGAAGTTTTGGTGAGAAACCAGGATAGATAATGGCCCTCTCTCCCACCACCAGATGAAGACTGAGGAAAAAACCTTCGTAAGAAGTAGACCTAAGGCCTATATTCCATCTGTTTCAATTTTAACAAATAATCATATGGAAGAGAATATCTGTTTGCTTTGGTATAATATCCAAATAATGGTAACGATTCAAGGTTCAGATCAAAAAGAACTTGCTCAGCTATGGAATTAAATCTTATTACCCTAAAGAAAACAAAATTATTCATACATTAGCACTTTAGCCAGATTTGGTACAATATTATTTATGTATTCAATACAACATATCTGATACATTAAATTAATATTAATTTCACTTTGTTTCATAGGTTAAAATTTTTAATATACAAATGCATTTTAGTTAACAGTTATATAAAAAACAGAATAAGGAATTGATAATAGTTTTACATTAAATACATGAAAATATAAAGTTTTCTGTTTAGCACTAGGTACCTGGGGGATTTTTTCCTATACAGTTACTTGCATTTTATTCATGGGCTTTTCAAGGCCAAAAGGTCTTCAAGAATCAAATAAATAATATTCTATGTTTGGAAATGCAGCTACTGTGATACGTAATAAAGAAGATATGTACAAATGCTAACTGCATGCAAAGTATGGCTTTTGGGGCTCTACTTCCCCAGTATCAGAGCACACATTCCCTGACAGTGGAGCTGAAAATAAATTAATACTCTATACTGTGTGTGTGAGTGTGTGTGCAAAACTGCTATAAACATAATGCAATAGAGAATTTGCAAATGGCTTTAAACAGCTATTTATTGTGAGCAAGCAAAAAAAAGTACATTTTCAAAAGAGTAACAAATTTATCAAGATAGCAGTAAGAAGTAAACTGAGATCACCACTATCACCATTTCAGATCATACACTGTCTCTCCTCTTCCCATCATGATTATGATATGCCTCTGGAGCATATCTACAGTGGACACAAATGATCCTTCCTAATGACATAGCAGCTGACACTTCTTCAAAGAGTTTGGAAAGTTGACTAATAATCACAAGTACTAAAAAGTGTGACCCATACCACCCTTTGGCCCTATCAAACAAGGTGATGTGAGCTTCAAAGTAGATTCATCAATATTGTAATTCTTATTTCAGTCTCTGCTATCCAGTGATGCTGTCATCAGTGATATATAACATTTAAGTCTCCACTTCACAATGGGATTTGCTTTGTGAAATCAAATTATCTTCATTTCTTTTTCTACATTATTGTGATATCTCTGTTTCTAAACTCTCAACCTTTATTTTCTTGGGCAAAGATATTTAAGCCATCTCATGAATATAGGATGTTTGATTTAATAAACAATTGAATTTGTTGGTTAAAAACTCTAAAACAGGATTTTTCTAAAAATTATTCTATTGTTACAGTGCTGCTTAATTTTGAATTCAAGGTGTTTCTTTTATTGCAGTTACAATTCATTATGCTTTTTCATTCTATTGACTCTAATGGATTAGTTTTTGCAGTGATTTTTTCTTTTTTCTTTTTTACTCTTGGGTGCTTTGTTTTAAAGTTAACTTTTCAGTTTGCTATTAAATAGGAAAAATCAATAATTTCTTATACCTGGGAAAGTAATAATGTGGCTTAATGATGAAGGGTATGGTCTTTGAGGTAGGTTCAAAAGCTTGTTCCATCACTGTGGGATTATGAAAATGTTAATTCTCAAGCCTTAGTTTTCTTAATTTCAAGCCTTAGTTTTCTTTACTTTAAAATGGGAATAATAACAGCACCTACTTCATAGTGTTGTGATGATAAGAAATTCAAACAAAAATCAGCACAGTGTGAAGTGCAATTAGTCTCATATTAGTTTCCAGATCCACAAGACCTCCAAACATTTGGTGAGATAAAGTGTGAGGAGATCAAGTACTGATAAAACACTTGATCACAATGTTCTGGAAGAAAGAGAGAAGTGTAGACAACATATACCAAAATATTTCCAAACTATTTTAGGTGAACATTGGAATATATTGTGTAATTTCATCTCCAATTATTCCAGTTCCTTAATTTGTATTTCCAAAACACACACTCATAGGCAAGAGCAGCCTCTGGATGAGACAAAAGAGGTACCCACCTTTCTTTATCATTATTATTTAAGGATCCATGCTCTATTTACATAGTACACCAGGCAAACTGAAAAGGTCAGTAAATATATGAAGAATCATGTGTTCTCTGACCTTGGTCAAAGCCAATTTACCTGTGTCTCCATGACAATAGATTGAGAAAATTGGTGTAAAATAAATTCAAGTCCTGGGTCTTGCTACTGTTTTTCCTTTTAAAAATGAGTGCACAATGACAGCAATTTTAACTATTGTGTGATAACTATTCATTAAGTTTTATTCTAATTGTTTTGTTAAGTAGAACTTTTTTTAACTTCCTAAGTAAAATGAGTCCCATAAAGAAGGGCAGTTAAACTAAAAAATTCACATTTAATTGTGGGACTCACAGAAAACTTTTAAAAAGATAACAGAAATGGTGTCATATAAGCAAAATGAGGTGCATAATTTACCCAAAGGCACCCATTTTTATAAGAATGTGGTTTTAGAAGAATATTACATAAATTAAAAAGTCAATAATATTTGGTTTAAAAAGACAATGGTTCTCACCTCTCCACTGAATATTGTCTTTCCTTCAATGAAGACTAACTCTTCAATGCCAAAGTGACTAAGGGTATTGGAAATACCAGGACATTTAGATTGGGCTCATTTTTCATTAGTAACAGTATGCAAATTAAACACCATTTTAATCAAACAAATTAAATTGTTAATAACTCAAGTCAACCCCCCATGCCCAGAGGAAGTAAACCAGAGCTCCGTACAATGACGCCTGCTTGGACATTTTGCCCCCACTCCCACCCAGACAACCCTCCTGCTTAAGTGCTCCAAAGAATGATATAGCCAGCCTGGTGGCTTCTCCTCCTAGCTCTGCTAGGGGAGCTTACGTTCCCTGGGCTTTAACATCCTCTCCCAGAAAATGACACAGCAGATCAGCTAGAATAGAATAATGGACAGTCCCACCCTCAAAATATGTGAAAAGCAGATTTCATACCAGAGATTAATTCTTTGGCACCATTTGAACATACTAAAATTTGGTACTTACCTGGTTATGGGGAAAAATAAATACCTGTTCACTCGAGGTATCAAAACAAGCAGAATGTGTAAAGTCATCTGTCCATTAACTATTCTAGTTGTTTTGGCTTCAAATAAATAGCAAAATTAGGTTAATAAGTGTAAATAATGATTCCCTTACTTGGAAAAAATTTAAAAATCAAACATATCCCTAATATAAAGGCACACGTTCTTACTTATCAGGTCATCAAACTATTAAATAAGGAAAAGTGCAATTCTAAGGTTTTAGGTACAAACCAAAATCTTCTGCAAGGTAGTTGCACACTCGCACATTTATTCTATAGCTTTTCTATAAAATGCATAAAAAGATTCTCAAAGTGTGTGGAGGGGAGAGGGAAGACTAGGATATGCAATTTTAAAACTACTTTCGAGCTAATGCAATTTTTATTATTTTTTAAATAATCATTTTATTCTTCACTTCTCAGTCCGTTTTACCATCTCTTGATATGATTCCCACATACACTCTCCCCATCCCTGGCCTCTCCTTTCTCCCTCTCCGGTTACACTCCCCTCCCCGTCACAATCCTAGGCCCCCTCCCCACCTGTGCCCTCACCTGTCGGCGCTGAGGGCCGTGAGCGTGAACACGGACACCCCCACGGACGTGAGCTGGATGACCGGGATCAGCTTGCAGCCCACCTTCCCGAACATCCACTCGTCAAAAAAGTACCGCGAGGCGTCCACCGGGACGCAGGTGAGCAGCAGCAGCGCGTCTCCTGCGGCCAGGTTGGATATGAAGATGTTGGGGACGCTCCTCATGGCGCTGTTGGTGATGAAGATCTTCACCAGCAGGATGTTGCCCAGCAAGCCCACCGTGATGATGAGCAGGTAGAGGGACGGGATCACGCAGCGGATCACCAACTCCGCGGTGGTCGCGTCGGGGGCGGGCAGGAAATCCCTCTCTGACGCGCCGGGAACGAAGCCGCTCCGGTTGGCGCCCGCGGGCTGGGAGAGGTTGCAGAGAGACTTGGGGGGCATGGTCTCCTTTCCAGGAGTTTTCATGCGCCCAGGTGCCCTGAGGGCAAGGCTCACCGGGGCTTAATGGAGTTCCCTCTCCCCGGGATGAGTTTACTGTCCCGAAGGGGACGGGGCTTGGTGTGAAGTCTGTCCACTCTCCCGTGCTTCTCTGTAGAGGGGGCACATTGGCTCCTGCTGACTCCGAATTTAAAAAAAGAAAAAAGAAAAAAAAAAGGCAAATCAGTTGCGTCTTTGTTCCAGTCAATGGTTTGTTCTCGCTTATAGCTAGTGGAGAACAGCCCTTTTGGAAACAAAAATTTATCCCCTGGGATGAATGAAAATACCTGCCGGACCGTTCGCTAGGAGGGGAGGACGTCACCCTGTCTCTGCCCAGTCAACCGCAGCTGAAACACTGGGAAGTAGCGTGGGGCGCGGGCACTTTGCTCATGCCACAGCTTTGCGCTTGTTTCTGCAGTTCCTGCTGTATACGCAGTTGGAGGGGTCCCAATCTTCTCTCACAACTGCGTCCTTATACACATCCATCCTTACCCGCCTCCGAGCGGGAGGAGCCCCAAAAAGAAGTTTGTGAACCTCTGAGGATTGGCAGTCTGAGCTGCCAAGGCCCTGACGCTGAACACTGAATTTAGGAAAAAGAACAAGTGACAGAAGATGAAGTAAATGAATGGAATTCCCTCGCACTCTTCTTCCTTGATCCATTTTTCTTACCCCAAACAGAGAAGCTCTTCACTACAGCTGTTATATTAGTTTTAAACTTATATTTTGTTGAAACATAGCATTCATAACATACACAAATCTTAAATGTACAGCCCAAACCAGCTACCATTCAAAACTTGCAGTCTGACCACTATTTCCTAAAGTAACCATTACTCATTCTGCCTTTTATCTTCTCAGATTAGTTTGCCTGCTTTTGAGCATCACATAAAGGCAATTCTAAAGTATTTAACTGTAGATCCAGCTTCTTTCACTCAACATTATATCTGTGAGATCCACCCGTGGTTTTGTGTGTAGTATTTCTCACTGCTGTACAGTATTCCAGTATAAATAGCTAATTTGAGTAATGTTTCTACAGATATTCTTGTGCCTGTTTTCTCCTGCACATTTGAATCCCAGATGTGAATTTGCTAGTTGACAATGATTGAGTTTGAACAACTTCAAGAGAATTGACAATTTTTCAAGGTGAATTTCTTTCTTCCTTTGGAAACTTACTTGACAATATTGATCGAGGCTGATCATATGTATGCCTATCACTGAGCAATGTGATCCCTAAGTATACTGAATACATGTCTGATACACTATGTTAAATAGGGTGCCCCTAAGAACAAAGTAACTTTCCAAATTAACACCACCTGAGTCTACCATAAAATTCACAGAAGTGATACAGTAGTGAAGTTTGCTAAACAAAACTCTTTTCATTAGTAAAAACACCTGGTTAGTTCTTGGTTATTAAAGGATAAAATTGTATGATAATAAAGAAATTTGTTCAAGGACCACCTACAATGATCTAGCCATAAGTTGATGAAATATGCCAAGTCATTTATAAAATTCAAGCAATTTTTCCAGATATTGCTGACAAAGAACAGAAGTTAATTATCATAGTTTAATTAGACAAGGTAGATATTCACATTTTAATCAGTTTCATGTTTTCTAACTCAATTACAAGTCCTTGTTATTCTCTTCTTGGATCTCATTACTTAAAATAATCTGTTATTAAATTGTATGGCTAAATAGAATGCTCATATACATACATTTGAATATATGTATATGAATATGAATATGAATACATATATATCAAGGCAATTAATATTATATATAAGTTGAGAATGTCTCTAAGAATTTTATCTTCAAAGTTATCCAAGTTTTCTCTTTTAACATCCACTCACATTTTATGAAATCACATTATACAAAATAAATTAACTACTAAAGCAATCTCCTAACTTACGAACTCTCTCAAACTTTTAAATTGCAACTATACTATTTTAATCTATTTTATATGAAAACATATAGTTTAAATTGCTATATGAATATGTGTATTCTCTTCTGATTGTGTCTGTATGATGCTAAGCACTTATATGAGAAAAATGTTTAGTCTAAACACTAGATTAATAAATATCAGCTGCCTGGCATTGTAAAAATAAGGTATCTGGATTGTTGAATTTTGCATTTCAAGTGAATCCATATGTGTGTTTACTCAAAGGCTTGGGTTCATGGGAGTGGAGAATATAATGAATGTTGTAATAAAGATGGCCTTACTGATACTTTACTAAATTATATAATAAAGTTATTATAATTGTGTATGTATTATTTAGACAGGTCATCATAGTACATAAGGTACAACGGTATTGTCTCAGTTGCATGGAATCAATACACACCAGAAATAATCTGAAGGGGTAAACATTTTTTTATTGTAATCAATGTGCCATATACTACATTAGTTTCCTTAGAGTCATGTCTAATTTAATATTTATAAATATTCTGAGATAGGTATTTGAGTCTTAATTTTACATTGAGATAATCAAAACTTATAAAGGCAAGATAACGTGCTTGATTTCATAAAGACTTCAGTTAAACTTCATTCTGCAGTTTATTGTATTTGACTTTAAAGTCTATTGTATCTCACTGTTTCTGGAGAATAAAATTGCATGGAAAATGTGATTTCTATATAATCAAAAGATACATTTTTAATAATGAAGTATTCAATGTTTACAAAATACACATTATACAATATATAAAACATTCATTGCCCTAAACTGAATGGTATATGTCCAGAACTATATATAAACATTTCTTGCTATTTCAAATTCATGCAAGTTACCTGGAGACCACAAAGTCTTAAAATAAGGACAAAGTCAGACAATTGAAACTAAGCCAATAATGACACAGATAGTATAAGTACATAAGGACATAAAAAAACATTACAAAACCCTATTCCATGTCTTTGAAAAGGAAGAGGAAAACATTAACATGTAAGGAGGGACACAGAGAATATAAAAAGACACATATTGAATTTTTACCAGGAAAAAGAATGTCTGTGATGGAAAATAAACTTTCTAGGATTAACAGAAGATCAAACACCGCAGAAGAAAACATTAGTGAACTTGAAAATATATTAATAGAAACTACCCAAAATGAAATAGAGAGAGAAAAAGACAAAAAAAAAATGAACAGAGTACCAGTGCTTGTGGGAAACTTTCAGTGGCCTAATATACCTATAATTAGGTCCCTGAAGAACAGGAGGGAAAGAAAAAATGAAAAAAAATTGAAGAAATAATGGCCCCAAATTTTTCAAATTTGATTAAACCAAATTCCAGGCAGAAGAAACATGAAGAAAATTCTACCAAGAAGAAAAATTAGAAGCTTTCCCATTAAGATCAGGAACAAGGAAGGGATGTCTTCCTTCATCACTTTTATTCAACATTATACTGGAAGTCCTAGTGATACAATAGGACAAGTAAAGGAAATGAAAGTTATACTGATTAGAAAAGAAAAAATAAAACTGAGAATGGCATGATGGTCTATGTAGAAAGTACAAAGAATGAACAACAATCAAAATTCCCTCAGCTAATAAGCACTTAAAACAAGGTTGCAAGATACAAAGTTAACATATAAAAATCAATTGCTTTTCTATATAACAGCCAAGAATAAGTGGAACATCAAATTAAAAAACAATAGTTATATTAGAACCCCTAAAAATAAAATACTTAGATATAAATCTGGAAAATATGTACGATATATATATATGAGGAAAACTGTAAAACTCTGAAAAAAGAAATCAAAGAAATAAGGAAATGGAAAGCTATTCCATGTTCATGGAGAAAAAGCCTCAAAGAATGTCCCTTCTTCCCATCTTAATCAACAGATTCAGTGAAATCCCAATCAGTCAAAACCCTGACAAGCTAATTTGTAGATATTGACAAAATGATTCTAAAGCTTATATGGAAAAGCAAAAGACACAGGGTAGCCCATACAGCACTGAAGAAAAACAAAGTTGGAGAACTGACACTACCGAACTTCAAGACTTACTGTAGATCTACAGTAATCAAGACAGTGTAGTGTTAAGGATAGAATAGAAAAGTAAATGAATGGAACAGAATAGAAAGCCCAGAAATAAGAGCTACATAAATATGGTCAACTGATCTGTAACAAAGGAGCAAAGGTAATACAATGGAGCAAAGATTGTGTTTCAACAAATGATGCTTTAACAACTGAATATCCATTACCAAAAAAATGAATCTAGACACAGACCTGACACACTACACAAAAAGTAACCATTGGCCTAAGTATAAAACACAAAATAATAGAACTCTTAGAAGACAAGAGAAGAGAAAACCTAGATGATCTTGGGTATAGCAATATCATTTTAGAAATAATACCAAAGGTACAATACATAAGAGAAAGAATTGATAACCTTGACTTAATGATCTAATAAAAATTAAATATTACTGCTCTATAAAAGATACTATCAAGAGAATAAGAAGATAAGCCATGGACTGTGAAAGTATTTGTTAAAGATGTAACTGATAAGTGATTATTATCCAAAATATACAAAGAACACTTGAAACTCAACAATAAGAAAACAAGCAACTCAGTTAAAAAATAGGCACAAGATCTGGATATCTCACCAAACACCATGTACACATGACAATTAAGCATATGAAAAGATGCTCAACATCATATGTCATTAAGGAGTTGCAAATTAAAATAACAATAAAATAGTATTACATACCTATTAGAATGGCCAAAATCCAAAACACTAATGACACCAAATGCTAAAGAGGATGTGGAACAACAGGAACTTTCATTTATTGCTGATGGAAATATAAAATTGTACAGCCACTTTGGAAGACAGTTTGGCATTTTTTTATGAAACTAAATAGACTTTTACCATACAATCCAGCAATTGCCTTCCTTGGTATTTACTTAAATGAGTTAAAAACTACATCCACACAAAATCCTGTACAAGGATGTTTACAGCAGCTTAATTTATAATTGCCAAAACTTGGAAATAACCAAGATGTCCTTCAGTAAGTGAACAATAAACTATGGTGTTTACAGAAAATGGAAAATTATTCAACACTAAAATATGAGCTATTAAGCCATGAAAAGATATGGAGGAAATGGCAGATTACCAGATGAAAAACACCAATCTGAAAAGGCTATATATTGTATGATTCTACCTATGCAACATTCTGGAAAAGGCATAACCGTGGATATAGTAAAGTCAGTAGCTGGCAGGGGTTACCCTAGCAAGGACTTTTAGAACAATGAAATGACTCTGTATGATACCATAATGGTGGACTCCTACATTTGTCAAAATCCATGGAAGGTATAACACCAAGGGTGAACCCTAATGTTATTTATGGACTCTGGATGATAATGATGTGTGAGTGTAGGTTCATTAATTATAACAAATGTACCATTCTGCAGATGTTGATAGTGAGGAGGTTGTGCATATGTGAGGAGAGGGGGTATGTAGGAAATCTCTGTAACTTTCAGTCAACATTTTTGTAAACCTAAAGCTCTTTTAAAAACTACTCTAAAAAGATAAAATATTTTCTAAAAAGATAAATATGATAAAATCGTATTTGGTTAATAGGCTGTTGCATTTTTACCTAGATATTTATATCTATTAAGACTACTTGATAAGATAATCTGCTTTATATTTTAGTGTCAGTCTTATTTGGGTTTTTTTTAAATAAACTACACCTATGGCTTAAAAAAGTATTGTGCCAAGATACATCAGATCACTTAGTACCAATGACAAAAATATATATCAGCCAGTAATATAAATATAATAATAAACAAATATGTTCAGGGAAACAAATAAGATAGTTACAAGAAACATTTTACTGGCTACATTGCAAGCCCAAGGACAGTGGAGCAATACGTTTAAAATAATAAAAGAAAAAGAAGTCACTTAAAATTCCATAGTCAGAAAAATAGCTCTCATAAACAAGTTTAAATACGTATTTTTTTCAGACATACAAAAACTGGAAATTCATAACTAGCAAACGCAAATTACAAGAAAGGTTAAAGAAAGTTCTTCAGACAGAAGTGAAATTATCTTTATTTGCAACACTGGAAAAAAAGCATGTAAATGGTAAATGTACAAATAAACGACTTATGATTTAAATCTATTTAAAAGGCAATTAAGTAAGCAAACTTAATAAAAAATATATTATGGGAATTATATATGCAAGTGAAAAGTATGATAATAACACAAAGACAGGGAGAAAAGAAATTCAAGAATAATCTTGTAAAGTTCTTATCTATATAAGAAGTGGTATCATATTACTTGAAGATTGACTGGGATAATTAGGTCATGTCAGTTGATAGCAGTACTGTAAACCCACTGGCCTCATTAGCATTTATAAAATACTTCACCAAACAAGAGCCATATATATATTCTTTTCAAACACTTACAAAGATAAAACATATTCTGGGCCATAAAACAAGTCTCAATAAATATAAAATTATTCAAAACTTGAAAATATGTTGAATGACCACAAAGGAATTACAACTCAATAATGGAAGGTTACCTGGAAAATCTCCAAATCTATCTAAAATAACACACTTCTAAGTGACTCATTTAAAGAAAAAATCAAAAGGCAAATTAGAAATAACTTGAAGTCGATGAAAACAAAAGCTCGATCTATGAGAATTTGTGTGATATAACTAAAGCAGTGATTAGAAGGAAATTTATAGCATTAAATGCTTATATTAGAGAAAAATCAATGACTTTAGCTTGTATCTTTAAAAATCTAGAATAAGAATAGCAAATTAAACTCAAAGTAGGCAGGAGAAAGGAAATAAGTTAAAAGCAGAATTCATAAAATAGAAAACGTAAAAACACTAGAAAAAATCAATTAAATCAAAAGCTGATTATTTGAGATCAATAAAATTGACATACCTCTTGCCAGACTGATAAGAAAAAAGAGATAAGACCTAATACCAAATACCAATAATGAAAGATGCAGTCAATATATCGTGTAGATATTAAAAGGAAAACTAGGCAACATGATGAACAATTTTATGAAAATAAGTTCAACAACTTAGATGAAATGGACAAATTCCTTTTAAAAAACACAAACTACCAAAGCCAACAAAAGAAAAAATCAATAATTTGAACAGCCTTATATTAAATAGGCAATTGAATTTGAAGTTTAAAATCTTCCCACTCAGAAAACTCAAGGTCGAGATGCCTTCGCTGATGAATTCTACCAAATTCTTATGAAAGAAATAATGCCAATTTAAAAAAAGGACAATGCAAGTAAGTAAAAGAACAAAATAAATGCTATGGGAAAATAAATCTGGAGAATGAAATATGATGGAATGGTTTGATTTTAAACAAAACCTTTCATAAATGGAAGAGGAGGGAATATTTCCCAACTCATTCTATAAGGCCACCATTAGTCTGATACTAAAATCAGACATAGACATGAGAAGGTGGGAGACACTACAGACCAGTATCTCTCAAGAACATAGATATGGAATTAAAAAAATTTTAGCAAATAAATAAAAAAGGTTTCTTTAAGAAAATGGATACTATATCATGACCAAGTAGAGTTTATCCCAGGATTGCAACATTAGCTTGTCATTCAAAAATCAGTGTAGTTCATTATATTAACAGACAGAAAAAGAAAACATATTAATATCTCAATAGATGCAGAAGAAACATTGGATAAAATTCCACATTCACAACAAAAGTTCTCAGCAGACATGAAATAGAAGGGAACTTTGTCAATATGATAAAAAAGCATCCACAAAAAACCAGCAGTGAGTACCATGCTTAATGGTGAAAGACTGAATGCTTTTCTCCTGAGATCAAGAACAGGGTAAAATGTCTGCACTTAACAACTTTCCTCAGTGTTGTTCTGGAAGTTCTAGAGAGTGCATTAAGGCAAGAATATCAATAAAAAAGATAACTTTGTTGTTCCATATGATTGGAAATGGAGAAGGATTAGTTACTAGAAGGACTGGTGGTTTAATTGTCAAATAAAACCTACCTGCCAAACTGGACCAATGTTGGGAGGGAATCTTTGAATAACTAAATGATAAAAAAAATAAATAAAAGGAGTTGAAATAGTATGTGAAGATAAAGAAACAAATGAATTATTTAAATGGAAAAAGTAAATGTAACTTTGGTGCCTTGCTAGATGAGGAAGACAAGAATTTTGTCTCATTGATTCATAGTCTCATAAGGGTAAATTACTTTGTTCATAGAAGCCTCTGCCATTACTGCATAAAATGCCATGGCCTGGGAGGCAGCAGACCTGTGCAACATTGTTACTAGAATGACTTATTTCCTTTATTTAATGAAACCACAGAAACTCTTATTCTGGCTAAATGGAAGGACACCAATATGGTTATCTTTTGGCTCTCATTTTAGAGATTACATGTACTATCAGTGAGCCTTTGTGGGACATCTATGGGAAGGTCTTCCCTCAGAAAATTCTTAGAACCTGTTCAATAGTGGAGCATGAGATCATTATGTAACTATAAATTTTGATGATGGGCTGCTAAGAAAAGTACCAGCTTATACTAGTAGAAAAATTGTTTGCTACTTGCCCAGTATATCATAAATGTTGTGTTAAAACAAATATCTTACCTTGCTTTTTTGAAAAATATATAACATAACTCATGCTCTTGGCTAGGAAGAATAAATATTGTCAAAATGGCTATACGACCTAAAGCAATCTATACATTCAATGCAATCCCTATCAAACTACCAACAGCTTTCTTCAATGAACTGGAACAAATAATTCTAAAATTCATATGGAACCACAAAAGACCCCAAATAGCCAAATCAATCCTGAGAAGGAGGAATAAAACAGGGGGAATTA
This sequence comes from Smutsia gigantea, assembly GCA_032199065.1. NCBI lineage: Eukaryota > Metazoa > Chordata > Mammalia > Pholidota > Manidae > Smutsia > Smutsia gigantea. The sequence goes on along the minus strand of JAVSCE010004904.1, from coordinate 749,112 downwards.
CAATCCCTGACTTCAAGCTCTACTACAAAGCCACAGTAATCAAGACAATTTGGTATTGGCACAAAAACAGACCCACAGACCAGTGGAACAGAATAGAAAATCCAAACATTAACCCAAACATATACAGTCAATTAATATTTGATAAAAGTGCCTTGGATATACAATGGGGAGATGACAGCCTCTTCAGCAGCTGGTGTTGGAAAAACTGGACAGCTACATGTAAGAGAATGAAACTGGACTACTGTCTAGCCCCATACACAAAGGTAAACTCAAGGTGGATCAAAGACCTGAATGTAAGTGATGAAACCATAAAACTCTTAGAAAAAAACATAGGCAAAAATCTCTTGGACATAAACATGGTCAACTTCTTCATGAACATATCTCCCCGGGCAAAGGAAACAAAAGCAAAAATGAACAAGTGGGACTATATCAAGCTGAAAAGCTTCTGTACAGCAAAGGACACCATCAGTAGAACAAAAGACATCCTACAGTATGGTAGAATATATTCATAAAAAACGTATCTGATAAAGGGTTGACATCCAAAATATATAAAGAACTCATGCACCTTAACAAACAGAAAGCAAATAATCCAATTAAGAAATGGGCAGACGACATGAATAGACACTTCTCCAAAGAAGAAATTCAGATGGCCAACAGGCACATGAAAAGATGCTCCACATCGCTAATCATCAGAGAAATGCAGATTAAAACCACAATGAGATATCACCTCACACCAGTGAGGATGGCCAACATCCAAAACACAAACAACAACAAATGTTGGCGAGGATGTGGAGAAAAGGGAACCCTCCTACACTGCTGGTGGGAATGCAAATTAGTTCAACCATTGTGGAAAGCAGTATGGAGGTTCCTCAAAAAACTCAAAATAGAAATACCATTTGACCCAGGAATTCCACTCCTAGGAATTTACCCTAAGAATGCAGCAGCCCAATTTGAAAAGGACAGATGCACCCCTATGTTTATTGCAGCACTATTTACAATAGCCAAGAAATGGAAGCAACCTAAGTGTCCATCAGTAGATGAATGGATAAAGAAGAGGTGGTACATATACACAATGGAATATTATTCAGCCATAAGAAGAAAACAAATCCTACCATTTGCAACAACATGGATGGAGCTAGAGGGTATTATGCTCAGTGAAATAAGCCAAGGCGAAAAAGACAAGTATCAAATGATTTCACTCATATGTGGAGTATAAGAACAAAGAAAAAATACTGAAGGAACAAAACAGCAGCAGACTCACAGAACCCAAGAACGGACTAATAGTTACCAAAGGGAAAGGGACTGGGGAAAATGGGCGGGAAGGGAGGGATAAGAGGGAAAAAGGGGCATTACGATTAGCAGATGTAATGTTGGGGGGGCACGGGGAGGGCAGTACAACTCAGAGAAGACAAGTAGTGATTCTATAGCATCTCACTACGCTGATGGACAGTGACTGTAATGGGGTTGGTGGGGGGGACCTGATGAAGGGGTAGTTTAATAACCGTAATATTGCACATGTAATTGTAGATTAATGATAATAAAATAAATTATATTAAAAAAAAGAAACATATATAACATAAGATTATTGAAGCATACAGATTCATGGAGAATATAAGTAGGCTCACATACTGGAGACCACAGCACCTGTAATCCATGTGGTCTATAGGAGACCCTCAGGCACATTCAGAAAAAAGTATATATTTAGGGGTAACCACTACCACAGGAGTTTCTTTTGGGAAACACTAGGCATAGGAAAACCAGCACTAATAGAATTCACCTTTAATGCATACAGTCATTCAGAGGGTAAAACCTTCTTGCAAGAATATGGTGCCCATTGTTCCAAGGAGAAGGCAAATGATAGCAAGCTTCTTAGTCTGGTAAAAAAAACGTTTAACTAAATTTCTTCCAAGCAGAAAAAATGTTGAGAAAATGTAACTAAACAAAATGGTGGGAGGTGCTTGCACTCTGAACCAAGCAGGGCCTTTAAATATAGCATTACAAATGGAAGCAAAAGTAGCCCAGGATGGGAGGACAACTTCTGGAATGTCAGCATACAGAACTCCACAGATATTCTCCCCAGTGAAACAACTTGAAAAATTAAAAATAAATGTAAACAACCACTTAGAGTCTCCAGAAATTGTCCAACATGCATATACTAAAAAAAATCTCAGGAAAAACACCCAAAGTCTGGACTTTGAAAACTCAAGTCTTCTCCATCTATCCCCCACACTGCCAGCTCACCATGACAGAGCTTCTCTCCATGTGGATGCAGCCAAAACACAGAACTCCCTCTCTCCTCAGCTCCCAAATGCTATGGTATCCTCTCAAAAGGGGCAAGCCGCTACCAATTCTTATCCATTCCGGAGGAACTGTCCACATACTCAAAGCTGTGACCTCTGAGGAGTGACATTGAAAGCTGTACAATGTGGAGGAAATGGATGTCACTGAAATAGCCCAGCCTACTCATTAAATAAGTAAACAGGCAAACAATAACAACAGGTAAGGAGTCAGTATACAGAATTACTACAATATATTATTTGAATGTCCAATTTTCAGTAAAGATTTATGAGACATGAGAAAACAGGAACGTGTAACCCATGCACAGGAAAGTAGCAGAGAACAAGAATTACCTTTGAGAGGACCCAGGTGTTAGACTTAGCAAAGACTTCAAAGTAATCCTTATAAATATGTTCAAAGCACTAAAGGACCATATTAAAGAAGTGAAGGAAAATATGATAATGTCTCATTCAAACAGAGAATATCAATAAAGAGATAAAGATTATCTTTAAAATAACTAAGGGAAAATCTAGAGCTGAAAATTACAATAATTGGAATGAAATATTCACTAGAGGGTTCAAAAGTAGATTTGAGCTGCCAGGAAAGATACTAAACTTGATAGAGAGTTTACAATCTGAAAAACGGAGCAAAAAAATGTAAAGAAAAATGAACAGAGACTCAGAGAAATGTGGGACATTATTAAGCATAAAAATATATGCACAATGGAAGTATCAGAAGTAAAGGATAGAGTAAGGAGCATAAAAAAATATTCAAATAAATATGCATTTAACACTTCCCAAGTTTAAAAATATTAACTTACACATCAAAGGCGCTCAAAAATTCCAAATAGGAAAAACACAAAGAGATCTACCCCCAGACATACCAGAGTAAAATATTTTAAGACAAAGATAAAATCTTGAAAGCAACAAAGAAAAAGAGCTTGTCATAGGCAAGAATAACAATTGACTTATCATCATAAACAATACAGACATGTTCTTCCAGACTGGATAAGGAAACAAGATCCAACTCTGCATGAGACAGATACTCTTTAGATTTAAAGATACAGATAGGCTGAAAAGAAAGGAATAGTAAAAGAAATAAACAAACAGCAGCCATAAGAGACCTGGAGAGCTATACTAATATCAGACAAAATACCCTTTAAAACAAAAGTTTACTAGAGATAAACACATTTTATAATAATAAAAGGGTCAATCCATCAAGAATATTCAACAGTTATAAACACATATGCACCTAACAACCATGTATTGAAATACATGACACAAGTATTGATAGAGCAAGAGAGAAATAGACAATTCAACAGCAATGGTTGTTGATCTGAATGATGGTTATATGAGTGTATACACATGTCAAAACTGATCAAGCTATATATTAAGATTTGTGCATTTTATTGTATATCTTCAATAATAAAAATAAGGGGTTGGAAACTTTTCATTTCAATTTCAATAATGGCTAGAACAACTAGACAAAGGACACCAAGAAACCAGAAGACTTATCACTCTAAACCAGCTAGACCTAAAAGACAGATATCAATAGAACAATCTACCCAACAACTGCAGAATATAGACTCTTCTAAGTACACATGAAACATTTTCCAAGATAGACCAAAGTCTAGGCCATAAAACAACTTTCAATAAATTTAAAATTATTGAAATCATACACAGTATGTTCTCTGACCACAATGGAATAAAATTTGAAATCCTAATAACAAAAAAAATTGGGAAATTCATAAATGTGTGGAAATTAAATAACATACTCCTTAGTAACAAACCAATATGTCAAAGATAAATCACTAGAGAAATTAGAAAATGTGTTTGAAGTGAAAATAAATATGCAATATACCAAACCTTTAGGAATATAGCTAAATCAATGCCCAAAGGAAAATTTTATATTTTTAAATACCTATAATAAAAAAGAAGAAAAATTTCTACTCAATTTAAACCTTTTACCTTAAAGCAATGAAAAGAGCAACCTAAAACTAATCAAGCAGATAGAAATAATATAGAGCAGAAATTAATAAAATTAAGAATTAAAAAATGATAATGAAAATCAATAAAATTAAGGTTGTTCTTTGAAGAGATCAACAAATTTGACAAAACTTTAGCTAGACTGACCAAGGAAAATAGAGAGAAGACTCAAATTACTAAAATCAGGTGTGAAAGAGCTCTTCCAACTCAATTTAGGAATGCAGGGGATCTGAATAGATCCAAGGAAGATATATAAATGGCCAGTCAGCACATGAAGAGATGCTCAACATCCTTAGCCATCAGGGAAATGCAAATTAAAACCACAATGTGATACCACTTCACACCCACTAGGATAACTATAATCAAAACAGGCAAAAACAAGTGCTGGAAAGGATTTGGAGAAATTCAAAGCTTTATACATAGGCAGTAGAAGTGAAAAATGATACAGCCACTGTGGGAAACAGGCTGTTGCCCAAAAGGTTACACAAGGAAATACCCTATTACCCAGCCATTCACTTACTAGGTATATATACAAGGGAATTAAAAACTTATTATACAAAACCTGTACACAAATGATCCCAGCTTTGTTCATAATAGCCACAAAGTGGAACAACCCAAATGTCCATCAACTGATAAACAGATAAATATAATAATGGTATATCCATACAATGGAATATTATTTGACATTAAAAAGGAACCAATTACTAATATGGATGAACCTTGAAAATATTATGCTAAGTAAAGAAGCTATCACAAAAGACTACATATTGTGTGATACCATATGTATGAAATGGAATGCATGAAATTTATATAAAATGTCCAAAATAGGCAAATCTATAGAGACAGAAAATACTTCCCCTGGGACTGAGAAGTTGGGGGTGGGGGAATTGAAAGAAAGGTGGGGAAATGCTTATGGGTATAGGGTTTATTTTAGGGGAGATGAAATGCTTTTAAATTTATTGTGGTGCTGGTTACACAACTGTGAATAAATGAAAAATTATTTAGTTGTGCACTTTAAAGGGGTGAATGATATGGTATGTAAATTATGTATCAATAAAGATATTAAGAAAAAAAAGAAAGGAGGCTCAGCAGCTTATCATGTTTATTTCTTAAACATTTATAGAAAATCTGTGTACCCCTAAATTATGGAAGTTTCTAAATAGAACATGTAATTCATATCAGTTTTCTTGACAACTTTGGTTCCATGGATAGATCAAAATAAGTCATACCTAGTTGGGAAACTTATGGGGACAGGAATTAAATTTTTCTGAGATATTTCTACTAAGTTGACTGGCTGTCTTAGCAGACTTCTCTCACTGGAAAATTATTTCAACTGTCTTGTAAAATGAATAAAGATCTATGGCTATGCTCACAAAATACTTGCAACCTGAATTCACTGTTATGTGGCCTTTGGTTTATAGCAGTATAAACAATAAAATCTCTTACCTGGGAAGAGCTCATTTCTGTCAGGAAAAGGGAATGAACATAATAGTCATAATTTCTGACTTGATAAAAGCAAACAAATGTAAACACCTTTTGTAATGAGAAAACCTTCCTTTGGTTATATGATAATGTGATTTCTATGAGTTTTCCAATTATTAATGTTACTTGTAAAAATGAATTAACTAGACTGTCACTTAATGTGGCAGTCTCTTAACCTTACTCATTCAGAGGGAATATCTTTGAAATTGTTTTAGCCATCGCTGGTTTCAAATAGGATTCATAAATGTGAAAGAAATCATTTTATTCAAATTAGAACATATAATCAGGATGGGATTGGTTTTCATTAGAAGAAAATTGAACACTGAAAAAATTAGGATACTAGAAATGTCAATGACCATTTAATTCATGTAGAAATGTGACTTCAGAGAACATGCTTAGTAAACTCTGCTAAGTCCACATTTAAAAGAGCTCTTTCTGTCTCAGTGGGTCATCATTCAAATACACCAAGGTGCTTCTTAACACATGAGGGAGGTCATTTGTGTCATTTAATTGTTGAATTGATAAAATAAGCAAATACTTCAATTCTTTCTAATTAAACAGTACTTTCTTATTCTAAGAAATTGTCACAGTACACCCAGTTTTCATTTTGAAATGTTTAGTAGAGCCACAAAACAAAGGAATTTTCAAATCTGGAACACTTTACCTGTATATTGAAACTGGTAAATAATCTTCTAGGTATCCCACAAAAATAAATAAGATGTAGCTCCAGGGAGAAGGGTGTTCCCCACCCAGAGCAAGTCCCTTATCAATCCGCAGAAAACAAAGTAAGTCAAGCGAAAGAGCAGGTTGGGAAAAACACTTTTATTTCTTACAGCTTGCTCAGGATCGCCAGCCAGGATCCCATCTGTCTGTTCCCTCTGGCCTTGGTGCCAGCTCTCTTTCCTCCCACCCCCCCTGGGAGGAACTCCATGGGCAGGACCTTGGTGACGAGCAACGCTAAACCAATTACATACCAGCAGTGGAGGAGAGGAGAGAATGGCCATTTTGTCTCCACCCCTTGCCCTGGATAGACCAGAGGCTCTGAAAAATCCACTGATATATAAATGGACTAAGGTTAGGCAGGAGATTCTGGAAATTCTGCTATTTATCCCATTTAGGATTATAATTTCCTGGGAGTTAGTGGCTCCCCAAAATTCCATTTGAATTTCATATTTTGTGTTTAAAGGATTAACAGTGTGTTCCACTTTTTCCCCTCTTCCAGCATCTGACTGGAAGACAGTTCAAATAGGCAAATGACTATGCTTAGCTTTCAGTGGGGAAATTTGCTTTTTCTCAAATATTACAATGTAGACAAGAAAGAATAAACATTAATTTCAAATTTAGTGTAAAGTAGGGATTGAATAAATCTGTAAAGTCATTCAATGAAGCATCAGCACTCCTCAGATGAGAGACAATATGATCAGCCTGTCTTTACTCCAACAAACATCCTTATTAACAACTGTAATAAATCTCAGGCAGTAGGAGTTGACAACATAATAGTTTGTGTCTCGTTAGCGCCACCTAGTGAGTGCTGTTCACATTTCATAAATCTCAATTGAATCAACCGTTCTAAAGCCAAAAGGAACCAGCTCAAAGTAACAAAAGATGACAATATAATTTTGTATTTCCAGCATTTTCTTTCCATCCATGTTATTTGAGTATCAGTGCAGTAGACAGAGTAGTGAATGTCGGCTCAGAAAAAGAATTAGCTTTAAATTTGATTTATGTAAGTATACTTAATTTGATTAAAAGAGGCTTTACCTTGACAAAAGCAAATATTATTAAGCCACACTGCCTTACCCATCTCACAGACTTATAATAAAAATTATATAAAATAATTCATGTGAAAATTATTTGGTAGTAAAAAATGTAAGAAATGCAATACAATCTAACTCAAAATGGAACAGCATTTGCTGAAATATTTCATTTCATTCGAAAGAGGTTTCTTACATTTGATGATTTGGGACCTCTTTCTTAGTATCTTCTTATTTCTAAAATCACAATAATAAAGGGGTTAGTGTTAGAACCCAAAGTCATATTTATTTTTCAGTTCTGAAAATTTACTGAACCATACACACTGAACATGGTGTATATAATGAAGACTTCATTAATGAAAGCAGAGTTGGTAATTCAAAGTTCTGATTTTGCTGAAACTGCTGAGTCATGAAGCACAGGAAGAAATTAATGTGTTAAGTATCAAGTTCATTGATATTGACTATTGGTGAGTTTTTTAAAACAATGTTTCTATATAAGAAAACTTCCTCTCCCAAACTTTAGTTTTTCACAACTTTCCTGTAGATCTTATATGAAGTAATAAAATAATAAGTAATATAATATAAAATAATAATTAAAAAATGAAAATGAAATAATTCCATATATGTGATTAAATACATTCATTACACTCATTTTTTTCTCCCATATAAATAGCAGAGGTAATAACATACCAGGACTGAGCAATCAGTATTTACATAGTATGTTTTCTTATCCACAGTATCCAATTGTATCACAAACAGCTTACCAAATTTGGAAGCAGCTAAATATCTGTAAACATTTAAATATTTGTCGTTTTCACCTGAATTGTCAATTTTGCCTGAATGTTTCCTCTCCACATAGATTTGATATTTTGTAAATGTAAACATAGCCAAAATATTGAAATCACTTACCCTTTCCAAATTCAAATAAATGAATGCTTGAACTTCCTTTAGCCCAATTCCCTCCTACATTCATATCTTCCTGGCTGTCCCTCCCAATCCCCCAGAGGTTTCTCAGCATGAGGAGCCCAATTATGAAATAGGAAAATCTCCACTCAAAGCCTATACACACAATGACAAAGTGCTCTGAAGAGGTTAAAAGACTGATATGAATTTGGTCCACTGAATATAACCTGCAGTGATATTGGCAGAGAAGACAAGAATTTGAATGAGCCTTGGTTGGAAAAATAAATTACCTTGTTGCCTTGAAGGCAATCTCTATGGGTCAAGGCTAAGGCCTTTTTCTGTGGTATTGTGTGGAGAATCATCTCTATTGCTTTTTTTCCAAATAACTAGGTGGTGTTGACATTTTTGTGGTCAGTAATCTGATATTTTTTCAGAATTGTCTTTTAGGAAATGGAAAGTGTTCTCATTAATTGAGTGGGAATGATTGATCATCCTAACAAATGTCTTTCTCAAAATCCATCATAACTTTAAATCAAGGTCAGGCTACTAAAAAGACTACTACCTTCTTCATATTTATTTTCCCTCTCTGGGTTTGTATGTCTGTATGTATCTAGCTAAGTCAACAGCAGAAGAAAATAAAATCATGGCTCAAGGAATGTAGTCTTTTATTTAAATTAATATTTTTTTAAGAGGTACTGGAATGATAATGATTATCAGTAAACATTTCAGTAAAAAAACAAAAATGAATTTGTGTCTACAAATATATTTAATTTCCATACCAGAAACTTTAATTCATAGAGAAAAACAGACTAGCTCTGAGACTAAGGGTGGTAGCATAAAACATAACAATTGTAAAGGTCAGTACAATTTACTGGTTAAGGTTTATGACCTAAATATGCAGCTAGACATTTGACATTCATTACCTTATGTCATATTCTTAGCAACATTATGAATTCCATATTATTACCCCCACTTTCCAGGGGAGAAAACTATCCAAGGTCACCAGCTAGACAGTGATGAAAAAAAAGAACTGAACTCTTGTGACTGTCCATTCGCTAAGCCAGGCATCCTCGCAAGGAGCTACATCTGCATGGATTAAGAACTTTTTTCTAATTTCACTTAGAGTCACAGTCTGCTCACCAAGTTCTGGGCCTGTGGGATGTCTGCCCAGAGGAATGAGTTTCTCTAATTTATGTGAAGATATCAATTAGCCTAGTATTAGTCTTGTGTGTTGCCAAATGCTCTAAAAATTCAGAGAGAAAAGTCTGCTGTTAGACCAGTTGATCGTAGACATAGAAATTTAAATTTAGCCTGAAAAACAGATAGGATATTAATGGGGAAGATGGAGAGTATAGTGGGAGGGTAAGGTAGGACATTTTTGGAACATGCAAAGGATCCACAAGTGCAAAAAAAAAAAACAAGCACATTTGAGGTATAGAGGATAGTCTGGAGTGACTGAGCATAGATTTTTTTCCTAGAAGTCCAGGAGAACAGGCAGAAAAAGGCCAGTTTATGGAATGCTTAATTAAGCTCTATGGTCATTAAGATTTGGGAAGCAACAGAGGATTTGGAAGGGAAACAACAAAGCCATAAATAGGATGATTATTCTAGCATTGGGGGTAAAACTTTTTGAGCAAGTAGTACGGTAAGAAGAAGACACCTGAGAAAGTACTAATACCAGACCTGGTGTAGTAGTAGAAGTGGAGAGGAGTGATAATCTATTATCAGAAATGCACTATTGTTCTTTCTTCCTAGGAATGTTAGTAGTTTTTTTTTAATTCTTAGATCTAATATTTGTCCATCTTGATGTCAAGTTAAAACTCTAGATCTTTTGGAATTTGACATAGAGGTAATTGTTATAAAAAAATATCCAAAGACCTTGTGTTGTGATTTAATAGAAATATTAAATCAAAGACAGAACTTCACTACCCATGGCTCTCTGCAGCCTCATAAACTTAGAAAAAGATACACCTACCCAAACACACATACCTACACCTACACAAAAGTGTATCTTTAGTCCACAATTACTATAGAAAGCTGGAAATATAATACTTGGCTCTAAGGAGACGTGAGGAATTATTAAAAACTTGTTTGAACATAGAAAACTTCAGGGAGTTCTATGTTTAAGGTCTTTCATGAAGGAATTAAGAATAAAAATTACTAGAACCATTTAACATTTTTAACATATTTTTTATCATCTTTCAGCTTATTACTGTAAATTTTATCCACTCTTAGCCAAATAGCTCCATAATTATTATCTTTTTCATTAACATAATTTCTTTGAATAAATTAACTTCTAACATTATCATGATTAATATTATTAGAAACTTGTCACTTCACCCAAAATAAGTTAAGAAGTCCTGTATACATTTGTAGATAAAAAATGTTATTAGAAACTTGCAGCACATAAACTCATCTGAAATGATTTGTATCTCAATAACAAACAATTTAAAAAAGGAATTGTGTTTCACTCATTGTAATGTACAAGAATGCTTGTGATAAAGTTACCAAAAGTCACTAGACATTCAGGGGACCTTTCATTACACCTTAAAAAGTTTATACCTCTAACACATGAGGCTAGAAAAATAATTCCTTCTGAAACTCTCAGAGAATATGTGATGGTTTTACTTCATATGACTCATAAAACTCAATTATAGTCAGTCATGTATTAATATAATCATGGCACCTATGGTTTCGTATTTTACAAGCTCCAGTGCATTTGCATCCTGAGGTATATATTAACATTTTAAAGATAAATTAACACATCCTGATACTTAATAAGTAGGAAATCATAGAAAAATGGACATTAAATTTTCCTTATAAAAAGGAACAAAGGTGGATTATATATTAGGTGTTCAAAACAGGAAAAGGCATCAATCAGTTTTCAAAAGCTAAATTTGTCTCAAGCTCATTATTATTCAAAGCAATGAATTTTCCCTGGTAACATGTCACAGAGGAATAAGGAATAGAAGTTCTAATGATAGCCCAGCAATATAGCACAGGATTTTAATTCAGTAATCTGGAGTTCATGCACATAAGACTGATTATAGGCACTAAAGTTAAATTCTATAACCATTTCGTATTTAAAGGAATGCTATGCGTTTCAGTAACACAAAATATGATGCTATATACACAAAATTAAGAAGCAGTTAGTGTATACTGCTTTACCAAACATAAAAGAACCATTAATTTTCCCCAAACTGAAACATGCAACAAAAGCATTTACAATTTCTCATTATGTGTAACATTGAAAAATTACAGCCAGTTAGTGATTTACAGACCTTATACTGATGAAAATTGGGGTGAAATCAGGGATAAACACCAACAAAGAGTGATATGAAGCATGAGCTTCTAAGTTTGACTCTAAAGCAAGTAATTCCAGAAAACCATTGACTATCAGATGTTTGCCTCCCTACAGGTACCTGGTTCATAGAAAACGAATAATGTGCGCATGTACAAATTTTAAAACTCAGCATTTTTTTGGAAAGATGAATATAATGCTCCAACCAATAAGTCTAAAGGATCCAATTACAGGGCCATGATGCTTACTGACTCCTTTGGTTTCAAAGTAATTTGAAATAACATGAAAACCTGAGCATGTTGAAAGGTATATGCTAATAATAAGTTATTTCTAAGAGTGGTGCATAGGCAAAGTGCTATTGGTTCACCACAGCAAGAAGGGAGATGTGACTCAGTCAAGCTAACCCCATCTAAATGACCACTTCGTTAGGCTTGGCCTTCTGCGTCAAGCCTATTCATGGCCGGCTTTGGCTGGTGATCTAAGAGCTGGTTCAGTGAGTTATGGCCACTGGTCTGCTTTCATTTAAAACATAAAGCATGAAGAATTGCCAAGAGCTTTAGCTAGTGTAATGGGTACTTAAAGGTTTACAGACTCATCTTCAGTAAAACAAATGACCAGTTTCTCAGTACCACTCACATCAACTGCAACATAATATTTTCTGAGGATATGGTACTTACAATGCTAGATACTATGATAAATATTTTATATAATCTAATTTAGTGCTAATAGAAACCCTATGAAGTGGACATTATTATTTTTATGGTATAGGTGGGAAATAAAAACCCAGAAAAAGAACAGAAAAGTGTTCAATGTAACAAAACTAGTAAGTCATAGAACCTGAAATGAAGGGTTTCAGACTCCTACATTGTAAGAACTTTATTGATCTATCTATGGCCTGATTTATTACTAACTATATAATACTTGACACTTGAATGTAACTTCATTGATTTCTTAATTTTAAGCATAAAGTAAAATCTACTGTATCACAAATAGTACAAAATTGACATTATATTTATTCAGAGTTCACATGATCTTAACTCTTCAAAACATTGTTGAGAACAGCAGCTTTCAGGCCACAGTTCAGGAAGTAGAAACCCTTACAGAGCCCAGTGGCCTCACTGAATTGAGGAACCAAAGATAGGTGCTTCAAGAGGCAACCTGGCTAGAATTGGGGGGCCAGATCCGAATGGGGCTCCACTTGAGGCTTTGACTAGTGCTGATCTGCTCATGCATGAGAAGAAACTTCGCACAGCAAGAGAAAGAACCACGCATAAAAATTTGGAGTATACACTGGGTTGTGAGTAGTTTGAATTTCCACAGCGAGAGTAGAAAGATCTTGTAATGCAATGTGTATCCAGTAGAATATTCCGGAGCATATTGCTTCGACTGTGAGCCTAAATTTGTCCTATTTTACAAGCTTATCTGAACCCATCTTAACAATGCTTAAATCAAGCCTCAAAAGCATCCAACACATGTGAGCGACCTACCTGCAAGCCAGAACAATTTTTAACATTATTAAAAGGAAGACAACAAAACACAGTGACCAAGGGGTTCTGGGAAGATCGCGACAGAAATCTCCTCCCAAAACCATATATATTTATGAAAATAGGACAAATACAACTATTCCTAAAAGAGAGACCAGAAGATGCAGTAAAATAGCCAGGCTACAGCTACACCTGCGAGAACTCAGCACCTCACGAAGCAGGTAAGATACAAAGCCGCAATGCGGCGGGACCCGAGCACACCCCCACCCCAGTGCACAGGCAGGAGGAAAAGATTCAGAGTGGGGAGGGAGTGGAAGCACAGACCCACCAAATAACCAGCTCTGGTGATCTGTGCTGGGATCAATGACACACATCACATGGAGAATCGGAGATTAGAGAAACAGAAGGTCAGGATCCGAGATGGGGACTGCAAGCGGGTCCCCTCAGCCGGTGCCCAGCAGGCTGGGAGTCGTGGGGAATTTCAGACCCCCTGGCTGGTAGCCAGGCAAAGCAGCTGCACCAAGGCTTCCCACACAGATCAGCAGCCTGCCATTCATTCCCATCACCCCCAGCCAGCACCGCAAAGGGTCCGGGATTGCCACTGCTGCAGAACAGTGGAGGAGCAGCCCCGCCCACAGCAACCTCACAGAATCTACTCCCGACTGGTGCATAGCTAAGCAGAAAGGACCCCAGAACCCACACCAAGGGCTGGTAGGCATCAATGGGACCAGGAGGCACCCAGCAAGACTTAAAACCCCCGCAGTGCTATAGGCTAGGCTGAGGGCAACCCCACACACAGGCAGCTCCAGGGATTATCTCAGAGACTGCTTCCTGGTGTGCGAGAAACAAGTTCAGGCCCCAGAGAAGGGCAAGGAGAACAACAAGCAGGAAGGGACTTTGTTTTCCCACCTGACACACGTGGTACATACCAGTGACCACTTCTATTACCATGAAAAGACAGAGGAATATGGTATAGACAAAGATTACCCAGACAACCCCAGAGAAACGGCCTGATGGGACGGACTTACACAATCTTCCTGAAAAAGAATTCAGAATAAAAGTCATAACCATGCTGATGGATCTACAGAGAAATATGCAAGAGCTAAGAGAGGAAGTGAGGAAAGACAATGCAGAAATCAGACAAGCGATCAACGGGCTTAAGAGCAGAATGGACGAGGTTCAAGAGACTGTTAATGGAATAGAAATCAGAGAACAGGAAGACAGAGAAGCTGAGGCAGAGAGAGATAAAAGGATCTCTAAGAATGAAAAAATATTAAGAGAACTGTGTGACCAATCCACACAGAACAATATTCGAATTATAGGAGTACCAGAGTAAGAAGAGAGAGAAAAAGGAGTAGAAAGTGTCTTTGAAGAAATAATTGCTGAAAATTTACCCCAGCTGGGGAAGGAAACAGTTTCTCAGTCCACGGAAGCCCACAGATCTCCCAACACAAGGGACCCAAGAAAGACAACACCAAGACACATAATAATTAAAATGGCAAAGATCAAAGATAAGGGCAGAGAATTAAAGGCAGCTAGAGAGACAAAAAAAAGATCACCTTCAAAGGAAAACCCATCAGACTATCATCAGACTTCTCAACAGAAACCTTACAGGCCAGGAGAGACGGCATGAAATAGTTAATGCAATGAAACAGAAGGGCCTTGAACCAAGAATACTGTATCCAGCACGATTATCAATTAAATTTGAGGGAGGGATTAAACAATTCCAAGACAAGCGAAAGCCAAGGGAATTTGCCTCCCACAAACCACCTCTACAGGATATCTTAAAGGGACTGCTCTAGATGGAAGCACCCCTAAGGCTAAAAAGAGGTCACCAGAGGAAATAAATTCATAGCAAAGAAAGCAGACCATCCAAATACTAACTAAAGGCAAAAAGTAAAATCAACAATCCACAAAAACAGTCAAAGGAAATGTAAAAGAGTACAGAATAAAACACCTAGTACAGAAAGAATGGAGGAGGAAGAAGAATAAGAGAGAGAAATAAAGAATCATCAGACTGCGCTTATAATAGCTTAACAATAGAGTTAAGTTAGACTCTTAAAGAGTAAAGAAGCTACCCTTGAACCTTTGGTAACCACGAATCTAAAGCCAGCAATGGCAATAAGTACATATCTATCCATAATCACCCTAAATGTAAATGGACTGAATGAACCAATCAAAAGACACAGAGTAATAGAATGGATAAAAAGCAAGAGCCATCTATATGCTGTTTACAAGAGGCTCACCTCAAACCCAAAGATATATATTTCATGCAAGCAACAAGGAGAAAAAAGAAGGTGTTGCAGTACTTGTATAACACAAAAAAAACTTCAAAACAAAGAAAGTAGCAAGAGATAAAGAAGAATATTATATAATGGTAAAGGGGTCAGTCCAACAAGAGGATATAACCATTATAAATATATATGCACCCAACACATGAGCGCTGACATATGTAAACAAATACTAACAGAATTAAAGGGGTAAACAGAAAGCAATGCATTCATTTTAGGAGACTTCAACACACCACTCACTCCAAAGGACAGATCAACCAGACAGAAAATAAGTAAAGACACAGAGGCACTGAACAACACACTAGAACAGATGGACCTAACAGACATCTACAGAACTCTACACCCAAAAGCAGCAGGATACACATTCTTCTCAAGTGCACATGGAACATTTTCCAGAATAGACCACATACTAGGCTACAAAAACCTCAGTAAATTCAAAAAGATTGAAATTCTACCAACCAACTTCTCAGATCACAAAGGTATAAAACTAGATATAAATTGTACAAAGAAAACAAAAAGGCTCACAAATACATGGAGGCTTAATAACATGCTCCTAAATAATCAATGGGTCAATGACCAAATTAAAACAGAGATCAAACAATACATGGAGACTAATGACAACAACAACACAAAGCCGCAACTTCTGTGGGACACAGCAAAAGCAGTTCTAAGAGGAAAGAATATTGTAATCAGGCCTATTTAAAGAAGGAAAAACAATTCCAAACGAATAGTCTAAAGACACAATTATTGAAATTGGTAAAAGAACAATGAGGCCCAAAGTCACCAGAAGGAGGGACATAATAAAGATTAGAGAAAAAATAAATAAAATTGAGAAGAATAAAACAATAGAAAAAATCAATGAAACCAAGAGCTGGTTTTTTTGGAAAAAATAAACAAAATGAATAAACCCCTAGCCAGACTTATTAAGAGAAAAAGAGAATCTATGCACATAAACAGAATCAGAAATGAGAAAGGAAAAATAGCAACAGACCCCACAGAAATACAAAGAATTATAAGAGAATACTATGAAAATCTAAATGCTAACAAGCTGGAATACCTAGAAGAAATGGACAACTTCTTAGAAAAATACAACCTTCCAAGACTGACCAAGCAAGAAACAGAAAACCTAAACAAACCATTTACCAGCAAAGAAATTGAATCGGTAATCAAAAAACTACCTAAGAACACAACCCCCGGGCCAGATGGATTCACCTCTGAATTTTACCAGACATATAGAGAAGAAATAACACCGATTCTCCTTAAAGTTTTCCAAAAAATAGAAGAGGAGGGAATACTTCCAAACTCATTCTATGAAGGCAGAATCACTCTAATACCAACACCAGGCAAAGACCTCACTAAAAAAGAAAATTACAGACCAATATCCCTAATGAACATAGATGCAAAAATACTCAACAAAATATTAGCAAACCGAATTCAAAAATACATCAAGAAGGCCAGACTTCCGGGAAGATGGCGTCGTGGGCAGGGCAGTGGAAATCTCCTCCCGTAACCATACATATTTATGAAAATACAACAAATACAACTATTCCTAAAAGACAGACGAGAAGATACAGGACGACACCAGCCTGCATCTACATCTGAGAGGACGTGGTACCCCACGAGGCGGGGAAGATACAGAGCCACGACCCGGCGGGACCCGAGCCCTCCCCCACCCCAGCGCACCGGCGGGTGGGAGGATTCAGAGCCAGGAGGGAGTGGAAGTACAGGCCCGCGAAATAACCAGCCCTGGTGATCTGCACTGGGAGCGCTGACACACATTGCACAGTGGATCAGAGATTGGAGAGACAGAGGGTGGAGGATATGAGCCAGGAAACACACCCAGGTCCTCGCAGCCAGCTCCCCAGGACAAAAGAAAAGTGTGCGCTTAGGAGCAGGATCATCCCAGCACACTCAGCCCAGCAGGCTGGGAGTCCTCGGGAATTTCGGACATCTTGGCTCAAGACTGGGGAAAAGTAGCCGCACTGAAACTTCACATAGAGTTCAACAGGCTCCCATTCGTTCCTGCCCCGGTCAGAGCTACAAAAGGCCCTGCGGATAGTGCAGCAACAGCGCCACCTACAGCATCCCCACAAAATCTACTACCGGTGGGCGTTTTTTTTTTTTTCTCTCTCTCTCTTTTCTTTTCTTTTCTTTGTTTCTTTTTTTTTTTTTTGCTTTTCTTTCTTTTTTCTCTTTTTAAAAGTCTTAAAGAGCCCAGCTGACATAAGTGGCACCTACCAGCGACCACTTTTATTGCCATGAAAAGACAGAGGAATATGGTACAAACAAAACTTACCCAGACCCAGACAACACCAGAGAGGGAACTGGAACCGGAAGGGAGGGAAATGCACAACCTTCCTGAAAAAGAATTCAGAATAAAAGTCAAAACCATAGATGTACAGAGAAATATGCAAGAGCTGAGGGAGGAACTGAGGGAAATGAGGAAAGACAATGCAGAAATCAGACAAGCGATCGATGGGCTTAGCAGCAGACTGTATGAGATGCAAGAGACTGTTAATGGAATAGAAATCAGAGAACAGGAATACAGAGAAGCTGAGGCAGAGAGAGATAAAAGCATCTCTAGGAATGAAAGAATATTAAGAGAATTGGGTGACCAATGCACACGGAACAATATTCGCATTATAGGAGGACCCGAGCAAGAAGACAGAGAAAAAGGGATAGAAAGTGTCTTTAAAGAAATAATTGCTGAAAACTTCCTCATGCTGGGGAAGGAAATAGTCTCACAGTCCACGGAAGCCCACAGATCTCCCAACACAAGGGACCCAAGGAAGACAACACCAAGACACATAATAATTAAAATGGCAAAGGTCAAAGATAAGGACAGAGAATTAAAGGCAGCTAGAGAGAGAAAAAAGATCACCTACAAATGAAAACCAATCAGACTATCACCAGACTTCTCAACAGAAACCTTACAGACCAGAAGAGAATGGCATGATATATTTAACATAATGAAACAGAAGGGCCTCAAACCAAGAATATTGTATCCAGCACAATTATCATTTAAATATGACGGAGGAATTAAACAATTTCCAGACAAGCGAAAGTTAAGAGAGTTTGCCTCTCATAAACCACCTCTACAGGATGGATATCTTAAATGGGCTTCCCTAGAGGGAAGCACTCCTAAGGCTAAAAAGATGTCACCTGAGAAAATAAAATCATAGCAAAGAAAGCAGATCATCCAAATACTAACTAAAGGCAAAGAATAAAACACCTAGTATAGAAAGAATGGAGGAGGAAGAATAAGAAGGGAGAGAAATAAAGAAACATCAGACGGTGTTTACAATAACTTAACAAGAAAGTTAAGTTAGATTGTCAGATAGTAAAGAAGCAACCCTTAAACCTTTGGTAACCACGAATGTAAAGCCAGCAATGGCAATAAGTACATATCTATCGATAATCACCCTAAATGTAAATGGACTGAATGCACCAATCAAAAGACACAGAGTAAAAGAATGGATAAAAAAGCAAGACCCAACTGTATGCTGCTTACAGGAGACTCACCTCAAACCCAAAGATATACACAGTCTAACAGTGAAGGGATAGAAAAAGATATTTCATGCAATCAACAAGGAGAAAAAAGCAGGTGTTGCAGTACTTGTATCAGGCAAAACAGACTTCAAAAAGAAGAAAGTAGCAAGAAATAAAGAAGCACATTACATAATGATAAAGGGGTCAGTCCAACAAGAGGATATAACCCTTTTAAATATATTGCACCCAACGCAGGAGTGCCAGCATATCTGAAACAAATACTAACAGACTTAACGGAGGAAATAGATAGCAATGCATTCATTTTAGGAGACTTCAACACACCACTCATTCCAAAGGACAGATCAACCAGACAGAAAATAAGTAAAGACACAAAGACACTGAACAACACACTAGGACAGATGGACCTAACAGACATCTACAGAACCCTACACCCAAAAGCAACAGGATACACATTCTTCTTAAGTGCACATGGAACATTTTCCAGAATAGACCACATACTAGGCCACAAAAAGAACCTTAGTAAATTTAAAAAGATTGAAATTCTACCAACCAGCTTCTCAGATCACAAAGGTATAAAACTAGAAATAAATTTTAGAAAGAAATCAAAAAGGCTCACAAATACATGGAGACTTAACAACAGTCTCCTAATTAATCAATGGGTTAACGACCAAATTAAAACAGAAATCAAAGAACATATGGAGACTAATGACAACAACAACACAAAGCCGCAACTTCTGTGGGACGCAGCAAAGGCAGTTCTAAGAGGAAACTATACTGTAATCCAGGCCTATTTAAAGAAGGAAGATCATTCCCAAATGAATAGTCTAAAGACACAATTACTGAAATTGGAAAAAGAAGAACAAATGAGACCCAAAGTCACCAGAAGGAGGGACATAATAAAGATCAGAGAAGAAATAAATAAAATTGAGAAGAATAAAACAATAGAAAAAATCAATGAAACCAAGAGCTGGTTCTTTGAAAAAATAAACAAAATAGATAAACCCCTAGCCAGACTCATTAAGAGAAAAAGAGAATCTACACAGATAAACACAATCAGAAATGAGAAAGGAAAAATAACGACGGACCCACACAGAAATACAAAGAATTATAAGAGAAATTATGAGAATCCATATGTTAACAAGCTGGAAAACCTAGAAGAAATGGACAACTTCTTAGAAAAATACAACCTTCCAAGACTGACCAAAAAAGAAACAGAAAAACTAAACAGACCAATCACCAGCAACAAAATTGAAGCGTTAATCAAAAACTACCCAAGAACAAAACCCCCGGACCAGATGGATTCACCTCTGAATTCTACCAGACATATAGAGAAGAAATAACACTAATTCTCCTTAAAGTTTTTCAAAAAATAGAAGAGGAGGGAATACTTCCAAACTCATTCTATGAAGCCAGCATCACTCTAATACCAAAACCAGGCAAACACCTCACCAAAAAAGAAAATTACAGACCAATATCCCTGAGGAACGTAGATGCAAAAATACTCAACAAAATATTAGCAAACCAAATCCAAAAATACATCAAGAGGATCATACACCATGATCAAGTGGGATTCATCCCAGGGATGCAAGGATGGTACAACTTTCGAAAATCCATCAACATCATCCACCACATCACAAAAAGAAGAACAAAAACCACATGATCATCTCCATAGATACTGAAAAAACATTTGACCAAATTCAGCATCCATTCATGATTAAAACTCTCAACAAAATGGGTAAAGACGGCAAGTACCTCAACATCATAAAGGCCATATATGACAAACCCACAGGTAAAATCATACTAAACAGCGAGAAGCTGAAAGCTTTTCATCTAAGATCAGGAACAAAACAGGGATTCCCACTCTCTCCACTGTTATTCAACATAGTACTGGAGGTCCTAGACATGACAGTCAGAAAAAACAAAGAAATACAAGGCATCCAGATTGGTAAAGAAGAAGTCAAATTGTCACTATTTGCAGATGACATGATATTGTACATAAAAAACCCTAAAGACTCCACTCCAAAACTACTAGAACTAATATCTGAATTCAGCAAAGTTGCAGGATACAAAATTAACACACAGAAATCTGTTGCTTTCGTATACACTAACGATGAACTAACAGAGAGAGAAATCAGAAAAACAATTCCATTCACAATTGCATCAAAAAGAATAAAATACCTAGGAATAAACCTAATGAAGGAAGTGAAAGACCTGTACTCTGAAAACTACAAGACACTCCTAAGAGAAATTAAAGAGGACACTAACAAATGGAAATGCATCCCATGCTCTTGGCTAGGAAGAATAAATATTGTCAAAATGGCTATACGACCTAAAGCAATCTACAGATTCAACACAATCCCTATCAAACTACCAACAGCTTTCTTCAATGAACTGGAACAAATAATTCTAAAATTCATATGGAACCACAAAGACCCCGAATAGCCAAAGCAATCCTGAGAAGGAGGAATAAAATGGGGAATTACGCTCCCTGACTTCAAGCTCTACTACAAAGCCACAGTAATCAAGACAATTTGGTATTGGCACAAAAACAGACCCACAGACCAGTGGAACAGAATAGAAAATCCAAACATTAACCCAAACATATACAGTCAATTAATATTTGATAAAGGAGCCTTGGATATACAATGGGGAGATGACAGCCTCTTCAGCAGCTGGTGTTGGAAAAACTGGACAGCTACATGTAAGAGAATGAAACTGGACTACTGTCTAGCCCCATACACAAAGGTAAACTCAAGGTGGATCAAAGACCTGAATGTAAGTCATGAAACCATAAAACTCTTAGAAAAAAATATAGGCAAAAATCTCTTGGACATAAACATGAGCAACTTCTTCATGAACATATCTCCCCGGGCAAGGGAAACAAAAGCAAAAATGAACAAGTGGGACTATATCAAGCTGAAAAGCTTCTGTACAGCAAAGGACACCATCAGTAGAACAAAAAGACATCCTACAGTATGGGAGAATATATTCATAAAAAACGTATCTGATAAAGGGTTGACATCCAAAATATATAAAGAACTCATGCACCTTATCAAACAGAAAGCAAATAATCCAATTAAGAAATGGGCAGAAGACATGAATAGACACTTCTCCAAAGAAGAAATTCAGATGGCCAACAGGCACATGAAAAGATGCTCCACATCGCTAATCATCAGAGAAATGCAGATTAAAACCACAATGAGATATCACCTCACACCAGTGAGGATGGCCAACATCCAAAACACAAACAACAACAAATGTTGGCGAGGATGTGGAGAAAAGGGAACCCTCCTACACTGCTGGTGGGACTGCAAATTAGTTCAACCATTGTGGAAAGCAGTATGGAGGTTCCTCAAAAAACTCAAAATAGAAATACCATTTGAATTTGACCCAGGAATCCCACTCCTAGAAATTTACCCTAAGAATGCAGCAGCCCAATTTGAAAAAGACATATGCACCCCTGTGTTTATCGTAGCACTATTTACAATAGCCAAGAAATGGAAGCAACCTAAGTGTCCATCAGTAGATGAATGGATAAAGAAGAAGTGGTACATATACACAATGGAATATTATTCAGCCATAAGAAGAAAACAAATCCTACCATTTGCAACAACATGGATGGAGCTAGAGGGTATTATGCTCAGTGAAATAAGCCAAGCCGAAAAAGACAAGTATCAAATGATTTCACTCATATGTGGAGTATAAGAACAAAGAAAAAAACTGAAGGAACAAAACAGCGCAGACTCACAGAACCCAAGAACGGACTAATAGTTACCAAAGGGAAAGGGACTGGGGAAGATGGGTGGGAAGGGAGGGATAAGGGGGAAAAAGGGGCATTACGATTAGCAGATGTAATGTTGGGGGGGGCACGGGAAGGGCTGTACAACTCAGAGAAGACAAGTAGTGATTCTATATCATCTCATTATGCTGATGGACTGTGACTGTAATGGGGTTGGTGGGGGAGACCTGATGAAGGGGGTAGTTTAATAACCATAATATTGCACATGTAATTATAGATTAATGATACCAAAATAAATTATTTAAAAAATGCATCAAGAAGATCATACACCATCATCAAGTGGGATTCATCCCAGGGATGCAAGGATGGTACAACATTAGAAAATCCATCAACATCATCCACCACATCAACAAAAAGAGGAACAAAAACCACATGATCATCTCCATAGATGCTGAAAAAGCATCTGACAAAATTCAACATCCTTTCATGATAAAAACTCTCAGCAAAATGGGTATAGAGTGCTAGTACCTCAACATCATAACGACGAGAAGTACATCAACCTTAAAAACGAGAAGCTGAAAGCTCTTCATCTAAGATAGGGAACAAGACAAGGATGCCCACTCTCTCCAGTGTTATTCAGCATAGTACTGGAGGTCCTAGTCACGGCAGTCAGACAAAACAAAAATACAAGGCATCTAGATTGGTAAAGAAGAAGTCAAATTGTCACTATTTGCAGATGCATGATATTTTACATAAAAAACCCTGAAGACACCACTCCAAAACTACTAGAACTAATATCTGAATTAGTGGGGGGGGACTTGATGAAGTGGGGAGTTTTGTAACCATAATGTTGCACATGTAACTGTAGATTAATGATATCAAAATTTAAAAAATCAAAAAAAAATACAGTGACCAAAAAGACATGAGGCATCCAGTTAAAAATGAGCAGATATAAAAAGCAGGAAAATATAACCTAATAGGGAGAAAATTGACCATTAGAAGCAGACACAAAAATGACAGAAATGATGGAACCGGAGAACAAGGATTAGTAAACAGATATCAAAATATATTTCACTTACCTTTAAAAGGGTAGAGAAAAACATTAGCAATGATTTCAGAAATCGAAAATTAAAAAAAGACTCAAATTCAAATTCTAGAGCAGGGTTGGAATTTTTTTTCTTAAAAGGGCCAGATGGTGAATATTTTAGGGCTTATGGGGTGTTTGATCTCTGTTGCAACTACTTACCTCTGCCCTTATAGCCCAAAAGCAGCCATAGACATTACTTAAATGAACAGGCATGCCTAGTTTTCCTCGGCATTTTCATTACAAACTATAATTCAAATACATGTTTGCTGATTCAAGAAACCAAGTTTTTACCTATTTGGTATACTTCCTTTCAAACTTGATACAGTGAGTCTAACAAGAGCAAAAATAATATTTATTGAGAAATCAACTCTGTGTTAGGCACTGCACTCGATATTATATCATATGTTGTTTCATTTAATTACAACATCTCAATTAGGTAAGAATAACTTTCCTCATTTTGTGGATGGAAAAACCAGAACTCACATACTTAACACAGAATGGTTGCATAGCAACCAGTAACAGTAGAAAAGGACACACATTCAGGTGTTTTGGATTTATAGGCTGTATTCACCCATGGATCTTGGTTTATGGATGGAGATCTGAAGAAGAAATAAGGCATATGCATTATATAACTAGTAACCATGCAGTTTAGGAATATTTGAAATATACAAACTCATTGAAAAGAAGGAAAATGAAACTTTTAATATAACCATTAGGTCAAGCAATTGCTGGCACCATACAAATTAAATCTCAAAGTTGTGTAATAGCTCCAAGTATGGTTCTAAAACTAAGAATCATAAAATCATAAAGTTGTGAAAGCATTTACAAATCACAGAGTCCAGTTTATTCCTTTTGGACAAATGGAAACGCAGCCCAGAATGTTAAATCATTTGCCTAAAATAACATCATTGCTTATTGACCCTTTCTTCTAAGCCATTCCCAATTCCATTCTAGAAAATATAAATTATTCATGCAATAAAACAAACCCAATTTTGGCAGGTCAGAGATTTCAGTGAGATGTGAATTGGTTAAGGATTGTGATTTATAAATTGAGGCAGGTATCCAGATTGCCTTATCTCAGCTGTCCTTCTGTGAAACACACTATTGTGATTACCTAAGTTGATCTCTATTCCATCCCATTCAACAGTCATTGGGTATATCATGAGAAGGAGGGTGAATTACTGTGACACAGTGCCAAATTCTGAAAATCAAAGAATGTTAGAGAGGAAACGTATATAGAGATCATTTCTTCTTATTTGCCAGATGTAAAAGAAGTCATAATCGTTTGTGACCATATTCTGAAGGATTGAATATAAATTATGCTTCATTTTATGTGAACTCTCAACAGCATAAATGTCAACCATATACATATATCAATATACACATGCACAAATGCTCTAATATAAGCCCCATGAAGGCAGGGGCTACATTATTCTCACACATTCTCAGAAGCTACACAGTAGCTGGCAGTAGAGACTTGTTTATTATTGGTGAATGAAAAAAAGGGGTGAAAAAGCAAAAACGCAAAGAAAAGAATAGCTCTAAGTCAGTATTAACTAGGATTTAAAGTACTAATATAGAAAAGATAAATAGTAATAATAAATAATATTTATGGATTGATTTCCTTGTGTTAGTCATCATGACTAGTGCTTTTCTACATTTTTCTTTCTTTCAATTCTACCTTGGGTCCTACACAAAATTGGAATTTTATCCCCCTTCTGTTTAGACCACACAAGTCTTAAATGTTTTAATCTCAGATATTTAAGGACAGGAAAAGTATCTGTCAAAAGATTATACATGACTCCCAGGGTTTAGAATAGTAATGGAAGATAGTATTGATCAATAAATGCCAGCAGTTTGTGTGCATGTGTATGTGTGTGTGTGTTTGTGTATGGTGCAGCAGTAGTGGTAGCCCTAGATCTGAGCTTACCTTCACTCTATCTGAAGTTAAAAGCTCAAAGCAAGTTTGAACTCTAAGCAAGTTTGAGCAAGCTGGTATTGTTGCTTCCAATTTCAGGCCATTTACTCAGGAAACTGATGGAAATTTCCTGGTTATTTTTTAAATCTTTGGGGCTGGGAGAGCAGAGGTAGGTTTTAATGATATAAATTTACTCAAAGCCTTCCAGGGGTTCAATTCCACTAGTCCTTGCTGAGCAGAAGTCCATGTCTTGGCATTTTAACAGACTCTAAAGGAAGAGACACCCCCTCCCACAAAGATTAAACAAAGATAGAGGAGACTCTGAAAACAGACATGCATATTTTCAAGTTGCTAAGAGAATAAATCTTAAATTTCTTTCATGAGAAAAAAAATGTTGTAACTCTGTATATGTTGACAGTTAACTAGACTTATTGTGGTGATCATTTCACTATATATACAAATATCAAATCATCGTGTGGTACACCTGAAAGTGATATATGTCAATTATACCTCAATAAAAAATTTTTAAGACATCGGATTGCATTTGTTATTCATCCTTCCCTAAAACATTCTTACTATAACCAACAGGAATGTTCTTTTATTGAAGAAAATAGTGACTCTTCCCTGCTTAAGAAGGATTTGTTAATTAATTAATTTGTTAATATTCTATAGTCTGCATAACAAGGAAAAATTAATGGAAAATAATAGATAATTCAAGCTGTCATTACGTAGAAGAGTAATAGTAACCCAAATAAGTTAATAATCCTTATACACAATCCTACGAAGTGAAAACTATCGTCATTCCCAGTGGTAGAAACTGAGATTCAGAGATCATAAATAATTTTCCTGAGATCTCAAATCTAGCCAAGTGGTAAAACCAGGTTCAAACATAGGTTTTCTGATTCCAGAGGCCATTGTATTAAATACCATGTGGTCCTTCCTTCTCACATTGACACCAAATGAGAAAGAACCATCACCTGAATGCATTTCTGCAGAGTCCTTCCCGTTTCTCAGGTACTCCCCTGGCATATATTACACCTGTTAATTTGTTTCTTCTTCACGTTTCCTCTTCACACTGAGATCTGGCCAGAAGCCTGGAATAAGGCCCAGGCCCTGCAGCCCCATCCAGCTGATGTGCACCCCAACAACCCCCTGAGCTCTTCACAGGAGAAAATAAGAAAGTCTGAGCTTATTTCCCTTTAATTCCCCGTATTTCAGAGTTCTAGCAATCAACCTATTTATATTCTCATGTGTCCATAGCCTGCCCATTAACAACAACCGATGTATTCACTATCTTTCACCACCTGGTTTTGCCACTTACTACTTGAAACTTTGGATAAATTATATAAACTGTATAAGGAACATCTGCAAAATAGACCTCTAAGAGTACAGAACTCATAAAATTGTAAGAATTCAGGGAGATAATTTGTTTAAAACACATAGTAGCAAACAGAAACTGTTCAATGAGTGGAGAACATTATTATGGAATTTTTATTGTAGGAGACTTTTTTTTTCCTATCTGTTCTAGTTCTCATGTTCTTTTTATATCACAAAGGAAGGGCTCAGTGTAACAGCACACAGGCATGTCCCCAAACTTTAGTTCTCATTAATTGAGTCTAGGCTTCTCTAGGAATAAAACGTATATACATGATTCCTGAATTGCGTTTTGAAACAGGGAAGAGTCTGGAATATTTTATTTCCTCAATTAATGCCCCCAGTCATGTGGTAGGTTGTAAAATCACTATAAATTTTTCACCTCTGCATATCATGCCATTGGAATGTGACCTCAATCTTCCTCTTTAGAGCTGGAATCCAAGTTTGCCATGAGTTGTGCTCTGGCCAATGAGACATTAGCAACCACGAAGCAAGCAGATGCTTGAAAAGCTCTTGCAAGTTAAGGCTTTCCAATTCTTGCTGTTGCGATACCTACCGTAAGAAAAAGCCTGGGCTAGTCTCCGAAATGACAAGGGACACATGCCTCAGTCATCCTAATCACTCTGGCCAATGCCTGCCAACCACTAGAAATATGAATGCAGTCATCCTAGATAATCCACCTGGCAGCTGACCTGTTGACTGACCACATGTGCATGCGAGAACCCACAGAGATCAACCAAACCGGTCCAGAGCAGAAGACATAGCCACCCAAACCAGGAGGTAAATAGATGATTGCCATTTGGCCATTATATTTGAGAGTGGTTAACTATGAAATAATTCTTAACTGATACAAATACTGGTACCAAGGGTGAGATGCCAGTATAAGAAAAACCTAAGAATGTGGCATCATCTTTGCAACTGGCCAGTAGGCAGGAGGAAAAGTGGAAAAGTAACAAGCAATTACCAAAGGCAAGTAAAGCAATGAGGAACTATTAGAGGAGGGTATAAAAGCAGTGAGGAAACTACTGTAGCAGACTGGAAATATGTTGACTGTATTATATAGTAGGAAAACAATTTGTACAACAGTCACTTGAAATAACTTGGAAGATAAAAAAATGTACTAATGTAATTTTGGATTTGGCTAAGGAGCAGTCCAAAGAAAATTCTGAAAGTAGCAGTTTGGTAATCCTAGCCACATTTGATAAAGTATAAGCAGAGAGAGAGATTAGCTAGTGAAAGAGCCTAGAGATGATTTTGCAAGCAAAATTTGGGGAAATATAGAGGGAACAGGACTTGTTATATGGGAATGCTTTTTTGTTTTTTCATTCCTAGCATTTTGGCCTATAAAGATTCTAATGAAAGACGTGATCTCAGGGTAAAAAACAAGTCAATGGTGTGGCTATAACATCCTTTGATAAGATTTCCCAAATATTTAAGGCATGACCAATGACCATCTCAATTAGACAAAATTTTTCTAAAACATCTTTAAAAGCATGGTCTCAGAGAAGCCTAACCCAAAAATAGTTGTAAAGGTATGTATACATAGAAAGGAGCATGTTTTAAAAATAACTGTGTGTCTGACTTTTTTTCAAACCAAATGCATTAAATATGATACACAGGAATCTCCAAAAGTGATTAAGAGAGCTATATCAGTAAAACAAACAAACAAAGACTACTAGTTGGAGTAATGGGATATTGGTCAAGTTGTAAAAACAGACTTTTGGTCCTCTGAATTTTTTCTGACAGGAAGCAGTCTGAGGAAACTATTCAAGTTCAAACAAAGCCACTCTTTTAATGAAAAAGGGAAGATGTTTTCAGCCACAAACACAGAGTATGGAGCCACAAGCCAGACAACAATGAATCAGGGAGCCATTTCCATTAAGCAGTACACTACAGTAGACTGAGGAAAGACCATGGAATTCTCTTTGCTTCCAGAGTAGGGAGAACTGGTAATATTTCTCCTGCAAGATTTCAGAATTGTTATGGACCAGTGATGGTGCTATGTCTCCTGTTCTTGTACTTTTGGCTTGGAAGAGTCTGTTGGAGTTATCTCACCCCTATATCACCACTGTACATTCATGTTGTGTAGAAGATAACTTTTCCTTTTGTTTCATTAGATTCTGGATCCCAAGGAGCCACAGAAGAGCCACTTCTAGATCTGCACATGATACAAAACCCTGGACATCATCCCTAATGCTATAATTAGATAAGAGATTTGACATCCTGGGATGAGGGTGAAGACATGTGAGAGAGATATAAACATTGGTGACCAGAGGGCACACCATGGTGGAATATAAAATAATCCACAATTTTTTCCTATTCCTATACCTGCACTTCTGCAATTTGACTGCAGATCCACTAAGAGGTAGAAACTCTAAAATCTGGGTTGACACTGTAACTTGCTTTGCCTCATGTAACATTAGTAAACACAAAGCAAGCAAAAGACTAAATAATTTTGGTACATTGGGGATTGCCCACTTCTGCTGCTTTAGTACCCTGTAACTGTCAGCATGTAAAGCTGAGGTTTTCACCCTTCTTAACAGTCTTAGCAATTGCCATACCCATGAGATCAGCCTAACTGTAGCTGCTGTCTTACTGGTGAGTTTACCTTACATTCAGAAGGTAAATCTGAGCACACATCATTTATTTCTTAGCACTTTCCCCTTTTGAGCAATTTTTTCATAGAAATCAGCAGTTTCACTCTGCTCTTCTCATGCATACATCTTACAGAGCTAGGGAGGCACTGCGTGCAGAAAAGGCAGCATTGAGCAGGACTGCACTCTGTCTAAGCATCACGTTTGCCCAAATAGATAAGCCAAATCCCTCCTCCAGTGTAATCTTTATGGTAATAAATGTGTAAAAAGAGTGATATTTTGGCACCCATATTCCTTTTCTTATGACTCAGTTGGATCATAAGATGGAAAGGGAGGGCAGGTATTATTATTTGACCCCTCATAGATCCCAGCAATGAAAAGGTAATTAAGGTTCAAGTGAATTTTGTTCTTCTCTGAAAGAATGCAGGAAGACTTTGATAATTGTTACATGTCTGGCACTAGTAGATAGTTGTGTGAACAAAAGCATTCATTATTGATAGTGGTAGTAGTCAAAACAGGATTCCTCCCATGCAGATGATTGTTTTGACTTTGGAATGCCCCTTTCTAGGAATCAACACATAGCAAACCTGAAATGCTGTTCCTGGGAAGATAAGACTATACATCAATTTCTTTTATCCAGTATCTCTGAAGGATCATTATGTTGCTCGTGCTTATTTTTTCCTAACCAGTGCAATACTGCTTCAACAAAGCTAGTAGCCCTTGCCCTTTGGTTACAGTTACATGAGTTATACAGTCATTTCTCCAGTTTCTGAGGAAAGCAGTGAAGTTGTCTGGAGTTATAACTTTTGCAGATCACAAACAAAGATGAGAAGGGCAAGTGAGAAAAGCAGATTTGACCCACCATTGGTTGTGTGACATTATAGGTGGATGGAAGATATTAAACAGATATATCAGTTAGAAGGCTGCTACTTGTCTGTCTTGGCCTCTGCTAATCTTCACACCCATAACAATGTCTAGGAGATGATGTATCTAATGAAGGAGAAAAGAAAGAAGAGGCAGTATTGTTCACATGATTTGTGCTATATTCTGGTCTCATCTTGGTTAACAGTACACTATTTCCTTAGAGCAGAGATCTAACTGCAGATTTTTCTATGTCTGTGGTAAGCCTTCAGCAAAAAGACAAATAGAGCAATACATCAGTAATATTCGATGATGTAACAGCTAACAGCCTGTGCTACAATATCTAAGACTTCCTGGGTGTTAGTTCGATTTCATGGAAATAACAAGAAAGAATCAGAACTATCTCCATGTGCTTTTCAGACACACCTAAATGGAAGCAAGGAAAAACAAACAAAATCACTTGACACTTCAGAGAAAACTCTAAGCAAAATGGTTGACTACTTTACATACAGGCAATTCTCAGGTAACTGCGAGGCATTGAATGCTCGGCACCCTTGTTTAGCTGGCCTCTTGTTTTGCTGGCACTCCTGTCTGGCTGGCCAGCTATGCTGACAGTATAAATCAAGGGATTCGTAGATTGACCACATGCCCGCGGCTTTTCTGTTTTGGTTTTGTTTTGGAACAGAGACAGGAAAGTTGACTGGGGCTCCAGGGATCTATGAAAAAAAAAAAGACAGAAAAGGAGGAGGGGAGAGAAATTTGCAGTGATAAGGGTTTTCTGCTGTAAGAGTCATGAGATAATATGAGTGATTCTGGCTGAAGCAAGCTGGCTATGCAAGTCAAGAAGTAATCCACAGGGATGCCAGAATAACATCTCCTGAGACAGGTCTCTAAATTACATCAAAAACTTCTACGAAGGATGTGTAAGTATTATTAGACAAACAAGAAACAATTGTTTGAGTCTTTTTTGTGTATTTTAACCTGATTTGCATAAGTGCTTAGGAATATGATCCTGTATTACATGTATGGAGAATAATATAAATATCAGCCATATACTTCAAAATATTCTGAATTTAAAACTATAATTAGAATAATTCAGGAAGTACTTTTAGCTGTTGGTGTTTTAAAGTAGCTCAGCTCAATAATTAATA
Organism: Smutsia gigantea; assembly: GCA_032199065.1. NCBI lineage: Eukaryota > Metazoa > Chordata > Mammalia > Pholidota > Manidae > Smutsia > Smutsia gigantea. The sequence continues at coordinate 717,401 of JAVSCE010004904.1, read as the reverse complement.
AATAGAAAATAAGGCATAAAGACAACTAAATAAACATTTTTTGGCTGTTAAGACAGAGTGTATACCAAGCAGTTTAATATTGGATTTGCTATCTACTTTTCCAAACGGGGTCCTAGATAGGGGTTTAAGATCCTTCTGAATTTGTTTTGCAAAAGAATTACAGGGGTGGGGGATGTTAATTTAATTCAAAGCTCTTAAAATATTTCCAAAATTATATGTTTGATTAGCAACATGTCCCTATATGACTGTTGAACTTCTTACTTTCAGAGTGAAAAGGGGTAAGCAACCTCATGATGCAGGATTTGCATTAGACTTATGACATCTTCAAAAATTCATGAATCTTGCTTTTTATAAAACATGATAATGAAAACACCTTTTAAAATGTCCTTATTTAATGCCTGCTTTCAAAAGACTTTTTTTTCTCCTAAAACCGGAAAAAGTGAGGCCTCCAACTATGATCGCTCAGTTTCACACCATTTTCTTTGGATCAGTCAGAATGTTCTTCCTCGGGGTGTTAGGCTTTGCAGTTTATGGGAATGAGGCTTACACTTCAGTTGTGATCCAGACTAGAGAGAAATAAACCTCTTCTATTACAATAAGTTCAGGCCAATCACTCTGCAAGTAAGTTTTTCTGCAGATAAAACTGCTTTCTTTTTAAATAATGTCAGAATAAGATGAACACCCTTCATGGGTGCTTTTTCTAGAATTATGACTTTTTCTCTAACAAGTCATATATTTCAGGCATATTAATTTGAGTTTGTCGAGAGTTTCTTTCAACTCTAGCATTCTATTATCTATTGATGTTAGAAATGGGCTCCTGACCGGTAATCAGAAAATGAAAATTGGGTACCAACTAAAAGAGAGTACTTCATCATTATTAGTAATTGGTAGTCAATGACGGTAAAGTACGACTACATTTTCCACAATTACTTTATGTTTAAAGTTTTAAACACCTTCGTAATTAAATTATATGTTCAATACCTTCATTATATTATTTTCATTGCTTACAAGACTTACAAAACTTAGAATTTTTAAGTTAGCCTCTGAAAGTCAGTGAATTTTTTTTTAGTTATTTTTGATAACATATTGACTGATTTGACTAAGATATTTCTGACATACCTTAGGTATGCTGGGCATTACAACTAGTGATTGTCCTGGTTCCTGGAGCCACTTTCCATCTTTATGCTGCATGTAAAAGCATCAATCAAGAATGCATTCTTCAAAAGCCCACCTACACTGTGATTTATATCCTCTCTGTTTTATTAAGAATTAGTTTAGAGGTGATTGCATTTTGGCTTCAGATTCACCTCTTTGATTTCCAAGTAAACTCTCTCTACTTGTGTGATGTGGGATCTCTTGAGAAAAAGTTTACTATTATAAAATGCATGGTGCCAGAACACTTGGAGAAGACCATTTTTCTCATTGCGATGTATACATTTACCATAATTACAATGGTATTCCGTGTTGCTGAAATTTTTGAGATCATATTTAGACGATTACGCTTTCCAATTAGGCAATGAGCAAACAGTTGATTACCTACTGTCATGCCACAATTATTTATCAATCATTTTTATTTAGTTTTCTCTTGTTGAATGAGTATGTCAATTTCAGATATATGTTCTTTAAACTTAACTCAGTATGTCTGAAATTATGTCTAAAATAAAATACAATACTAATTCTAAGGCAGGGATTCTTTTTTTGTTAGTTTATTTTGATATCACCAATCTACAATCAAATGAGTAATATTATGGTGATTACACTACCCCCTTCATCAGGTCTCCCCCCCAACCCCATCACAGTCACTGTCCATCAGCGTAGTGAGATGCTATAGAGTCACTACTTGTCTTCTCTGGGTTGCACAGCCCTCCCCGCGCCCCCCCTAACATTACATCTGCTAATCGTAATGTCTAAGGCAGGGATTCTTGAACAAATATTTCTATTTTGCCACATACTGGAAAATATATATAGAACTAATGTTAACTCTTTTAAAAATAGTATCTTTACAGAGTTCTCTCATATTTTAATTGATCACAATATTTTGTGGCCAAAGAAACTTTTATTATCTCTTTTACACAGAATTGAAAATTGAGGTGCAGGGAGGCTAATACATGTGCCAAAGGTCATACAACCAGACTAGAATCCAGATTTCCAGCTATAAAGCCATTTTTCTTTTCTCTGAACCACACACCTTGAAGTTTGAGGATATAACTATCTTTGTATTCATGTAAAACATAACTTACTTAAGCACAAAAGTTGTAAACTATTAAAAGAGACTTTCTATAGTTTGATAACTAACTTGAAGAAATGAAGCAATTACATCTTTAATATTATACTCAGTTTTCCTGAAATTCCTAATATTAAATGATATGATAATGTAAACACCAAATTAATAAAATTTGGTATGGAAAATATTGTGAATGATTTCTTTGTTTCTTTTTGGGAAAAAAAAATCCTCTTTGCTCATAGATATCCTATAATTTTAACTTCTTTATTCAGGTGATTGAAATGGAAATTTATATTTATATTAAGTTAACCTTTCTAAATAGCCATGAGATTATTTCAAAGACAATTTTATATCAATTCTTTTTATATGCATTTCTTTTTATCTGCCTGCCTTACCAATACTCATTCATTTGATATAATTTAGAATTTTTATGCATGACTGCCTTATACAAATGCCTTATTAGGGAAATAAGTATAGTCAGTCAAATACTGAAGTTTTCAATTTTTTTCTTAAACATTGCTCAGCCTATGTTTGATATCATGGATATCTAGACTTAGGATTTTTAAATCATTAAAGCTTTCTCCACATGATAGCATGAAAGAAAATCCAACTTACCTTAATTTAACAAACAGCTGCTGAGTATCTATTATTTAACATGTGCTGCATTAAGAATTCATATACAAAGACAACCAAGATTGAGTACCTTTTGAGGTTGTATTCTGGTGAGTGATCCAGTGGCATGCCAAGAAAGTCAGAGTTGGTAGAAATAGCCCACCCAAAAGGGATTCACTGTCTTTGTTTATTTTATTCATGGTCTTTGTTTAGAACCACTGGTCCTACATGCTAATAAACAACAAAAAAGTAAATTTGGTCCATTTATTCTTGTTTTTAAATTCTTTATAGATAATACACCCTTTACTGTCTACAGCCAGGATGGACTGTTTCCATCAATCATCCCACAAACATATACGTCTTCATCATGGATTGTATTTTCTGCACTTTTGGAAGGCTAGTAATATTTTACTGGATACTAGCCATTGTGTGTTTTATCTTGTTGGATGCTGGGTATTTTTACCTTACTATAATATTCTTAAACTTGATTTCAGGGCACAGCTAAGTTACTTGGAAACAGATGTGATTCCTTTTAAGCTTTGCTGGATGGGACCAGTGTAACTCATTTTAGGACATGTTTTGTCCCATTACTAAGGCAAAGCCTTTCTTATGCTCTATTAAATATCCCTTTGGTGCTTTAGAAATGCTGTCTTTCCACCACCTCAGAATTCCAGCGTCAAGATGGCTGATTCATTGTCTTTGTTTTGGGCTGCTATAACAAGGTACCACAGACTGGTAGCTTAGAAACAGGAGAAATTTATTTCTTACAGCTCTGGAGGCTGAAAGTCTGAGATCAGGGTGCCAGTATCGTTGGACTCTGGTGAGATCCCTCTTCTGGGTTACAGACTTGGTATAGTATCCTCATGTGGTGGAAAAATGACAGAGATTTCTCTGAAGTTCTTTTTATAAAGGCATTAATCCTATTCATGAAGGTTTCACCCTTATGACCTAATCACCTTCCAAAGGTGATTCTAATACCATCACACTGAGAGTTAGGATTTGAAGACATGAATTTTAGGAGGGCACCAACTCCATTGGGCTCATGGTTGAAACATAAATTGCTGTAGCTACAGGGAGAGGTATTGCTGTGCTCAAGAAAAGAAGGGAGAGGAGCAACAGGACATTCTCCTGGCTTACCTCTCAGGATTTTTTTCAGGGAAGATCGTTTTTTCAAAAAACTCACAACAGACTTCCCTTTAATATTATTGCCCATTCATAGATGAGCACTTTGATTTACTCTTATTCTCATTCATCCTCTAGGACAATGTTTAAAGTAGGACCCTTTTTAAAGAGACTTTCTACTGTGGCTGTTGGGAACAGCAACTATTCTCAGTTCTGTGTGAATCCTGGGTATAGCTCCTTTCCATCCTTTCAGGTAGTTCTTTTGTTGGAGAGATTTTTAAAACTGTTCCACTAATCAGGACTCAGTTGGAGACCCTTTGGAAATGTCTGGAGCTCTCTTGCTTTGCAGCTCTCCCCTCCCTCTGAGGTAGTCTGCCCTGTGGAATCTAGCCCCCTTGTTCTCCCTGGCCTCTATTTCCTCAACTGACAGGTAGAAAGATGGCATTTCTAAGCCACCAAAAGTACTCAGCTTAACTCGGCTTCTTTTAAATAAACAGTGCAGATTGTTAGTTATCTTTAAAGATTTAAATCTGGTGAGAGAACTAGTTTGAACAATCTTTTTAATTCCTTACTGACCTACTGTTCTATGATTTCATTAGTAACTACATCAAGATTGTTAGCACACAGTTATATGCTCCTGGATAATAAATTCCATATTTTTGTGGTATTTATAAAGTATAATTATAAAATATTTATATTTTAAATTATAAAAACTGATTTTTCTAACCACAATGCAAATGTAGTAAAAATTAGTAAGGATGTCTAAACAAATATCTAATCATTTGAAAATATTAAAATTATTTAATAAAAAGCACTTGGATCAAATAAGGTAATTTAAACTGCAGTTTTTCAGTGTGTTTATAAAAACAACAGTTAGAATACTACATATTAAAACACCTGAAATATGACCAAATTTGAAGTGCCCAGAAAATTGTCAGCTGGTAACATATTTATTATTGAAGAGAAACAATAAATGTAATTCAAAAAGCAAAAATAGGAACTTCAAAATAAAACTAAGAAAAACAAAAACATTTTAAAAAGGATAAAGGCAGAAAGTACAGTAATAAACTAGAAAACAAACATACAATATAAATCCAAAATGGTTTGAAAATTACAACACAATAAATCAAATAAGTGGGGAAATATACTACTGTGAGATTCTTATAATAAATATAAGATTAAATATTATCATTTGAAGTACATTGTGATAATTTAAAGAAGTATAATATATAAGACAACCAATAAAACAAAGCAACAGAATTATAACAATAAGCCAACAACAGAAATTAAATGGAATCATAAAAGATTCAATTAACCCAAAAGAAGGCAGAAAATAGAAAAAAGGAACAAAAAAAGATGGCACAAACTGAATAATAAGAAGGTAGTAGTAAACCTAAACCTAAAAGTAGCAATAGTTAAAATAGACATAAAAGGTCTTAGCACTCCAAACAAAAGCAAAGATTGTCTGAAGGCATATTTTAAAAAAAAACAGGCCTATTATTAACCAGAACCCCACTGTAAGTATTCCTAAATATTTAGAAGTTTAATAATCAAACAATTTAAATATTTTTACAAATAGATAACAAGAAAAAGTGGAAAAAGAAATATACAAACAGCAGCATCAGAGAGATGAACTGGTTATATTAATATGAGAAACCTCAAGTAGATAACAGGGCAAGGAAAAATGACAGGGATAAAAAAGACATTTAGTAATGGTTATCAGGGAGCATAACAGTTGTAAATGTGCATACCACCAGTTATAGAGCATCAGAATATATGAAGCAAAACCTGAGAATTGAAAAGAGAAATAAACCCGTTTATAACTAAAGATTCAGCACTCCTATCTCAGAAATCAATTGACAAAGTAGAACATCAGAAAGGATATGGAGGACTTGAACATCACTAATAACTAATTTGAACTAACTGATATTTAGAGAACACATCCTAAACAACAGCAGAATATACATTTTTTTTCATGTGCATCAGAACATTCATCAAGAAAGACCATTTGCTGGGCCATAAAAAGTGTCTCAAGAAATGAAATCGTACAGAGTATTTTATTTAGCTGATCACAATGGAATTAAACTAAAAATTGATAAAAATAAGACATCAGGAATATGCCAAAATATTTGAGAAACTAACAAAACAATTTTATTAACCCATGGATCAGAGAAGAAACTACTTGGGAAATTTTAAACTACTTTAAACAAATAATGCAAACAGAATTTATCAAAATTTGTGGAAACCAGATAGAAGAAGGTTTATAAGAACATCAAAAGTTCTAACGATTATGTTCAAAAAAAAGAAAGTTACAAAATGATTTAAGTTTCTCACCTTAAGAAATTATAAAGAATTTAAATACAAAATAAATAGGAAGGAAATAAAAATAAGAGCATAAAACATCAAGACAGAAAACTGAAAGGAAACAGAATATCAATGAAACAAAAAACTCATTCTTTGAGAAGATTAGTAAGACTTTTTCACTATTGAGATAATAAAGGAAAAAATGAAAATTACACACTCAAAAGTAAAACAAAAGGGAAATCACAACAGAATATTTAAATGATTATAAGGAAACATCATGAACAATGTTATGCCAACAAGTCTGCTATTTAGATGAAATGGACCATTTCCTTAAAAGGCACATATTACTAAAAAGTTACTCAATAATAAATGTAAATATGGATATCCTTATACCAATTAAAGAAATTAAATTAAAATCAAAAGACATTCCACAAAGAAAACACCAAGCCCAGGTAGCTTCACTGGTGAATTCCATCAAATGATTAAGGAAGAAATAGTACTCCACAATCTCTTCTAGGAACTGGAGGGAAATTTTGCCATTTCATTTAATGAGGTCAGCATAATCTTGATATAAAATTTTTCTAGCAAAGATATCTAAGCAATGTAAAACATATAAATGTAATACATCATGTTCAAGTGGGGTTTATCCAGGAATGAAAAGTTTTTTAACATTTGAAAGTCAATTAATGTAATTCAACTAGATATATGGAATAAATTAGAAAACCCACATATTCATTTTAGTAGATGAAGATAAATGCATTTGATTAACACCCATTTAAATTAAAAGAAACAAACAAACAAAAACCTCTCACTATACAAAAAGAGCTATGTTAACTTCATAAAAAACATCTAAGAAAATCTACAGGAAACATTTCAATAGCAAAAAAATGAATAATTTCCCCTATAATCAGGGAAAAAGAGGAGAATGTCTACTTTCATCATTTTTGTTTAATATTGAACTAGGGGTCAATAAACAAATTGATATTATTGATATGGGTGGCGGTTACTTAAGTGTATAAAAAAATGAAAACAAAATAAGAATATATATGTTTATACATATGTATGTATATATGTGTATATATGTATAGAATATTTATTGAACAAATGCAATAAGACTAAAAATAAAATATATATGAATTGATGGAGAAGAAATACAGTCTTTCCTCAGACAGGATTATGTACATAGAAAATTCTAAAGGATGTATTAAAAGCTATTATAACAAATAATTGAATATATCAAGGTTAATATTTCTGTAGAATAATAAAAATGAAAAAAATTTTAGGTATCATTTAAAATAATACTCAAAAACATGAAATACACAGGGACAATTTGACAATCGATGTGCTCAACCTATACAATTAAAACTACAATACATTTCCGAAAAAAAATCAAAGATATTTTAAATAAGTGGAACAATACACTGCATTCATGGTTTGGAAGACCTTAATCTTTTATAACTTCAGTTACTTTAAATTGATCCGTAGATCCAATACAATACCAGTCAAAATCTCAGCAAGCTTTTGTAGAAATTAACAAACTGCTTTTAAAATTTGTATGGAAATACGGAAGACCGAGAATAGCCAACACAGTTTTGAAAAAGCACAATAACAATGCTGGTTCTTCAGGAACCGGGGAAAAGGGTGAAGTGGTGATCTTATTTCTTGGAGACGGTGACATTTCAATGAAAACTAGTTTTAAGATGAACTCTCAAAACTGGAGACGGAGATAAAATAAGTGAAGATGAACATTATTGGAAGAGGTAAATAAAGTGTAAAATCCCGAAAGATGATGATATGGGATGGAGAGGAGAGAAAAAGAATTCAAGTCATTGATGGTAGGAAGAAAAGATGAAGCACTGAGCAAGTAGTACACCTGGACGCCTTAGCTGTGCATTGACAACATAGAAAGTGTCAAAATGCTTTGCAATTTGTTCATCATTCTCCAGAAATAAAGGATCTACAGAGTATTCATTCACTAGTGCATACGCTCTCCAGTTTGGAAAAGTTCAATTTTCTTTTAAAGTTAATGTGGTTAGTATTTAAGTTGAAAAAATCTGGTTATTTTATCCAGTGTGGCAATAAAGAAGAATGTAATTGTAAAATTGAAACACACCACCTCTCATCTTTCGCAAGAATTGAATTCAAAGTTTCTAAAATCAGAAAGGCTATGGACGCTAGTAAGATAACTTGAGGAACTGGAAGTGACTATTCCTGAATGATGCCAAAGGTAATTTATGCCTTTACCCTTTCTCTCAAGAATAGACTTTTTTTTTTTCCTTTCCATCCTCATTGCCATAAAAATAGGCAGCGGTGGGTGGGGAGGGAGGGAAAAAATAAAATAAGACAAAAATTCTTCTTACTCCTATCAGCAGCCAGCAGAGAGCGCTGGAGCCATACGCAGCATAGCCGTCCAGCCGCTCAGCCTTCTTCGAGTTCTCAGTCTAGGCACCCTGAGGCTGTCCCTGCTGGGAACCCGTAGTTGACTTGCTGTCGCTGAGCAACGGAAGAGTGGGCGGGAGTTGCCATGCGCGTTCGTGAGCGCGACCTCCGGAACGGAAGCGGAAGTGTCGGTGGCGCGCTTGTAGGAAGTGTGATTCCTGGAGTGGCGATGGCCGCGCTTGCTCCGCTGCCCCCGCTCCCCCCACAGTTTAAGAGCATACAGCATCATCTGAGGACGGCTCAGGAGCATGACAAGCGGGATCCTGTGGTGGCCTATTACTGTGAGTCTTTCCGGGGCCCACACACCTCCGAGGCAGGGTGCAGGCCCCGCCCCCTGGGTTTAGACCGGTGCTTTGACCGCTGGCCTGGCCTGTCCTGAGAACTCCGTGGGGACCCACCCTTCTCTGGGATCCCCACCTTCTCTTCTCCCGTCGCGGGCCCAGAGATGCAAAACTTTAAAGCACTATGGTGTCCCGTCTTGTTCTCAAATATTCCTAAACGAATTACATGGGCTCATGAACTCTGGAACACTGTCCGAAGGTTTTCTTTCTGTGTGTGTACACAAGAGGCTCCTGTTTCCACCAGGGAATCTTGAAAATAACTTGGGTATTTCAGTAATTGAGTTGGAGCCAAAACGACGGTGAGTGTCCCAAAGATGATAGTGAGTGATGTGGACAAAAGACAGACTAATTGAAAACACGGTAATAAGTGCAGCTGAATTATGACAACATGCAAGTCCATTCAAAAACTCGTTAATGGTTAAATGGAGAGTAGCTGCTACAAAACAAGCACTTAAATTTGACCATTACCACCTCTGCATTCAAACTGCTTTTGCCCACCAATGAGAATTTTTAGTCTTAACTAAATAATACCAGGGTTGAGACATTTGGTAGCAGTATTCTCCTTGGTTGATTGAGATGGAAACAGAGTAAGTTTCTTACTCTTTGGAAACTTTTTCCTTTGCAATGATCAGAGTAGGTCCAGTACTTTATATATAAACCTTATTTTATATTCCATACTCTACTGCAAATAAAACAAGGGGCCAAACAACTGTAAATCTGTAACGGACTTGTAGCGTTGAGCGAATATAACGTATGCTCTGTTGTGGACATTATAAGGTTAGCTAAAATCTGACCCCTGGGTCATCCCTGCCATACTCCCATTTTTATTTCTCAAATGTGCATGGCTCTTTCACACCCGAATGTTCTTTACTTTCCTAGAATACCTTTTTTCTCCACTTGATAAACTCATGATTCAAGACCTAACTCAAATGCCACCTCTTCTGTAATCAATAAATTGGTTACTCTGTAGGCTTTACCTCACTTTGTTCAAATCTTATAGCATTGTTTCCATTATACTTACTGTTTCAGGTTTCTCAGGCAGTGACTATCATTATTCATTCAGCTTGTATTTATTGAGCTTCCACCTGTATCCAACTTCATTGGGCACAGTGGCCACAGCTTTTTCATTCTTGAAACTTACATACAATGAGGGTAGGGATGTTAAACAATAAAATGAGTATATTATGTGGAATATTTATTAAAAGGTTATGAAGGAAAAGAAAACAGGAAGAGAGAATAGGTAGTACCAGAAATAGGGCAGTAGGGAGTGACAGGGAATTTCACTTTCAAAGTGGTCAGGAAATACATCGGAGCAAAGACACAAGGAGCAAAAGGCAGGCTTTGCCTGTTTGGGAAAGAGTATTCTCCATAGAGGGAGTAACAGAAGTCCTGAGGCAGGGGTTTGCTAGAAGGAGGATCTAGGAGGCTCTTGTAACTGGAGCAGATAGAACAAGGAGAAAAGTGCTGTAGGAAGGTCAAGGAGGAACTAGCCTTATAACAATAGAGCAGCAACCCTTTTTTCTGTCTAAAGCTAATCCCTATTCATGGGCTCTGTGTTGCATACCTTTGTGACTACCAAGGGACCCTTTCTTTTCAGTATCATTTTCCTCTCCCTTTTACTGTTTCTTTCCAAACTTGACCCAGTTTCTTTTATTTAAAAAAATTTTTTTGAGAAGCTATGACTGACATTCCCCTAAAGTTGCAGTCCTGTCTGCCCAGCCTCAAAGGGAAGCTTGACATAATAGTTGTCTGTCTTTACGTCCTTTATCTCATAGAACCTTTTCAGCCTATTGCAGTGTGGTTTTCATGCCCATTATTTCAGTGGAACTGCTCTCAGCAGGGTCATAAAACATTTACTGCTAAATCCAGATGGCACTCAAAAAATATTTTTGTTATGGAACATATGCATATTAACATATATAAAGTGTGTATACAGTTTAGGAATAGTAAAATGAACACTTAATGTACCTACCATATTTTGTGTTAGTAGACTATAATTTTTGCCAGTCTGCTGGGCTTGAACTGCTGTCTCACTGGAGTGAAATTTGCAATTCACTGAGTTATAATGAGGCTGAACATCTTTTCATATGTTAATTAACCATTTGTGATTCCCTTTTGAAATGCCTATTTATTGTTTTTGACCTGTTTTCTATTTCACTGTTTATCTTTTGCTAATCATCTGGGTACTTCTTTGTTACATGCATTGCAGTTGTATTTTCCAAGTTCATAGTTTAATTTTTCACTCTATGAAGTCCTTGATGTTCAAAAGTTCTTAATTAAAAAATAGAGCCAATTTATAAATCTCTTCCTTATGATTTATATTATGATTTTCTAGGCCTTGATTTCTTTTTGTGTACCTTGTTTGGGATTCTGGCTTCCACAATTCATAGATGGATGTCTTTCATCAGTTCTGGAAAATTCTCTGTTCAAGCATTGCTTCTCCTCTGTTATCTATTTTTTTCTACTGAAATTTTGATTAAAACTGTGTTGCACTTTTCTCCTTTATTTCTTTGTCTCTTAATGCTTTCATAGTTTGCATCCCTTTGTCTCATAGTGGTCCATTCTGTATAATTTCTTAAGATCTGTGTTATGATCCTTTTATTTAGTTTCTACTTTTTTAAAGATTTTCTCTTGTTTTTGAATCAACATAGTTATATCTTAGGATAGTCTTGTTACTGTATTTTTTAAGCACTTTTAAAAAGGGGCCTTAAAAATATATTTGCTGTCTGATAATTCATGTAGCTGCTGTATTTATGGGTCTCATTCTTTTGCTTAACAGATGACTGCTCACAGTTCTTTTCTTGTAATTTGTATAGTAGACATACTAAACCAGTGCTTTTCAATCTTCAGTAGGTAAATAACACTACAAGAATCATTTTCTCAGTTGTCAACTTTCTTATGTTTCCTTCCTGAACAAGTTTCTTTAGTCAGGATAGCAAAGTAGCCTACTTCTCTTTTCTGACATCCTATTCACGATTGCCCTTCTACTTCAAAGAAGAAAGACATACTTTCATGCATCATGAGTATTTTTGTGGTGTATTGCCCTGGGAAGAAAGATGGAAAGTCCTCGAGAGTGTCCAGAAAAAAGAGACAATTAAAATTGCTGGCGTACAAATGATTTCACTCATATGTGGAGTATAAGAACAAAGAAAAAACTGAAGGAACAAAACAACAGCAGACTCACAGAACCCAAGAATGGACTAACAGTTACCAAAGGGAAAGGGACTGGGGAAGATGGGTGGGAAGGGAGGGATAAGGGGGAAAAAGGGCTATTACAATTAGCACACATAATGTAGCGGGGGTAGGGGTGGGGTGGGGGGATACGTACGGGGAAGGCAGTATAACACAGAGAAGACTAGTGATTCTATAACATCCTTCTAGGCTGATGGACAGTGACTGCAATGGGATATGTGGTGGGGACTTGATAATAGGGGGAGTCTAGTAACCATAATGTTGCTCATATAATTGTATATTAATAATAGCAAAAAAAAATTGCTGGTGTAGTGAAGCCTCCATTACTTAAGGTATTAGGTATAGCTTCCTGTCTTTTCCTGTGCTATTGGAAGAAAATCAGAGCAAAGAAGCAGCTTTTATTTGAAAGTGCTGGGCATGAGAAAGTATGTCAAACAAACCATTCTGATTTGGGGAGAGGATGAAATACTTTAGAAAGCAGATAGGAAGTCACCTGTAGTTTGTCTTCTTTCCCAAATAATCTAGAATGAATCTCAGAATGGATGAATTGTTCTTAGATATTAGCAGCCGTTGTTTGATCATTGTGGATTTTATCCAAAGGGCTGTGGAGGGACACTTTGGGACCAAGGTCATGTGCAAAAGGGAGTGAGAGAATTAGCTGTAGGGATGAGGACATGGAATGACCACAATGGAAAATTCTGTCTTTCAAAGTCTCTTAAACACTTACCTGTTAAGAGCAATGCCTCATGTTAAAAACTGGCCTCTGTCACACTGTCCTGAGATTCCCAAAATGCTAAGAGTTTTCATGGAATGACCTCTTTTCATTCTCTGTTCATTATTAAAGAATATCATTCCTGTGACAGGAGCAAAACAAAAAGAGCAAAGGGGAAGTGGTGAAGAGGGCAGTGCCTTATTTCATCCAAGTAATAAGTTCATCTAAGAGTCTTTGGCTTATCAAATTTTAGAATTAGAATTCACATGAGGTGTTTGGGGACATGCGTTACCATATTTATTCTAACTGGAAAATTAAGTCATATTTTTCTGAAAAAGTAAACCTCCATTGACTGATTAGTTTGGTTTTGCCATTTATGTAATGTGGTGGACATTCTCTTTAAGTTAATGAGCTAAATCTTTAGCTCTGAAGTCTTGGTTCCCCATCCTCTAGAAATACATTTAAAGCAAGTGATAAGATAAAAACTTTTTTTTTTTTTGCCAGAGAATGTTGACACGAACAGTATTTCAGTTTTCCTAACCTTGTATCTATGTCTTAAGCTAAACCAGAAGCCTCTGAAAGATAATGGTGAATCTATGTAGATCTTTTCTGTCTACTTCACCAGAATTGAGAAAATGAATACTCCTAATGATGGGGTGACATTTTTTTCTAGGTTTAAAACAAATCTAATTGAAATGTCAGCCAAGAGATTATTAACAGTATTATTTAATGAAAGGTGATGGTATGGCTTTTAGCCTATAACCTAGCCTGAATTTAAAGAATTTGGTGATTTTGGAGGGACAGAACTTCCATTCTCATCTCTTGTTTTATGTCAATGAATTTTCTCTCATATTAAAGTCATAAAAATGAAAGTAGGAGTAGAACCAGTGCTCTGATTCATTATGCCAATAAATCATATTGATTCATGGATAGATTATTTAACTCATTATAAGATGCATTTCCGGTAAATTTTACTTTATGTAGGGATTGTCTTGAACAAGTATTCATTACAGTAATTACAAAAACTCAATATCGGAAGAAAACATTAATACCTAGCACCTTATCTCACCAGAAATTCTGTAAAAATTTAAATTTCAGTTTTGATACACGTTTTGTTGCAGAGAGGTATGATAATGCAATGTGTTCTTTTTCTACATACATATGTATAGCAATAATAGTATTATACAGAGCAGTAATAGTAGTATAACTCCCTTCGGGTTCCCGAACCCAATTTCAGTGTGTTTAAGTATGTGGGGGTCTTCCCACACACACAACAAGCAATTCTTGAACACCAGCAGGGTGTCGGAGAACTCAATTCTGATGCTCTCTGCCCAGAGATAGCACCAGATCCCCCAGGTTAGGGGCTCCATCCTACAGGACTGCCCTCCACCCCCCTCCAGATGCTGCCCGCAAGCCCCAGCCAGTTACCTGTGCTTCTGACCAACCAGCTATAGATTGGAGGTTCCAATGACCTGCCTGTTGGGTTCAGTTAATTTGCTGGAGTGGCTCACAGAACTCAGGAAAACACTTTATGTTTACCAGTTTAACAAAAGATACCATAAAGGATACAAGTTAGCAGGCAGATAAAGAGCTATATAGGGCCAAGTCCCAAATAAAGAAGCTTCTCTCCTTGTGGTGCTTGGGGCCTGGCTTGGTGGCACATGTAGGTGTTCTGGTTCCCCAAGCATAGAAGCTCTCCCCAACTGAGAAGCAGGATCCAAGCGAGCAGAAAGCAGTAAGCGTTTCTTTGCATAATCATGATTGACTAAATTATTGGCCATTGGCTAATTCAGCCTCCAGCCTGGCCCTTGCGGGGGATGGAGGTGGGGTCCAAAAATCTCTCATTAACATGACAAGACACCCATTTCACTTTTAAGACTGCAGTGTTTTCACGAACTGTGGATGAAGACCAAACATACCGGGGAAATATGTATTTGGTCATACGTATGACCAAATACGTTTTTCTTATGACTCTTTATCGTATATAGGGTAGTCAAGTTAGGACTTTTGAGCATACAAATATATTCCTTTATAGTAAATTCTATAAGTAAATGGAAATATGGGTTACAAAAAAAGTAAAATATTTGATTCTTAAAGAGCTTTTTGTGTTTCATAATAGATTATACATACCACATTGCTATATTTACATTTGAAAGAGTGATCTAACAATTTTTAGATGTCAATATTTGATGTACAGAAATGACTTTTTTGTACTTGTTTAAACTTCTGATGAAAATGGATAGATGCCAACTTAAAAATGTGTGAAGGGATACATTTCTATAATCTTAGAGGAACAAAATATTCTAAATTCCTAGAGTAAGGAAAATTTTTTTTTGTGAGAAAAAAATTCAAGATTATTTTGCTAAACTTGCTGATTTGCAGTAATTCCTATTCTCTTTTACTTCTGAGGCATTATATGCACTGCTCTTTGCCTGTCTGGCTTCCTCTTAACTTGACTAACTTACTGATTCAGTACAAAGTTTATTTTTTGCAGGTGCTTTCCATGACCTCATAAGGATGGTCTAGTAATGCAGCTCTGGGGGGAAGCAGTATTCCTGGAGCAGGGTGAATAAACTAGGTGTGACCAAAATCAGTCTAAGGAAAGGCTAGATTGGGAGAAACCCGTTTATCGCTTAGGATGCAGCCTGGCTCCATTCTTTCCCTCTGGCTGCTGCTCTAGCTCCCTGTCCCTGCCCTCAGGGACTCATATTTGAAGTTACTCATATTTGAAACATCTCTCTATTCCTGGAAAGAATCCTGTTAGCTTTTAGTTTTAATTAAACTTTTTATTTTGAGGTAATTGTAGAACCACATGCAGTTGTAAGAAAAAACACAAGAGATCCTGTGCAACCTTTACCCAGTGTGCCCCAGTGATAACATCTTGCAAAACCATAATACAGTATCACAACCAGAATATTGGCATTGATTCAACCCATCAGCCTTACTCAGACATCCCAATTTAACATGTATTCATTTGTGTGTTTGTGTATTTTTTGTGCGTGTATTTAGTTCTAGTTTTATCAGATGTAGGTCCCTGTATCACCATCGTGAAGGTAGAGCACAATTCCTAAGAATCCTTCATGTTATCCTCTTACAGCCACACCTGTCTCCCCCTCACCCAGCCTCCTGTCATGGCAGTTGCAGCCACTAACCCGTTCTCCATTTCTAAAATTTTATCATTTAAAAAATGTTAAGTAAATGAAGCCACATGTTATGTAACCTTTTGGAATTGACTTTTTTTCGCTCAGTGTAATTGCCTGGAGGCTTATCTAAGTTGTGTATATCAACGTTTGTGTCTTTTTTAATGCTTAGTAGTACCCCATGATATATATATACACACACCACAGTTTAACAGTTCAACCACTGAAAAGTTAGGCTATGGTCTGAATGTTTGTATACCTACCCCACCCCAAATTTTAATTCTTACTCTTTTAGGGTGATGGTGATCACCTTCTAGGTAATGGTATTAGCCTGTAGGACCTTTGGGAAGTGATTAGGTTAAGAGGGTGGAGCCCTCATGAGTGGATTAGTGCTTTATGAAAGAGACCCCACAGAGATTCCCAGCCCCTTCCACAGGTAAGGATACCAGAGAGAAAGTCTGCCACCAGAAGAGAGCCCTCATATGGCTTTGTTGACACTGATTTGCACCTTCCACATCTATAAGCAGTAAATTTCTGTTGTTTTTATAAGCTGCCTGGTTTGGGGTATTTTGTTATAGCAGCCTGAATAGACTAAGGCAGGTTGTTTCCAGTTTGTGACTACTGTGAATAAAGCTGATATGAACATTGATCTGTAGTTTCTTTGTGCAACCGTAAGTTTGCATTTCTCTGGAATAAGTGCCCTAGAGCACAATTGTTGGGACATACGGTAATTGCATGTTTAGTTTTATAAAAAACTGGCAAACTGTTTTCCAGACTGACTGTACCATTTTACTGTCCCTTGGCAACATAGGAGTGTTGAGTGATCCAGCTTCTCCACATCCTCGCCAGCATTTGGTGTGTCATTTTTTATTTTAACCATTCTGATAGGTGTGGTAGTCTGTCATAATGGTTTTAGTTTTTATTTCACTGATGGCTGCTGAAGTTAACATCTTTTCTTGTGCTTATTTACTATCTGTGTATCTCCCTCAGTGAACTATCTGTTCATTTTGTTGCCCCTCCCCCCCTTTTTTAAACTGAGTTTGAGAGTTCTTACTATATTCTGGTTACCTGTTCTTGGTCAGATGTGTGTTTTACAAATACCTTCTCTCAGTTTGTAACTTGTCCTTTTGTCTTGATAATAGGGTTTCACAGACAATTTTGGTGGTACCCAGTTTATCAATTTTTTCTCTTTTGTATTCTGCTTTGGTGTCAATCTATGTATTTTATTGCGTATTTTTCTTAATGTCCTAGTCTAGTTTTCTCTGTTATCCCCTCTCCCCACAATAGTGTTCCTAAGTAATATTGGTTCAGCCTTTTTTTTTTTAAGTGTTATCACTGTTAGATTTTTAGTAACAATGTTTTGCTGGTTTCCTAAATATTCTTGAGAGGATAGCTTCTTTCTTCTCATATCTGACTTGGATTAAAAGGCAACAGATTTATCTCTTTCTTAAATTAAAAAAAGAAGTAATTGATAAAGCAACTTTGTGCTTTTGTGGGGGAAGTTCTTTTATATATTTATCAATTTCTTCTATTTAATAAAAAATTTGGTTTCTGCCAATGTTGATAAAGTTTTCTAGACTATCTTTCATTTCTGTCATATTTTCAACTTTATTAGCTACAAATTACGAACTTAGCCTTTCCTTCCTGCCATCATATCTCCTACAACCAGTCGTTTTAAACATTTTACTTATTGCCTCAGTTTCTCTGGTATAATAGCTAAGCTTTTGACATAGCTTCCTAGTTTGTTCTTCAGGTAATCCCTATTGTCACTAGAAAGATCTGATTTAAATACTTAGTGAAAAAAACACAGAGTGAAAGAATGATTGAATTGACTGTAAACATTTAGAAATTGTATATAATACAAAGTACAATTACTTTTAAAAACATAGCATTAGGAAAAAATATTTCCAGTAGGTGAGAAACAGAGGGTCAATATCCCTCATGTATAATACACTCATACAAATCCACTTTAAGAAAACTAAGATCCCAATAGATAAATGGACAAAGAAAATGTATGTACAACTGCTGAAAAGGGAATAATATTCAAAATAATAGTGTTGTCACTGAATAAAGAACCCACACAACTAACCTTCATGTAGCTCTTGGATTTGTAACAATGATTTTCTTTAGGATTTCTGATTGGAATCTCACAGTTATCCTGGTCTTTAGTAAGTGATAGAACCAGGACCTTAATGATAGATGCCCGATGAGAAGTGGTTATATGGAAAATTGTTGATAGTGGGTAGTAATAATCAGAAACAAGCTACCAAGTGAGGGTAAGGGAACTAGTTAAATTGGTGTAAAAGGAAAGGGGGGCCAAAAGCCAATATATAGTAAACTGGGAGATTCCTAATAAGTGGAGGGTGGAAATGGAGGACAGGCTTGATGTTATTAACATATCCTGAGCTCTATGTCTTTTTTTTTTCCTTCATAAAGCCCAAAAATACTTGAGTCCATACTAAATGTGGACACTATATGATAAATATTTTGAGTCTGTCAGATTTGATGTAGATGAAGCTAAACCCAGAAAGATTCCTTTTTTTTAATTTGACTAAGTAATAAGTAAACATGTTTTTAAGTTTGGTTTTTTTTAAGTTTCCTCTAGGGGGTGACATTGTACCGTTAAAAGACTTTCAGTGAAAGTATATAAATGTTCTTTGAAAGTCATTTGTTTATATAATCATAGGAAAATTAATTACAGTTCAGGATGTAAAAACGTATGGTCATTTCAATTCTGAGATGTTATAGGACATACAAATGTAAATTTTTAACAGTATAAAGTCTAAATAATACTGGATTTTTTATTTGATGATGGTAAGTCACATAGATATTAGGATTAGTAATCAGTAGCCTATTATTTTTTGTTGTTAATCACATAAAAATTATATTTTTAAATGCCATCAGACAAGTTTAAACCAATAAAAGCAGTTTTTCCCCTTTTTTGATGATTTCTGAAACTGTGTGGTTAACTGTAGCCCATTATCCTATTGTCTAAGTACTTATTTTTTATTATAGGTTGACTCAGGATACTTTAACAACAGGTTAATAAAAACACAGGATGTTGAACTACTGGTTTATCCAGTAGCATTCTATTCATTTATCTTAGTTTGTTTTTGCACATTTTATTTTGTAAAAAAGTCATTTTAATACTTAACTCCTTTTTTGAGTAAAGTAAATCATTTCATTTTTAGACTCTTTCAACCTGTCCTAAGGTTGAAGGGACAGGGACAGTAGAATCAAGTAACTCACCCTTAATTATCATTTGCTTTCTTTTGACACCCATGCAAGTTTTAAAGCACCTTTGGTAAAGTTCATTTTTTTATGACAATTATATTTGTTTAAACTGAAAGCTTACATACTCTTGAGCAGCAAAGATTATAAATGAGAGCTTCCAATGCTTGGTAAGTTCCTGCTTTCTCTCAGTTCATCATTTCTTCTTCTGTGGCTTGTGAAGGTTTTTGGCTTTTGGATGTTTCTTAACCTCAATGATTGTCTTTGGAAGCACTTTGGATTCCATTGTACCTCTACCATGGGCTTATAGATAATTCCTCTTTTTTATTTATGCTTAGTGCTTGCCCTAGCATTTACAATAATTTATCACATTCTGCTACCATATATCACCTCACATTTAAGGCAAGAACTTCACTTTCGTTCCCCCCTTCTGTCCTTTGTCTATAGTTGTCATAAAGTAAGGAAATAAAAATTTTAAATATTTAAAACTCTTTATTACTTTATGTAGATCCAAGTTTTAAATCCAGTATCATTTTCTTTCCTGTTGAAGAGCTTTATCATTTTTTTTGTAAGCTTGCTGCCAGTGAATTCTTTCAGCTCTGGTGAAACAAGCCTGTTTACTTTTTATTTTTGAAAGATAGTTCTGCTGCGTAAAGAATTTTAATTTGTCCATATGTTTTTTTCTTCAGCACTTTTTTGGCCACACCTCCCCACCCATTTGGCGGGGGGTGGGGGGGATCCAATTACACATATGTTAGAACACTGATGTTTTCCTTCACCTCGCTGAGACTCTGGGTTTGTTTTTCTTTTCAGTCCTTTTTCTTTCTGCTTTATTTTGAGTAGTTTCTATTACTATATTCTAAAGTTCACTATCCTTTTCTTTTATGGTGCCTATAAACCACTATTAATGCTACCAGTAAATTTTTCTTTTCAGATACTACATTTTTCATCTCTAGAAATTCCATTTGTGTTCCTTTGTGTATGTTCTATTTCTCTCCTCATCTTATTCATGGCTTCCATTAAATACTTCACAATAGCTTCCCAATATTTTAATGTCATTGTCTGCTATCTCTGTTACTTTGTCATTGTTTGATCTTACTGGGCTGTTCACATTCCCCTGCCTATTGCCATGTTTAATTTTTGATTGGTTGCAGGATATTATGCAGGATATTTTGAGTTCGTTCTTGAATGTCTGGAGTTTAGGGTCTTACTTTGAAGGTATTTTATCTGACCAACAATTAAATTTTTGCAGTTCAGTTGATCCTTTGTGCCATATCTTGCTTGTTTTTTGCTTTGGAGGGCATGTCTAAGTAGCGGACTTTGCTTTAGGGACAGGTTAACCCTAAAGCATATCCCTTTTGGGGTGTCTATAGACTATCCTGGGTAAGAATCTAGGACTCTCCATTCTCGTTGCTTGGAACATGAATGCATCCCAGACCTGTGTGTGCTTTGGGGACAGTCCAGCTACAGCTTTCACTCATTCTTTGTCTGGCCTTGTGCAGTTTTCCCCTACACATGCACGTGGTGGTATTCAGCTGAGCCTCGAGGTTACCCCTATACAGATTTCTGGGTTTGTTTCCTGCTTTGCTCCCTCCTCTTTAGAACTCTCTGCTCAACCTACAACTGCTTCAGTTTCCCTGAACTCTGCTCTGTTTTCTCAACTCAACTAGAGGACTGTGCTCCGCTTAAGACTCTCCTCCCACTTCTTAGTTTGGAATGTTCCTCTAGACAGAATACTGGGCTGACCTTTGGTGTCTCATTTGTTTCCTTTCTCCAGGTGCACTGGTCTTCCTCTATATCTGTTTCCATTGTCTGACAACTTGTTTTGTATATGTTATCAAGTATTTGTATTCATGGTGAAATGTCAGATCTAGTTACTCTGTCATGGTCAGAATTAGAATCAGTGGTCTCATTTTAGTAATCAAATTGTCAACTAGTATTTGCTGTGTACGAGCACAATCTTTTCGTAGGATCGTGAATAGCTAACTTTTTCTTAAAGCTGGATTATAACAAGAGTTTCAAAAATATTTGTTTAAAGAAAGAATGAGCAAAGTAAATAGCCTTTTTTAGTAGTCATTCATTCATACGCCTTCTTAATCTTTGACTCAGAAGTCCCCTCACAAAAGATAATACTAACCATATAGCAGGTATTTTTAATATGAATAGAGTAATACATTCAGTTCTATTTATTGGAATAAAATTTGCTTTTAAACAACATAAATCTGATTCCTATTTGACTGCAACATTTATTTAACCTTTTAAAGCATCATTCTTCACAATTGCTTTAATAACTTTTTTGGGGTATTTATATCATACACTTCATATTTTTATATTTTTCATGCATAAGCAAAGATGTGTTAGAATATTAATGTTTAGATTTTATGGAACTTTGATTTACATATGCCTTCAGGATTAATAAATGTTTGTGTCCTAAATGCCTCCCATTAAATTAACTTAGGTCGGAAAGTATTTAATCCTCTTGCAAATGTGCCTCATTACTCATCTTCAGGTAATATTTTTTTCATAAACACATTTCCGTGATGAAATAAATCAAATATATTTTTATAAATAATTTTAGCTACATATCTATTCTGTCTTAGTAGGTAATTTTCCATGTTAGACATTAATTTCATCACACTGCTGCTGCTACAATGAATTTCTTGTCTTGAACAGAGCTCTGTATGGAAGTGATTCTTTTTCCCTCTCTTATGGTTAAAAGATCTTTCAGTGTACTCATTAACTTTAGTAAGTATATTTAAGGTCTTTTCACTTTTATTAATATTAACAAATGTATCATACATTTTCTATACTTAAGAATTATAAACTATGTAAGATATTTAAAAATGTAAAAGCTAGGTCAGTTTTTTTCCTAAATCTTTCCAATTCAGAGATATTCTCTCTAGTACTTCAGTTAAAGGTATTACTATATAGTAATGCCCTTATAATTGCAAAGACCAAATGCAGATGTAAACCAAGAAAAAAAATGCATATATGTAGTCACTACACTATATTTCAAGTTTCATTTGTAAGAAACAGAAGTAGGTAAGAATAACAAACTAGAAACTGAGAATTGTATGTTTTATATAGGAACAAATCACTTTTGCATAGTAACAAGTGCTGAATTAATTAGCTGCATGTTTGTTTAATGGTTA
The DNA here is from genome assembly GCA_032199065.1 of Smutsia gigantea. Classification (NCBI taxonomy): domain Eukaryota; kingdom Metazoa; phylum Chordata; class Mammalia; order Pholidota; family Manidae; genus Smutsia; species Smutsia gigantea. Next base: position 694,932 of record JAVSCE010004904.1, on the reverse strand, counting down.
GGACTTGAGATGGCTGCCACTAAAGCCAGCATGAATTTGAGAATCAACCTCAGTTCTTCATAATCCAGGCTATTACTTATGCTGGGTAGCCATTGATCCCCAAAGTTGGTCTACCAAGTTGCTAACTGCACTCCATGCATGGTAGGATTCATACTGTATTCACTACAATATTAAAAAAATAAGGAGAAAGATCTCCTAGGGAAATGAAATTGTCAGTACTCTATTTCCTCACACTATCATATTGGCCAATAGTATATTTAGATAGTGAATAATTAATGTCTTAAATCTGTGTGTGTGTGTGTTTGGATGAGGTTGTTTCAAAGAAGATTGAGGTATGTTTGAAATAGCCATTTGGGAAGTTGGGAAGGCAAGTGTTAAAGTCATTTAAGGTTGATAATTATGATATTTATAATGATAATCTGTGGTTCTGCTGCTTATATGTAAGCATAGAGAGAGAGGATATTTGGGTTTATATGTGAGTATGCTTTTGCCAGAGGGATGTAATAAAAAAGTTCAGAGGTAGAAGGAGATAAGGCAACAAAGTTCTAGCAAAAGACGTTGTAGAGGTCAAAGCTGGTTGTAGAGGAAAGTTAAAGAAGAAAAGAGTAATTATAATGAAGAAGTAGGGAGACACCAGTAAACTGGAAGCCTGTTGTAGGCATAGTTTAAAGTTGCAAGAAAAGGAAACTGTGTTTCAAGTGGGTGCTTGCCATACAGCAGTTTGAGATGGTAATTTAATAATGGAATGACTGGCATGTAAAGGAGAGTATAAATGAATAATTAGAGATGAGGGTTGGTAAGTATTGGCACTGTGTATGCATTAGAAATTAGACTTGCTTTCTTATTGCAGAAAATCCAAAATAACAATGTAAAGCAAAATAAGGATTTACTTCCTCATCTAAAAGAAAGTTGTGATGTTGGCAGTACCAGTGCCAGTGTGTGCCAGTTCCGCAGTGTAATCAGGTATTGATGAAAGAACAAAGAGGACTCTGAGATCTGTTGGCAGATACATCATAACAAGATTAAGGGAAAGAGAGTGGCATGAGCTGTAGCACAGAGTATTTAGAAGACATTGACAGAAAACTGTAAGTAGCATGGGATGCAAAAGAAAGCCAACCATACTTGCCAGTCCCAAGATAGAAAGAATGCAAGAGAATCAAAATCACTGCTTGAGAGGACTGCAAATAAAGTGATTTCTTTAAGTGACATCCAGGTTTTAGTTAAGATAAAGAGGGAGAAGAAATCTGAAGAGATGTGGGGAATTGTGCTGATAATGAATCCGTGTTTAAGAAGTAAGGTAGAAGGAATGGGACTGTGCAGAAGAGAGATAGGCTAGGTTGGGGCAAGAAGGTACAGTTTATAATTGAGAGGAGTGAGGATGTCGTAAGCAGTGATTCTTAACCTTTGGAACACCTATCCATCTCCAATATATTATGTAAATTATTTATAAATTACATTTATGTATTGTACTATCTGTGTTAATATAAAACTATTTTCTGCATTATAAAAGATAAAAAAAGACAGAAACTTACAAAGAATGAGATAAAAATATCCATATAAATGCTGTATTTTCTTCCCCGCACTCTAGCCAGTTATTTTGCCAATCCCTGGGATCATTAGTCTCAAAGGCTTCAACCTCAGTATAGCTTAGGATGAGCACTCCATTAGGGGAAAGATGAGAAACCTGGCCAATGGAATTGATCCCTTCTGTCAAGTAAAAGTCTTCCTCTGAAGAATAAGAGCAAGAACACTTAAAATTTTTCAGAAAATGTTGGTAATACAGTAAAACATATATTGAATTTGGAGGAAGTAAAAGCATATTATTAGTTATAGACATTACCATGTAAGGAGATAACATTTGATCTGTGCTCTCAATGAAATCAGATCATCAGGAAATATAAAATGTAAAAATATGTTAAAGGAACTGCAAATCATTAGAAAAAGGAAGAATTATTTATTGATTATATTTGAGATAGGTGCCAGTATCTTGAAGGAGGGGGAAATGCAAGTAAAAGAGTTAAATTAGAAAAACCATAGAAAAAACTTGAAAGAACGTATAACTGAATATCTTGAGTTCCTTAGATAAAAGAACTTTCCAAAGTTAGAATCAATAGGGGGGAAAAATGCAAATAGTAGCTTTAAGTACATAAATATTTTAAGCCTCTGTTTTAAAACAAAATTCAAAAATTGTAAGACATCATAATGTTTGCAGCCAATGTGTTTATTTTCCAAAGAGCTCATATAATGCACTTTAACAAAAGAAATACAACAAAATTGCTAGAAGGAAAGACCTGAATAACTGCTAAGAGATGAAGAGTTGGGGAGTTTAATCAGTTATAAGTAAAAAAGCTGACTGAAACAGACACAGAGCTTGAACTGCTCGAAAGAGATATGACTGGTTTAAAAAGGAGAGGGTGTTCAACTGTGCTTTTGAAGACATTTGGGAGGTGGTTGTGGAGGTAGTTAAAGCCTAATAGACAAATGAGAAAGGACCTGGATGTGTTGCAAAGAAATATAACTGGTTAAAAGAGAGAAGAAAAGAAAATTTGGACCCACTGATGATCAACATAGTGGATAGTTAAAATAAGTGCTTTTTTTTTACTCCTTAAGCTGGAATTTGTTTTTCAGTCAAAATGATACCCAGTGCTGGTGAGTATGCAGTAAAAATGAAACCACCATGCTTTTACACTGTGTGGCAGTGTAAGTCTGCACAATGCTTTTGAAGCTCCATTTTTTTTCTCTTGCTAATACCTAGATGGATCAAACACTTAAATTTGATATATGGAAATAAATACATTAATAAATTAAGTTACAATCCATGGAACATGAGGTAGCCCTGAAAGTCTAAGCATTAAAAATGTAGTTTTTCAGATAAAGCTATTAAAATTAAAAACATACACAGAATAAAAAACTGTGTATTATGTGTATATTAACACATTTTTTTTAAAGGATATGGTTTATACATAATTGAATTAGAAATACTGTGAGTAACTAACAGATACAAGGCCGTGTTATAAAGCTCTAGTAGAAAGATGGCGGCATGAGAGGTGAGACACAGGCTTCCTCCCAAAACCGCATATAATACGAAAATACAATTAATACAACTAATCCTGAAAGCAACAGGAAAGAGGACTGCGCCAGACTGCATACACCTGGAGAAAAGAGCAGACCTAACAGAACAGGGTAATGTACCATAGCTGTGGCCTGCGCGGACCCAAGCCCTTCCCCCACACCAGCTCACCAGCAGGAGGAAGAGAAACGGAGCAGGGAGGGAGTGGAGGCCTGGGACTACTAAGTACCTAACTCTGGAGATCTGCTGTGGGAGCACAAACTTACACTTCAGAGTGCTTGCATGATACTCTCATGATTACGGCGTTGGAAAGCTAAAACAGGCCGAATTCCTGGAGAGACTGAGATTCCAGCCTCTTGTGGAAAGCAGGGATCCATATCCAGCTGCTCTGGGACAAAAGAAAGGTGGGCAGTCTGTGAGACTTCCTAACAAGGAAGCCCTTAGCAAGAGGGCTGCTAATGGGGCAAAGATTGCGCAGAGCTTACTGCTCAGGAGAGAGGACAGGTAGACAAAATTGTCCAGGTGCACTCTGCCCAGCAGGTTGAGAGCTTTGCCATAAAGACTCTCATATTTAAGGAGGAAAAATAAATCTTCCTCCTTAGATGATCTTCAGGTTACTCCAGCTCCCTGGCTGGCTACAGAGCTCCCAGAACCCCTCTGTGATATGCAGCCTACTGCACCTTTCTCCTGGCCAGCAACACCTGGCTCTCAAACCGGAAGACCCTACCCTGGCATAAGACCAGCCTGAAGGAAGATCTGTCTACAGCAACTACAAACGCAAAGCATAAGGCTTATACCTGTGTGTTCAGCCCACTGGTTCAGGCAGTGGAGACAGGCATAGCAGCCGCGTAGCAGGAAACAGCTCTTTCCTCCCCCCAGGCACCAATACCACTCCCCTGTGAACCCCTGACATTGTTTCAGGGACTGAGCAGCTCCAGGGAGTAGAGATTCTGGGCACTTAGAGGGTGCCATATACAAATATGAAAGACCAAAGTAATCTGGTTCAGAGTAAAATTATTAATACCACTCCTGAGAAAGATTTAAATGACATCAACCTCATTACTCTTCCTGAAAGGGAGTTCAAAATAAAAATCATTAACATGCTCATGGAGGTACGGAAAGATATTCAAGAACTCAGGAATTAATTCTGGTCAGAGATACAGTTGTTGAAGAGCACAATGGATGGTTTTAAAAACAGACTGGATATGGTGGAGGAGACGATAAATGAAATAGAAACTAGAGAAGAGGAGTACAAAGAAGCTGAGGCACAGAGAGAAAAAAGGATCTCTAGGAATGAAAAACTATTGAGAGAACTGTGTGACCCATCCAAATGGAACAACATTCTCATTATAGGGGTACCAGAAGAAGGAGAGAGAGAGAAAGGGATAGAAAGTGTCTTTGAGGAGGTGATTGCTGAAAACTTCCCCAGTCTGGGGAAGGAGATAGTCTCTCAGGCCATGGAGGTGCACAGATCTCCCAACACAAGGGACCCAAGGAAGACAACATCAAGACATATATTAATTAAAATGGCAAAGATCAAGGATAAACAGACTATTATTAAAAGCAGCCAGAGAGAGAAATAAGATCACATACAAAGGAAAGCCCATCAGACTTCTCAGCAGAAACTTTCCAGGCCAGAAGGGAGTGGCATGATGTATTTAATGCAATGAAGCAGAAGGGCCTTGAACCAAAAATACTTTATCCAGCAAAATTATCATTTAAATTTGAAGGAGGGATTAAGCAATTTCAAGATAAGCAAAAACTGAGAGAATTTACCTCCCACAAACCATCTTTACAGTGTATTTTGGAGGGACTGCTATAGATGGAAGTGTTCCTATGGTTTAATAGCTATCACAAGAGGTAATAAAACCACAGTAAAGAAAGGAGAACAGGTAATTACTAAGCAAATGCAAAAATTAAAATAACTATCTCCAAAGTCAATCAAGGGATAGACAAAGAGTACAGAATATGATACCTAATATATAAAGAATGGAGGAGGAAGAAAAAGGTGGAAGAAAAAAAAAACCTTTAGATTCTGTTTGTAATAGCATATTAAGTGAGTTAAGTTAGACTCTTAATAAGGAAGTTAACCTTGAACTTTGGTAACCACAAATCTAAAGACTGCAATGCCAGTAAGTACATACCTATCGATAATCACCCTAAATGTAAATGGACTGAATGCACCAATCCAAAGATATAGAGTCACTGAAGGGATAAAAAAACAAGACCCATCTATATGCTGCCACAAGAGACTTACTTTAAACCCAAAGACATACACAGACTAAAAGTGAAGGGACAGAAAAAGATATTTCATGCAACTAAAAGGGAGAAAAAAGCAGGAGTTGCAGTACTTGTATCAGACAAAATAGACTTCAAAACAAAGAAAGTCACAGAGACAAAGAAGGACATTACATAATGAAAGGGTCAATCCAACAAGAAGATATAACAATTATAAATATCTATGCGCCTAACACAGGAGCACCTACATATGTGAAACAAATACTAACAGAATTAATACAACACAATAGAACAGATGGACCTAAACCTAACAGACATCTACAGACCTCTACACCCAAAAGCAGCAAAATACACATTCTTCTCAAGTGCACATGGAACATTTTCAAGAATAGATCATATACTAGGCCACAAAAAGAGCCTCAGTAAATTGAAAAAGATTGAAATTGTACCAACCAGTTTCTCAGAACACAAAGGTATGAAATTAGATATAAATAACACAAAGAAAATGAAAAATCCCACAAATACATTGAGGCTTCACAACTTGCTCCTAAATAATTAATGGATCAATGATGAAATAAAAACAGATCAAGCAATATATGAAGACAAATGACAAAAATAATTCAACACCACAAAATCTGTGGGACACAGTGAAGGCAGTGTTAAGAGGAAAGTATATTGCAATACAGGCCTACCTCAGGAAAGAACAATCCCATATGAGCAGTCTAAACTCACAATTAACAAAACTAGAAAAAGAAGGACAAATGAGGCCCAAAGTCAGTAGAAGGAGGGACATAATAAAGATTAGAGCAGAAATAAATAAAATGGAGAAGAATAAAACAATACAAAGGATCAATAAAAGCAAGAGCTGGTTCTTAAGAAAATAAAATAGATAAACCATTAACCACACTTATCAAGAAAAAAAGAGTCTACTTGCAAGAACAGAGTCAGAAATGAGAAAGGAAAAATCACTATGGACACCACAGAAATACAAAGAATTATTAGAGAATACTATGAAAAATTATATGCTGACAAACTGGATAACCTAGAAGAAATGGAAAACTTTCTAGAAAAATACAACCTTCCAAGGCTGACCCAGAAAGAAACAGAAAATCTGAACAGACCAATTACCAGCAACGAAATTGAACTGGTAATCAAAAACCTACCTAAGAACGAACGCCTGGACCAGGTGGCTTCACCGCTTAATTTTATCAAACATTTAGTGAAGACCCAATACCAATCCTCCTTAAAGTTTTCCAAAGAGTAGAAGAAGAGAGAATACTTCCAAATTCATTCTATGAGGCCACCATCACTCTAATACCAAAACCAGGCAAAGAAACCACACACAAAAAAAATTACAGACCAATATCCCTGATTAACATAGGTGCAAAAATACACAACAAAATACTAGCAAACTGAATTCAAAAATACATCGAAAAGATCATCCATCATGATCAAGTAGGATTTTTTCCAGGGATGCAAGGATGGTACAACATTCGAAACTCCATCAACATCATCCACCACATCAACAAAAAAAGGACAAAAACCACATGATCATCTCCATAGATGCTGAAAAAGCATTTGACAAAATTGAACATCCATTCATGATTAAAACTGTCAACAAAATGGGTATAGAGGGCAAGTACCTCAATGTAATAAAGGCCATATATGACAAACCCACAGCCAACATTATACTTAACAGCAAGAACCTGAAAGCTTTTCCTTTAAGTTCGGGAACAAGACAAGGATGCCCACTCTCCCCACTTCTATTCAACATTCTACTGGAGGTCCTAACCACAGCAATCAGACAACACAAAGAAATAAGTGGAATCCAGATTGTCAAGGAAGAAGTTAAATTGTCCCTGTTTGCAGATGACATGATATTGTACATAAAAAAAAACCCTAAAGAATCCACTCCAAAACGACTAGATCTAATATCAGAATTCAGCGAAGTTGCAGGATACAAAATTAATACAGACATCTGTTGCATTTCTATACACTAAATGTGAACTAGCAGAAAGAGAAATCAGGAAAAGAATTCCATTCACAATTGCATCCAACAGAATAAAATACCTAGGAATAAACCTAACCAAGGATATGAAACACCTATACTCTGAAAACTACAGGACACTCATGAGAGAAATGAAAGAAGATATCAATAAATGGAAACACATCCCGTGCTCATGGATAGAGGAATAATTAATATTGTCAAAATGACCATCCTGCCTAGAGCAATCTACAAATTGAATGCAATTCCTATCAAAATACCAACAGCACTCTTAAACGAACTAGAGAAAATCCTTCAAAAATTTATATGGAACCACAGAAGACCCCGAATACCCAAAGCAATCCTGAGAAGGAAGAATAAAGCTGGGGGGAATTATGCTCCCCAATTTCAAGCTCTACTACAAAGCTACAGTAATCAAGACAATTTAGTACTGGCACAAGAACAGACCCTAGACCAATGGACCAGACTAGAGAGCCCTGATATAAACCCAACCATATATGGTCAATTAATACATGATAAAGGAGCCATGGACATACAATGAGGAAATAACAGCCTCTTCAACAGCTGGTGTTGGCAAAACTGGACAGCTACATGCAAGAGAATGAAATTGGATTATTGTTTAACCCCATACACAAAAGTAAACTCAAAATGGATCAAAGACCTGAATGTAAGTCATGAAATCATAAAACTCTTAGAAGACAACATAGGCAAAAATCTCCTGAATATAAGCATGAGCAAATTCTTCCTGAACGCATCTTCTCGACCAAGGGAACCAAAAGCAAAAATGAACTCATGGGAATACATCAAACTAAAAAGTTTCTGTGCAGCAGAGGGCACCATCAACAGAACAAAAAGGCATCCTACAGTATGGGAGAATATATTTGTAAATGACATATCCGACAGGGGGTTAACATCCAAAATATATAAAGAACTTACACACCTCAACACCCAAAAAGCAAATAACCCGATTCAAAAATGGGCAGAGGATATGAAGAGAGAGTTCTCCAAAGAAGAAATTCAGATAGCCGAAAGACACATGAAAAGATGCTCCACATCACTAATCATCAGGGAAATGCAAATTAAAACCACAGTGAGATATCACCTCACACCAATAAGGATGGCCAGCATCCAAAAGACTAAGAACAACAAATGCTGGCGAGGATGCGGAGAAAGGGGAACCCTCCTACACTGCTGGCGGGAATGTAAATTAGTTCAACCATTGTGGAAAGCAATATGGAGGTTCCTCAAAAAACTAAATATAAAAATAACATCTGACCCGGGAATCCCACTCCTTGGAATTTACTCAAAGAATACAACTTCTCAGATTCAAAAAGACATATGCACCCCTATGTTTATCACAGCACTTTTTACAATAGCCTAGATGTGGAAGCAACCTAAGTGTCCAACTGTAGATGAATGGATAAAGAAGAAGTGGTACATATACACAATGGAATACTATTTAGCCATAAGAAAGAAACAAATCCTACCATTTGCAACAACATGGATGGAGCTGGAGGATATTATGCTCAGTGAAATAAGCCAGGCAGAGAAAGGCAAGTGCCAAATGATTTCCCTCATTTGTGGAGTATAACAATGAAGCAAAACTGAAGGAACAGAACAGCAGCAGACTCAGAGACTCCAAGAAAGAACTAGTGGTTACCAAGGGTAGGGATGGGGGAGGGAGGGAGGGAGAAGGGAATTGAGGGGTATTTTGTTTAGTATACATGGTGTGGGGGATCACAGGGAAAACAGTGTAGCACAGTGAAAGCAAATAGTGAATCTATGGCATCTTACTACACCCAAGGACAGTGACTGCATTGGGGGTATGGTGGGGACTTGATAATATGGGTAAATGTAGTAACCACATTGTATTTTCATGTGAAACGTTCATAAGAGTGTGTATCAATAATACCTTAATAAAACACACACACACACACAAAATAAAGCTCTAGTAAATTAAGCAGCAATAGACCAGTACTGACAAAACAAGAGAGACAGTGTAATACAGAGCTGGGTCCTTTTATCCTGTGGAAACTTAACATATGTTAATGAATGATAAAAGTGGCATTTAAATCAGTGGGGCAGAATGAGCTGTTCTTTCATTCATGTATTTATCTATTCAGAAAATGTTTATTGAAGGCCAAGCACTATCATAGATGCTAGGGATACATCAGCAAACCAAGTAGACTAAAATTGACATCAACATGGAGTTTAAATTCAAGTTGGAATAGAGAGAGAGAAAAATAAATGTAAAATGATTATGTGCTGAGAAGAAAAGTACGGAAGGGGGTAATACAAGATTCTGGGGGGGTTTTTTTTTTTTTGGTGGGAGGTGGGGAGCATAATCATCTCTCCTTAATATTGTACAAAGATCTGCCACAAGGCAGTTTCTTAAAAAGCGAACAACCCAAAAGAAAATTTGGCAAATGTTTTTCTTTTCCTTTGATAGCTATTCCTATATCATAAAGGAGGATATACAGCTATCCAGTAAGTATCTAATGCCTTTTTAGTGAAAAATGCAAGATCAAGGAGATACCACTTAAAGTCCTGAGATGGATAGGAAGTTTAGCAATATCAATTTTTGTTAGTTTGGGGGGAATGGGTGATTGCATATGGTGTAGATTCAGCCGCAAATTGGTAATCTGTTTGGGAAGACAGTCTAAGAGTAGCTCTCAAAGTGAAAAAGGTACACATACTCTGACCCAGGAATTCCACTTCTTTGTACCTCAGGGAACTAACTCTTGAATGTATTCACAGGAAGGTATGGCAGAATTAGAGTCAAGATGGCGGCATGAGAGGTGAGACAGAGAACTCCTCCCAAAACTACAGGTAGTGTGAAAATATAGTTAATACAACTAACCCTAAAACAGCAACAGGAAAAAAGTCTGCACCAGACTGCATACAGACCTAACGAACAGAGCACACCTCATAAAACAGGGTAATGTACGAAAGACTTGATCCGGCGGGACCCGAGCCCTTCCCCCACCCCTCATTGACCGGAGGAAGAGAAACGGAGTGGGGAGGGGGTGGTATCCTAGGACTGCTGAACACCTAGCTCCGAAGATCTGCTTTGCAAGCAGAAACCTACATTGTGCCGTACTTTGGAAGATGGGGAGCTGGGAAAAGCGGAGTCCTTGAGAGACAGATTGCAGCCATTTGTGGAGGATGGGATCCACACCCAACCGCTCTGGGTCAAGGGAAAGGCAGGCAGTCTGACAGGATTCCTAGCAGTGAGAGGGCTGCTGAAGGGGCGGGGTTTACACAGAGCTTGCGGCACAGGAGAAGGGATAGGGGGACAACGTTGTCTGGGCACGCTCTGCCCAGCAGATTGGGAACTTTGAGGAACTTCAGGTGCTCCACCCCCCTGGCGGGCAGCCTGCCGAGCCTTCCTCCTGGCCTGACGGCAATGGCTCACAGTCACTGCACTGGCGTCAGGCCAGTCAGAGGGAGGCCCCGCCTACAACAGCTAGAGACGCAAAGCACACAGGCTTACACCTGTGTGCTCGGACCACTGGCTCTCATACAGGAGACAGGCACAGCAGACGGGAATCAGGAAACAGATCTTTCCTTCTGCCAGGCACCAGCTTCGCTCCCCTATGACCCCCAACCTCATTCTAGGGGCTGAGCAGCTCCAGAGACTGGAGCTTCTGGACACTAGAGGGCACCGCACAGAAATATGAAGCGTCAGAAGAAAATGGTTCAGACCAAAATCTCACAAACCCCAGAAGAAGGGCCAAATGAAACTGATATCAAGTCTTCCTGAAAGAGAGTTCAAAATAAAAATCATGAACATGCTTATGGAGGTACAGAAAAATGCTCAAGAACTCAGGAATGAATTCAAGACTGAGATTCAATCATTAAGAAATTCCATATCTGAAATGAAATATTCAATGGAGGGATTTAAAAGCAGATAAGATGTAGTAGAAGAGACAGTAAATGGAATAGAAGTTAGAGAAGAGGAATACAAAGAAGCTGAGGCACAGGGAGAAAAAAGAATCTCTAAGAATTAAAGAATATTGAGAGAACTGTGTGACCAATCCAAATGGAACAATATTTGCATAATAGGGGTACCAAAAGAAGAAGAGAGAGAAAAAGGGATAGAAAGTATCATTGAGGTAAAAGCCCACAAACACATGGAAGCTTAGTAACATACTCCTAAATAATCAATGGATCAATGGCCAAATAAAAACAGACATCAAGCAATACATGGAGACAAATGACAACAATAATTCAACACCACAAAATCTGTGGGACGCAGTGAAGGCCGTGCTAAGAGGGAAATATATTGCAATATAAGCCTACCTCAGGAAAGAACAATCCCAAATGAACAATCTAAACACAAAATTAATCAAACTAGAAAAGGAAGAACAAATGAGGCCCAAAGTCAGAAGAAGAAGGGACATAAAAAAGATTAAAGCAGAAATAAATATAATTGAGAAGAATAAAACAATAGGAAGAATCAGTGAAAGCAGGAGCTGATTCTTTGAGAAAATAAACAAAATAGATAAGCCACATAAACAGAATCAGAAATGAGAAAGGAAAAATCACTATGGACACCACAGAAATACAAAGAATTATGAGAAAATACTATAAAAATTATATGCTAACAAACTGGATAACCTAGAAGAAATGGACAACTTTCTAGAAAAATACAACTTCCAAGGCTGACTCAGGAAGAAACTGAAAATCTGAATAGACCATTTACCAGCAAAGAAATTGAATTGGTAATCAAAAATCTACCTAAGAACAAAACTCCTGGACCAGATAGTTTCACTGCTGAATTTTATCAAACATTTAGTGAAGACCTAATACCCATCCCCCTTAAAGTTTTCCAAAAAGTTGAAGAGGAGGGAATACTCCCAAACTCATTCTATGAGGTCAGCACCACTCTAATACCAAAACCAGGCAAAGACACCACAAAAAAAGAAAATTACACCCCAGTATCCATGATGAACATAGATGCAAGAATACTCAACAAAATATTAGCAAACTGAATTCAAAATACATCAAAAAGATCATCCATCATGATCAAGTGGGATTCATCCCAGGGATGCAAGGATGGTACAACATTTCGAAAATCCATCAACATCATCCACCACATCAACAAAAAGAAGAACAAAAACCACATGATTACCTCCATAGATGCTGAAAAAGCATTTGACAAAATTCAACATCTATTCATGATAAAATCTCTCAATAAAATGGGTATAGAGGGCAAGTACTCAACAAAATAAAGGCTATATGTGACAAACCCACAGCCAACATTATACTTAACAGCGAGAAGCTGAAAGCTTTTCCTTTAAGATCAGGAACAAAACAAGGATGCCCACTCTCTCCACTTTTATTCAACATAGTTCTAGAGGTCCTAGCCAGGGTGATCAGACAACACAGAGAAATAAAAGGCATCCAGATTGGTAAGGAAAAAGTCAAACAGTCCCTGTTTGCAGATGACATGATATTGTACATAAAAAACTACTAAAGAATCCTCTCCAAAACTACTAAATCTAATATCTGAATTCAGTAAAGTCATGGGTACAAAATTAATACACAGAAATCTGTTGCATTCCTATACACTAACGATGAAATAGCCGAAAGAGAAAACAATTCCATTCACAATTGCATCCAAAATAATAAAATACCTAGGAATAAACCTAACCAAGGAAGTGAAAAACCTATACCCTGAAAACTAAACACACTCATGAGAGAAATTAAAGATACCAATAAATGGAAACACATCCCATGCTGATGGATAGGAAGAATTAATATTGTCAAAATGGCCATCCTGCCTAAAGGAATCTACAGATTCAATGCAATCCCTATCAAAATACCAACAGCATTCTTTGATAAGCTAAACTGGGGCAAATAGTTCTAAAATTCATATGGAACCCCAAAAGACCCCAAATAGCCAAAGCAATCCTGAGAAGGAAGAATAAAGCAGGGGGAATTACGCTCCCTGACTTCAAGCTCTACTACAAAGCCACAGTAATCAAGACAATTTGGTACTGGCACAAGAACAGACCTATAGACCAATGAAACAGACTAGAGAGCCCAGATATAAACCCAAGCATTTGTGGTCAATTAATATACAATAAAGGAGCCATGCATATACAATGGGGAATTGACAGCCTCTTTAACAGCTGGTGTTGGCAAAACTGGGCAGTTACATGTAAGAGAATGAAAGTGAATTATTGTCTAACCCCATACACAAAATTAAATGCAAAATAGATTAAAGACCTGAATGTAAGTCATGAAACCATAAACTCTTAGAAAAAAACATGGGCAAAAATTTCTTGGACATAAACATGAACAACTTCTTCGTGAACATATCTCCCCAGGCAAGGGAAACAAAAGCAAAAATGAACAAGTGGCACTATATCAGGCTGAAAAGCTTCTGTACAGCAAAGGACACCATCAATAGAACAAAAAGACATCATCCAGTATGGGAGAATATATTCATAAATGACATATCCGATAAGGGGTTGACATCCAAATTATATAAAGAGCTCATGCACCTCAACAAACAAAAAGCAAATAAGCCAATTAAAAAATGGGCAGAGGAGCTGAACAGACACTTCTCCAAAGAAGAAATTCAGATGGCCAACAGGCACATGAAAAGATGCTCCACATCGTTAATCATCAGAGAAATGCAAATTAAAACCACAATGAAACATCACCTCACACCAGTTAGGATGGCCACCATCCAAAAGACAACAAATGTTGGCGAGTATGTGGAGAAAGGGGAACCCTCCTACACTGCTGGTGGGAATGTAAATTAGTTCAACCATTGTGGAAAGTATGGAAGTTCCTCAAAAACCTCAAAATAGTAATACCATTTGACCCAGGAATCCCACTCCTGGAAATTTACCCTAAAAATGCAGGAGCCCAATTTGAAAAAGACAGATGCACCCCTATGTTTATTGTAGCACTATTTACAATAGCCAAGAAATGGAAGCAACCTAAGTGTCCATCAGTAGATGAATGGATAAAGAAGACATGGTACATATACACAATGGAATATTATGCAGCCATAAGAAGAAAACAAATCCTACCATTTACAACAACATGGATGGAGCTAGAGGGTATTATGCTCAGTGAAATAAGCCGGCAGAGAAAGACAAGTATCAGATGATTTCACCCATCTATGGAGTATAAGTACAAAGCAAAAACTGAAGGAACACAACAGCAGACTCACAGAACCCAAGAATGGACTAACAGTTACCAAAGGGAAAGGGACTGGGGAAGATGGGTGGGAAGAGAGGGATAAGAGGGAAAAAGGGGCATTATGATTGCAAATGTAATGTTGGGGGGGCATGGGGAGGGCTGTACAACTCAGAGAAGACAAGTAGTGACTCTGTAGCATCTCACTACGCTGATGGACAGTGACTGTAATGGGGTTGGTGGGGGGGACTTGATGAAGGGGGTAGTTTAATAATCATAATATTGCACATGTAATTGTAGATTAATGATCCAAAATAAATTATAAAAAAAGAATACTTAGGAGAAGCTAATAAAAGAATAAGTGATTAAAAAAAAAAGAACATATGGGATGTGAACAATTTCCAGGGATGTGTTGTTTTAATTTGTCTGATTTTTCACATACTATTCAAGATCAAATAGACAATATTCACCATGTTATTGATAAGTTTTCATAAATGCCTGGATTGTTAAATTGGTTTTCTTTGTTATATTGGATATGGCCTATAATTGTAGTTCTAATACTGTTATGCATTTGTATTCCTGTTCTCCTAGTGTGTATGCAGAAGGCAGTTGTTGGTCTTTTAAAGCCAATACAAGCGTTTGCTACTTTTCAAGAATTAACTTCAAGAAATAAGTGATTCCTTTTAAACAATTTTGTGAAATCGTATACTGATTCCCCACCTGCATTTGCTGCAAGAAAATAATCATGTATATTGTGATTTTATCCAGAATTATAGCTGCTGGCTGTCCTCTCTTTCATATTTTATCTCCCTCTTTGGTCCCAGGAGATGGCTGGTTAGCCAGAGACGGGTAAGATTCCTCATGGGAGGAACAACCTAAGACAGGCACAGTCGCAAGGGACCTCAGGTGAGCAACGTGGGGGCCAACTGAGGTGAGGCAGAACCTCACCCCTCCAGACTAGAGAGACATTGCCTGTGACAAGCTATGTCATTATTCTGGTACCTTCCACAAATATATGCATATGCATTTGCGTCAGTTAAAACAAAAAAGGGGGAAATGTGGGATTCACTTATAATTTAAGTATAAAAATCATATGAATAATCATAGCTGACTTGATTGATTATAGTAACTGAATTAGTTTCTCTGATATGACTGCCTTTGCATTGTTCACCTTGTGAGAACTTGTTCACTATGTTCCTTGCATTGTTCACCTTGTGGGAGTTTGTTCACTGTATTGGAACTTGTTCGTTGCATGGTGAGCAATAATGTCTTGTGTATTGAAAAGTTGTTAAGAGAAAAAACCTCAAAAGTTCACATCGCAAGAAAAAATAATTTGTAACTATGTATGTTGAAGGATGTTAACTAAACTTACTGTGATAATCATTTCACAATAAAAAAATGAGTATTAAAAAAATAATAATAGCAAAATAAAAAAAAGGTATGGCAGCACATGCTTTCTAATAATGAAAATCTCAGAACTACCTAAGTGTACTAGAGCTAGTACAATGTGTCCATAAAGTGGAGTACTTAATGCTAAAACAGATCTCCCAAAACATTGTTTAATATAAGAGACAAATTACAGGCAGTCTTTGTGTACACCAGTGGAACAGCTCCTATCATTAAAAAATCTCATAGGATTGCCATGTCAGGTCTTTAACTTTAGCTTCATCTTCAGTGTTTCTATTAGAACTTTATTTTTAAGAGATGGTGTACTTATTATTTGTGTACATAAATTGACTAAAACAATTCTCCCTGTTAGCCTCAGCTCAGGTCCCATTGTCCACTTTCCCAGCCCATATTGTATATTTTATCAGTATCACTTATCTGACACTTGGTAAATATTCTTGTACATGTGGTTGTTTTGATGAATGCCCTGACTTTCCAATTAAATTGCAGGTCCCTTTGACAACTTTGGACCTAGTTCTGTTTTTTTGTGTGTGTTTTTTTTTTAACATAGCACCAAAAAAGAAGGCCTTACTTGGTAAAAATTTGTTATCATCAGCATGAATCTCTTTGGATAACATTTTCGTTCTTTCATTGGTAAATAAAATCGCTTAAATTTACTTAAATTTTAAATTATTTAATAGGAAAGCATCTTAAACATTCAGTCATGGAAAAGGGTGTTGAAAAATGAAATTGTTCAAATCATCTTATTTTTCTTTTCTTTGTAGGTCGTTTATATGCGATGCAAACTGGAATGAAGATTGATAGTAAAACTCCTGAGTGTCGTAAATTTTTATCAAAGCTTATGGATCAGTTAGAAGCTGTAAGTTAAACACTGATAATTTATTTTCTGGTTAATGTTTAAAATGTCATTTTATTTCATATGTATGTGTGTGTTGTCATTTTAGCTCTTCCCCTTCATAGCAATGAGCAATATAATTATAGCTGAGGTAAAATTAGACACAATTTTTTTTATTGTCACATTCTGCCAAGAGAAGCATAAGAATAAATTAAAGTAGGTTTAAATATCTTCACATATACCATTATGTCTTGTTCCATATTATTGTAGATAGCCTTTGAGTCACCCTTTCATAAGTGACAGAACCTTTCTAACCTTTCCTTCTGCAGTCACAATTTCCAATTTGGAAATTCTTAAATAGCTCTTACAGTAA
Organism: Smutsia gigantea; assembly: GCA_032199065.1. NCBI lineage: Eukaryota > Metazoa > Chordata > Mammalia > Pholidota > Manidae > Smutsia > Smutsia gigantea. The sequence goes on along the minus strand of JAVSCE010004904.1, from coordinate 677,846 downwards.
TAAAACAGGCCATTTATTTAATGAAGAGGACAATGAAGGAAATAATATCAGTTGCCTGTAGCCTCTTTGTCCCTCTCATAGTCCCAGGACAAGCCAATTTGTCCCTCTCATAATCCCAGGACAAGATTCTCTTATGGTTCAGGAACTCTCTTCTGCTAGCAGAAATTTAGTAGGTAACTAATGAATCACCTTGAACCATGATATAACTTCGCATGTTACATAGAGGCTCCAATCTAAGGAAAATCGAATAGATTGAATTGGGTGTCAGTGCATCAGGAAGACAGTACTGGCATAGTAATCTCACATAGTAACCTGGGCTCCACTCTGTACTACACGTGTCCAGCCATCCTTGTTTCCCTTTTAACATGTCAAGGCCTATGCTCATTAATCCATCTCCTCCCAGGCTGTTATATTAATAGCTGTGGTTTAGTTTTTATTTGCTTTTTTTATGTATGTGACCTGCTCAAGAGCATTAGAAACCTAAATATTTATTCACTCAGTTGCATTATTTTTTTTAGATAACAAAATTTAGACATTAAAAATCAAAACATTTATACTAATTAGCCCAGAGCTCTTATAAATGTTTAAAGTTATTCAGATTGAAGCTTAGTTATATTAAACAGACATGGGCAATATTGTTTTCTCTAACTTGGTATGGATATCTGGTCTTGTGACCCAGAGCCCCTGTCACCTGCTGCTATAAACCACCCAGGGTGGGCCTGGTGGCACCAGTGATGAGAATTCAGCTGCCCTTGGAGCCTTTCTGGCGTTCCTTTTCTAACACAACTTCTACGAATGCAGGAAAAATTTGAGTAATCTTTTTTTTGGAGGATGGGGTTAGTGGGTAGGAGGAAGAGTTTATCTCACACATAGCAATACATTTGTAAAATCCCATCTCTAACAGACATTTTATATAGAATATATCTCTTTATTTTCACAATATAACAAAAATAGCTAAAATAATAGCTTATGGATAAAACAGTTCTTTATAATAAGCAGAGTGTAAAATCACATTTATAAGGGGATTCATCAGGAGTTCATTTAAATTAAATAACAAGTAGATTAAATTTATTCCATGATGAGAGCATGTCTGCCTGTGCTATAATGTTTATATTACGTTTGGAAAACTTTGTGTTGTGGTTTTACTTCCAGATATTTTGCATTGAAGGTGAGAAGAAGTAACATACTCCCACTAAATTGTTCTAAAATTACATCCACCTCTAGAATTAAATCTAGAATTACATCATTTTATATATTGAATACAGTAAACTGTTGTTTTTGTGAGGCTTTTTCCTATTTTTGTTTAGGATATAATAGTCATTTAGTATCTTTAAATTTCAAGATTAAATCTCTTCTAGACCTTAAATTAGTCTGTTGTAATTATGAGAATATGTACTTTGCTGATTTTATGAAAAATCCTGAGGCCTTTTTAAATTTAATTTTTTACATTCTAATGTCTTTGAAAAAACACATTTTTAAACAGTAGTATGGTGCTTAGATATAATAGTCCAGAAGGTCATTTTATAAGAATATGACAGTCTGAGTAGAATGTAGGAACTTAATTTGTTGTTTTTAAAATACTTTATGTGTAGGGAAAGGGATGTACTGACTGTACATTAACACAGTTGTAAGGTGTGTTGATTTGACATGTATATTTGCCTAATTTTAAAAACTTACATAATTTTAAGTTTGTCATATTAAACCTTATTTAGAAAGAGATCTTTTTTTTACACTGTGCTGTGAGAGGCACTCTTCAGTATATAATGATCCTTCTAGTCATTATTTTATATTTAATAAAAGAAGTTGAAATAGACATAAATTAAAATTTACATTATATATGATTAGGAAAGAATTTCCTAATTCCATTTTTAGGATACCTGGTAATAAATTCCCAATACATTATTTTGAAATACTGGTCTGATGCTTTACATAGATGATTGGATGCATTATCATTTTATTCTTCGTTATTTTGATTTTTAGAACTAAATTATACTTTCAGGTTATCATGAGTATGTTTCTTCAAGATTTTGTAGACGTTGGATTTTGTTTCAAATACCTTGAGCTGATGCAAAGCAATTTTCGTTTTGCAAAATTTTATTTATACATCTTTTACTGGAATGAATGTAAAATAGTTTACTTAAAATGATTATTGGGATTATTTGTCTATAAGCATACTCTTCTGTAAGTCCAAAATTATAAGCTTTGTATCTTTTTCTATTTAGCTTAAGAAACAGTTGGGTGATAATGAAGCTGTTACTCAAGAAATAGTTGGTTCTGCTCATTTGGAGAATTATGCTTTGAAAATGTTTTTGTATGCTGATAATGAAGATCGTGCTGGACGATTTCACAAGTACGTAAAGAAAGAGGAGAACAAAACTATAAAGTTTAATTACTGTATAACTAGAATTATAGTTTTCAATTAAACACTTTCAGACTTCCTGATGAGTGATTTAGATTTTTTTAATTAATTACTTATGGAATCTCAGAATGATTTTGGGTTATAAGAGTGTTCCTGTCTTTGTAGAGAAATGGCTGAAAGAGGAACACCCAGGGTACATTCATTTTCTCTGTAAATACACTAACTAGCAATTTTTTAACACTTAGTAAAATCTGAGTTGATTTTAGCAAAAAATAGCATAGTTAAATGAAATTTATTTTAAAAATTCCCACCCCCACCAATTCAAATGATTTGTTATTATTACAGTAATATTTCAATGCAAAGAAATGCACATGGCTTGATAGGGATTCAGATAATACTGTAATTACATTTTCTCAAATCAAAAGCATACTATAAAACCTGCAGTAGCATATTTACTTGTAATAAGAGTGTTGTTATTTTCTCCTAATAACATTATAAAAGGAGCTCTGTTTTGTTCTTGAAATCTGATCTTATTTAAAACATTAATTGCAAAGTGCTTTTATAAACACTGCAGTTTTTTTAATGCTACATTATCTAATGCTAATTCTACATCTTAATGTTCATCATTTAAACTAGACCGGCTCTCTTTTCTTTTCCAGAAACATGATCAAGTCCTTCTATACTGCAAGTCTTTTAATAGATGTCATAACAGTGTTTGGAGAACTCACTGATGAAGTGAGTGTACCTTTTTTATTGTCTTATTAGCTGACGATCTGTATTGTTGCTGTTACTGGTTTTGTTATTGCATTGTTTATTTAGAGCAGAGTGCCCATCAAAAATGTAGAATGAGCAAAAAATGCAATTTAAAATTTTCTACTAGCCACATTTTAAAAACTAAAAACAAAAGATGAAATTACTTTCAATAATTTATTTTTTTAGTAAGTTCTTTAAATCCATTGTATGTTTTGCGCTTTAGCAAATGCATGCCTACCTTATTGAACAGCACAGGTCTTTTAGAGTTTGATTTTGTCAGGGGTTTAAATATCACTAGTCCTGTATGCTATGAAATTTCTGTAGTTTGATTTGGTAAGCATTCGCAAGGCAGAGGCTTTTTAGGACTCTCTTCCTATTTCGTTTCTAGTCAGAAATATTATTGTTTACCATTTGTTTCTGTTGTAAAGTACATATGGAACTTGATATTTTACGAGATACTTCATCCATTTTTGTCAATTTGTTTCTCATAACCACTAAGATAAGTAAAGCACATGCATTTTATACATGAGCAAACTGAAGCTAAGTCGCAAACTTACTGCCATCAGTTCAGTATTGTTTGCACTGTAGCAGTCTTTACCAATGGCATGGAAAATTTGTTTTCTAAGAGGGAAGATGTTAACGTAGAAAGGTGATGAGAAAAAAAGAGCTACAAATGAGACTGACAGAGGCATGTTATAGTAGTGATTTGAAATCTATGAAGGACTTTTTTTTGTGCTATGATTTTTTTTCAAAATGACAAGCACCTCAGAGTAAAGTTCCAGACAAAACAAAGTACGGTCTTATCTGTGGAGATATATTTTTTTAAAACATATCAAAACTGTGGAAAAAATTCTTCATGGCTGTATATGAATGAAGTTAATGCTCTAGGATTAATGATTATGAGCTGAATTTTTGCGTTGGCAGAGATGGTGCAAGACATTTCAAAATGGGGCCACATGAGGGGCAGTTTTTTATTGTGACTGTCCCTTTTATTTCAAAATATCAAGCAGCTCTAGCCCTTAACGCGCAGCATTCCCCAGTCATTCAAATAACCAGAAACCTCCTCCAGCTATTTCCAGAACACCTTTTGGGTCTGGGGAAATGCCCATTGAGAGCAACTGCTGTCAAGTTTTCGGTTTTCTTGAGAAAGTAGTAGGTGGCACTTTTTTGTATTCTGAGGGCCTTATGGACCCACTATATTTAGCTCCCTTTCTGCTTCCATCCCTTGTTATCATTGATCTGGATATCTTTTCTTCTTCTGTACTATTTGGGGGCACTGTGCTAGATACTTGAGGATACATAGGAGATTTTAACATGACATTTTGGAAGGCTTTAGATAGTTCACTAGGGTTTTGGAGAGAACCAGCTGGGTGAAGGAGAATACTGAGACTTCAGATTAGAAAAGTAAGTCATAAGCCAAATCAAGACAGATGACAGAAGACTGGAATCTTCAGTCAGTGGGTTTTTTGAGTGAAGACATGCTTTGCCTAATACACAACTCTAGAGTGATGCGTAAGGAAGAACTGCCAGTCGTTTTTGATTTGAGGAAAAGTAATGTCCAGACTTAGATTTTTAAATTTGAGATGCAGGTATGGCATCCAAAAATAAATCACCACAGGACTCTTGGAAATAAAAAGACAAGAAATCCACAAAATAGAGGTGACTCTTCAAGTTAGGAGATTAGACAAACCCTTAGTTACCTAAGAGGATAGTTTTGAAAGAGAGAGAGAATTGCCAAGTAAATATCCTGGTGAACACCTATTACTAAGATGCAAAAGGAAGAAAATAAAGAAACACGGTCACTAAAGTGAACAGAAATTTAGTATACCACAGGAGAAGATCACGATAAGAGACAAAGTGGCATTCCAGTTTGTAAAATACTTCTGAGAGGGCTGCCTTGCCTATTCTACTCCTCCTTTCCTAAGCTGCTCTTGCCCACATACCTCAAGGGCAAGCACACAGTACTTTGAAGTTACAGCTGCCAACAATGGGAACCCAGATAATAGGAAAAGTGGTACATGTAGGAAAAAGAACAAAATACCCAGAAATCTTATGTGAATAATGGAGGGGTTTTTTGTTTGTTAAACGTAAGGGACATGTAAATACCTCCATACATAATTAGTATATGATTCATCTGCATTTCAGAAGAAAAATCTAGGATTCCATTTGGGTAACTTTAACAAAGAACTGCTTCCTTAGTTATCTGAACATGGTAGTCAGGGCAGGGAAATGGGGCCAATGAGAGGGCTTTAAAAGGTGTTGGGGGAGATTTGTTTAGAGACTGAGGATAGTAAGGGATATATGTAGCGTGAAAGGGACATGCTTCCAAAATGTGGGCACTCTTCTTTCCGTCTCACCACTCAGCTTGCTACATAAGCTCTCCTGCTTTGCACAGCACTAGACTGAAGTAGGAAATGGTTAAAGGGTCCAGGTACCTAAATGGATCTGAAATGGTACAGAGAAGACATTAGGTATTCTAAGTCCAGTGTGAAAAGGAAGCCCCTGTAGTTACTTGATTGGGCTAAGGTTCATCTTTGTCCCTTCATGTAAATCCTGCATATTTAAATTAGAAAATGAGTATATATACACATTTAATGTGTGTAATACACACTGTGTAATTATGTGTAAGTTCTTTTCACCGACTTACATATGTTATAATGTGCAAAGATTGTACATCCAGTAATAGTTGTATATATAAAATTTACAAATTGCTTCACACACAGTACTGATGTTTCTCATGTTCATTATTATATAGTGATCTTACACATATATGGCTGCTGAACTGATTTCAGCCATAACTGAGATTGACTAAATATATAAAGTCAGCCAACAAGAAAGTAAAATACTGGTTAGACTGTATGCCATTAACATAATCCCCAAGCCAACCAGTTTATTCAGCCTGGTTTCAAATTCTTTCTCTTTTAATACTGTTTTTTTTTTTAACATTATTTTCTGTTTCTAGAAAGGGCATCTTCATTGTTACTGCTGAGATCTAGATTTTCAAAATGATCCCAAATAATTGCAAATAATGCTCCACTGGAGTAGAATAGGGAGGAATCCACTCTAGCTGTGACTTTACTAGCTCTTATCAATACAGACAAAGTAATAATCGGCTTCGACTCTCTCTCGTAAGTCCTTGTTATGAGAAAACCTAAGACTTGTGTTTATTTACTTGTGATTTAAGCACTATATGCCTAAAATAAGACAAACTATTATAACTTTTCTTTCTTAAAATAACTATTAAAAAGATGAGATGTTTCAAAAACCATGGATATAAACTGGTTACACAGAGCATTCAGCAGTTTTAACTCACTCCCTACTTTCCACTTCCAGTGTAGTTTCTTCCTGTACTTTGAAAACACTAGCAGGGACAAAGATAGGAAACAGGTGGGAAAAGAATGAGTTTAAAGATTTCAGATAGGCAGATTTTTTTTTTTGATATGTACTCCAGTAGGTATATTTTAGGATTCTCTGTAACTTCATTTGTTCCTTTATAAAGGAAATGTCATTTTATTTAACTACCTAATATTCTATAGCTTTTTAACAAATCTGAAACTTTCTTGAAAAATAGATGTTTCCCTTGCTTCTCAAAGAATGTTGTATAGGAAATTCTAAAATCTACATTAACAACAGAAAAGGAGAAAATCATTATAGTTGTGTAATTTTTGTGTATTCTTAAATTATTTTTAATTGTATCTTTATAATCAAGATATAATGGTTTTTAAGTTATATTTAAAAAAAATTTTTTTTTAATGTTATGTTTTTTTCCCCTATCAGCTCTAAAAATTTATTCTAAAAAGAAAAAAAAGTGTTTGTCAGCACCTAACCCCACTGAACTCCAAATCAGGAAGTCATTTTACCTCTCTGGACTTGGTTTTCTTTCTGTAAAATCAAAAGTCTGGATGAGCAGATCTCTGAGGATCTTCGCAGCTCTACCAGTCTATGATTATATAATGCAAACATGTGAGAAGTGATAGGAAAAGGAGAATAAAAAACAAAGATAAAAAAACAGACATAAGAAGAATAGGAGGAGAGAAGCAAAATTGTTTTAGATTACATGCTGCAAAAGGAGTTGTGAAAAATACTATTTAAGGTCTATAAATGATAGTGAAAATTATAATCACTAAAAATCATGACAATGAAAACATTTCTTTTAGGAAGAAGGGAGAAGAAAGCTAGTACAGCAGTATGGGGAGAGTCAATGTGTGAGTGAGTAAGCTGAACACCAGGGACCTTCTCTGTGACATTTGTATGTGTGAAGATTTTGAAATTCTAATTAAATTTTTTAATTTGACATTCCAGCCTTTTAAAAAGGCCACTAGTTCACAAGGTACATAACTGCAATTTACCTAATTAATTTATTTTCCTATTTTGGGCTCTGTTTCCATCATTGTTTTATTGAAGAACCTAATGGGGACTTCTCTTTTCCTGGAATTGCAAGTCCAGGCTACTACTACATGTGCTACTGCTTACCAAGCCCATTTTATGTTTGTCAGACCAGTCTGCTTAACCACCCTCCCAGCTTTCATCATTGGGAACCTTGTGTTTTGAGCCTGCTTTGCTTAAGTCTGCACCATCTCTCTGAGTTTCAGCTACATTATTCTAGGCCTTGTGTAAATTTCTCTGTTCTTACAACTCTTCCACCTTCAGTCTTAACTGTATGACTGTTGCACTATAATTGTATTGACTTAAGTTTTATATATTATATTTTGGAATAAATTATACTGCAAGTCCTTGAAAAGGGAAACTTTGTCTCATTCTACTCTATTCTTCTTTAGGATTAAGTGTAAATTTGCACACAGTAAAGTCTCAGCATAAATGCAGTGGCCAATAGTTGATATTTCAGAAGTTGCTAGAGTTTAGCTTTTCATTTTTCTTCCTGTAGATAGAGGTAATGTTCAGCCCTGTTTACACAGAACTTCTTTCATATTTCTAAAATGGAATAGATCTCATTTATTAACAGTATTTTTCTTGGTCTGTTTTCTAATTTTTTCTTTCAGTTTCATGTCATTTATCATAGGTGAACAAAAGTAAAGTTCATATTTTCTCTGGTCTTGAAATGTTTTTTTAAAAATATTTTACCCATTGCTGTTCTGTTTCTCAACTCTCCTATGTTTTTAGTAATATATTTAACTCTTTTAACTATGTCATGTAATAGCATCTCATTTATTTGATTGAATTGATTGTTATGTAAACTTAACAGGATTCCTATAGCTGTGTGGGACTCAGTGTTCCAGTTGTTATAGAATCACAAAAGTATATATTAAAATTTTTAATTTGTATTTTTAAAGCTAGGCATGTTCAAAACATATTTTAAGTTCCAACCATAGCATCTTGTATAATCTGTTTATGGCCAATATCACTGATAGACTTCCTTTTATTTTAGATTTATTTCACCTGACAATGTTTGAGGAGCAGATGTCATTTTGCCTTTTTTCTTTCATAGTCTTTGATTTAGGTTTAATTTAATACTACTAATTTAGGAAGAATTTGAAAATTGCAGGTAAAAGATAATACTGTTATTATCTTTTGAGTTTCTGCAAACTTGGGGGAATCAAATGAATATGGTATGTTTTCCTGCCCTCACTGAGCTTGTATTTCTAACTTGAAAAGAGAAGCAAAATAACTATGGTGATATATAGTGTAGTAAAGATAAAATATAGGAAAGGAATACATTCCTACTATTTACCTGGCACTGTGTTTACAGACTTTAGATATATCTGTTTCATCTTTCACAGCTCTGAATTACAGTGTGGAAACTGAGAGTCAGAAAAATCTGAGTACCTTGTCCCCGGATGCTATTGCTCAGAGCAGTATTCTCAAACTCTGTGATAAAGGTCCAGCTTTTTTTTAATTTACGTTCTGTTGTAGACTGATTGTTTTGTGAAATATAAATAATAATTGAATTACCAGAAAAATGAAACTTAAGACATACAAAATACAATTTGCTATAAGTTTACTAAATACTCCCAGTTTCTGTACTGTTTTGTCAAACTGGTAAGCAATTTGCAGACAGCACTGGTTCTGGGGCCACATTTTGATTGGTATTGATCTAGATCCCTCTATGGAAGCCCCCAGGGAATACTGTTTGTATCCTAGTGTGGGACTCTCCCTACTCAGAAACACAGCTGTAACATTCCTGGAATGATTATGTATATGAATAGATGCTACCAAGGAGGTAGTTTGTTTAAGGTATCCAATTGCACTGGAGAGGTCTGAATTAAGCAACATTTTTATCATAGCTTAGAAAACTATGATAGAGAGGGAGAAATTAATTTAATTACAAAAGCATGTGTTCCTGTACATATACCATGCCTCAGGTTTTCATGATCTCACTGTACGCTGAAGGTCTCATTCTTAGCAATTATACTAATAAATGGAAAAATTTGAGGATAGTACTGTCTCTCACTAGAGTAGAAATTCCATGTATCTTATGTTCACTTCTGTATAATAATTGCTAAGATGAGTGTCTTGCACCTAATACCCAATTAATTGTAAATGAATGGTGTATTTTTGCATGCAGTGTTAGGATAATGTGGTTCAGAATACTCCAGGCATTGGCCTCAAAATTCCATACACCACTTAAACTGTGTGACTTTGGGTATGTTATATGACTTTAACGTAAGCTTGTTCACACATCTGTAATACGAGAAAATTATAAAATATATTTAACCCTGGATTTCAAATGAGAAAATGCATGTAATGCCTTTAGCAAAGTACCTAGCATATAGTAAATACTTAAAAATATTAGCTCTTTTATTTGTTGATGGATAATGTTCTAGTGTACTATACTTAGGACATCAGCAAATACATGAAATTTTTAATGGAAACCATCCTAAACTGCTCAACTTATATATTTACTTAAGATGAATTTATTCAGAAAAGGCTAGGCATTGTGTATTAGTACTATATTTAGAGGTCTAACATGTGCAGTTGGAGTTCCATAAATATATATAAAGAAAATGCAAAAGGAAAGATACTTGAAGAAATAATGACCGTAGACTTTCTAAATTGGGTGAAAAACAGTTGCAGATCCAAGAAACTCAGTGTATTTATTTTACTTAAAACCATACCTGAGAACACCGTAGTTAAACCAGTGGAGTTCAGTGACAGGAGATAACAATCTGGAAAGAGCAGTCTTGGGAAACAACACATCAGATACAAGGTAACAGTGCTTTGAAGGATGGTTGACTTTTTTTTTTTAAGTGGTGGCAAGAAGGTAACAAAACTGACCTCACAAAAAACAAGCAGGAAAGGGGCTGGGGAGGATGGGTGGGAAGGGAGGGGATAAGGGGGAAAAGGGGAGGGATAAGGGGGAAAAGGGGGCATTACGATTAGCACACATAATGTGGCTGGCGGGGGACACGGGAAAGGCAGTATTTACAGAGAAGACAAGTAATGATTCTATAGCATCTTACTACACTGATGGACAGTGACTGTAATGGGGTTTGTGGGGGGGACTTGATAATAGGAGGAGTCTAGTAACCATAATGTTCAAGTAACTGTACATTAACCATACCAAAATTTTTTTTAAAAAGCAGAAACTCTGTCAACTTAGAATTCTATATAGAACAAAGCTATCCTTCAAAAACCGAAGGTAAAATAAATGACATTTTCAGACACATTAATTCATTACTAGCAAATCTGCACTGAAGAACTAAAAAGCAGCAGAAAGTTTTTCAGGCTTCAGGAAAATGATACCAGATGGTAACCTGGATTTACAGGAAGGAACTTGACATGGTATGGAGGTAAATACATTTAAAAAAATACATATTTTATTTTTTCTTCTTTTCTTTAAAAGATATATGCCCATTTAAGCAGATGAGACTAATATAAAACAAACTAAATTTTAAGCTTCAGTACAGCAGTATCAGTATATACTATAAAGGTAAAAGGACACCACTATGAATGTATAAGTAATACTATACTATAAATGTATAAATAAAATATATAAAATCTATAAATAAAAATACATACTATATATGTAAAAAGCTTTAATTTAAAAGTATAGATTTTTCAGGCCAGATAAAAAAGCAAGCCCTAATTTTATGCTTTTGATAAGAGATATCCTTTAAATACAGAAACAGATATCTTGATAATGAAAGGATGAGAAAAAAGTATTCAATACAAATACCAGGTAAATGAAATATCAAGAGGCCATATTAATATTAGACAAAGTAAACAAGAAGGTATATTACTGGAGGTAAAATGGGATATTTTTTAATGATAAAGTGTTCAGTTCATTAAGATACTACAGTTATAAATGTCTGTGTAGATAATACATTTTAAATTATATGAAATAGGTTGATAGTAATTTTTAAGAATATAGAAAAATTCATAATGATAGTAGTAGTAGAGAAGTTAATAATTATAATTGGAGATTTTTAACAACCCCCCTCAGTCATCAGTAGAACAAGTTGTTTAAAAATAGTAAAATTAACTAAAATGAATAAAGACTGACCACATCCAATATTGGCTAGAATGTGGAAAAATAAGAGCTTTCATACATTGCTTGGTGAAAAAGTTAGATGTTATAACCACGTTGGGAACAGATTTGGCAGACTTTTATAAAGTTAAACATTCACCTACCCTTTTACCGAGTAATTCCTTCTTGTTTATCCAAGAGAAATGAAAACATATGTCCTGAAAAAGACTTGTTTAAGAGTGTTCATAGGAACTTTATTCATAATAGCCTAAAGCTGGAAACAACCCAGATGTCCACCAACAGAGAAGTTGATAAATAAATTTTGCTTTTACTAAGATGACAGGGGACTGCTGATATACCCTATAACTTGGATGAATCTTAGAGATGTTATGGTAAGCAAAAAACTCCAAAGAATACAAACTGTGTGATTCCCTTTATATAAAGTACTACAAAAGACAAATGTATTCCAGTGAAAAAAATTTGGGCTGTGTGTGTGTGTGACACACAAGGGGAAATTGATCTGAGAAGGGATATATAAAGGAACTTTCTGGGGATCTAGAAATGTTGTATTTGATAAGAGTATATGTTCCATAGGTGTATGTACTTGTCAGATCTCAAATTATATTAAGATATATGTTTTCAAGATATATCAATTTACCTCAAAAAGAAAAAAAAATACTGTTTGTATGCTTGATTTTTCCTGATGATATTGAGTTGGAAATTCTAAAACTGCTCACTCTATTCTAGGGCTGAGCAAATTAGTAAATCAGAGAGCCAGGTTCCTCAAGTCTTGGGAGGGAAATTACAATAAGGGATGGGAGAAAACCTGATTATATTATGGTGTTGGATTAGAATTGGAGTAATTAATTGTTTTAAATACATTATATTAAGTAAATAGAACAAAATAGATATTTGTATATAAATAGCATATATGTATACTATAAATATATGTATATATAGCATATGCATGTATTTGTTTATATACAGCATATATACATAGATGTGTATATACATGCACATAAAATATAGCTCGTTTATCTCTGTGCTGAAAGGACCTAGAAACAATGATGCACATAGCAATAAGCAACTACTGCCTAATTTTGTATTCTAAATACCATTCATCTAAAAGGAACTAGGACTGTATAGAAAGAGCTGAATCTAAAGCTGGATCAGGGAAAGTACTAGGTGAAGCTGGACCTTTTTCTTGTGTCACAAGGTGAAGAAGTATTTACATAATCAAGGGGACATGTCAAAAGGATTCAGAAACCATCTTGAAAGGGTCTCCATGTCCAAGTCAGGGACAGTTTTGAGTATCAGAATAACATTGATATTAATAGATCATAACTCACTGAAAAAAATAAGAATCCATGGTCCATAGTAGCACATACAATGAATGGTGGAAGAACAGAGAAGGCTCTTTACAGTAGAAGTCTAATATTTAGAAATTATGGTGACATTTTAAATCATTAATGGGCTTTAAAACTAGTGGGTAGAAAGTTTGAAGAAAAACACGATATTTACACTGGTTTCTATATATCCCCTCAAATGTATTATTATTTTTAAAGGGGATAAACTAAGTATACATTGGAGAAACCTGTCTGATAGTATTTAACCAAGTCACCAAACCTAACACAACCAATATTGAGACCAACCACTCCTCCTAATAAGATGAAGTGAGAAAAACAAGCATCCTTCAGTGTTAGTCCTGCTGCATAAGTACACATCCTAAACCGAATCATGAGGAAACATCAGACAAATCCAAATGGAGAGACGTTTACAACTAATCTGGGTTTTTTTTAATTAATGTCAGGGCCAAGAAGTACAAACAAAGGCTGTTCCAGATTAAAGACTGAAAAGATATGACAACTAAATAATGCAAGCTTCTTAAATTAGGTAGATCCAGGGGAGGAATAATGACTGGTGACACTTTTGGGACAATTGGCATAACTTATAGGGACTGTAGATCAGAGAGTATATTTGTATAAGTGTTAAATTTCCTGGTTTTAATAACCATTGTGTATGATGTCTTTAATCTTAGAAAATGCTTAATGAAGAAGTAAGGGGGCACATTGATGTCCTTTTGACTCTTAAATGGTACAGAAAAAATGCATTTGTATAAATAAATTGCATATTATATACATATATAAATACATTGACAAAGCAGAAAAAGGTAAACAGTTGGGGATGTAAGTGAAAGGTATATAGGAGTATCTTGTACTATTCTTAAAACTTCTCTAAGTTTGATGAAATTATATAGGAAAGTTATTTCACAAAACTATATATATATATATATTCTTAATATGTTACTGGTTCCTTATCTTACCACAGTGGAATAAATATTAAGTTAATGTCCATACCTTCTCCTTCTTTAGAAATCTTTTGCTGAATTGGAATATACATTCCAAATATTATTATAAAAGTACTGTAGTGAATTTAAGTATTTGTGTATCATAGTTATGATTTTTGGTACAGTTTAATTCACATTTTTAAATTTTGTTTTGAAAAATATAAAAATGTCAGTAGACTTCCGGGAAGATGGCGGTGTGAGCAGGGCGGCAGAAATCTCCTCCCAAAACTATATAAATCTATGAAAACACAGCAAATACAACTATTCCTAAAAGAGAAATCGGAGCACACAGGAAAGTGCACACCGTGTAGCCACACCTGGGAGGACACAGCACCCCGCAAGGTGGGTAAGATACAGAGCCGCGACCCAGCAGCACCCGAACACTCACCCAGCCCAGCGCGCAGGCGGGAGGAGAGGATTCGGAGCCGGGAGGGAGTAGAAGAGCAGGTCCGCGAAATAACCAGCCCCGGTGGTCTGTGCCGGGAGCGCCGGGAGAGCTGACACACATCGCGCGGTGCATCAGACATTGGAGAGGCAGAAGGTGCAGGTTTTGAGCCGGGAAGGCGCCGGGACCGTGCAGCCAGCGCCCAGGGACAAGAGAAAAGCATGCGCCATTTGTGGCGGTCTCAGAGAGGTGGGGGGCTCAGCGAGGGAACACCATCGCCCCGGCGGGCTCAGCCCTACAGGCTGGAAGTCCTGGGGAACTTCGGTCGCCTTCGCTAGTGACAGAGAGAAGGGAGCAACCACGCTGGAACTTTATACAGAAAACAATAGCGTCCCATTCATTCCTGCCCTGCCCAGACCTACAAAAACAGCGGCGCAGCCACGGCTGCGAATTAGTTGAGCAACAGCGACACCTACACCACGCTTAGAGAATCCACTCCAGGTGGGCTTTTTTTTTTTTTTGCTCGTTTGTGTTATTTCCTGCTTTTTTTTTTTTGCTCATTTGTTTTATTTCTTGCCCCCCCTTTTTTTTGCTCGTCTGTTTTATTTCTTGCCCTTTTTTTTCTTTTTTCACCTTCCTTTTCTTTCATTTCTTTCTTTCTTCTTTCTCTCTTTTCTTTCTCTTCCTTCTTTTTTTTGGCTTGCTTGGTTTTTTTGGTGATGCTTTTTTTTCTTTCTTTCTTTTCTTTTTAAACCTTAAAGAGCCCAGCTGACATACCTGGCACCTACCAGCGACCACTCCTGTCAACATGACAAGACAGAAGAATATGATACAGACAAAAATCACCAAGATCCAGAGCCCCTCTGAGAAGGAATCTGAAGGGAAGGAAATGCAGCATCTTCCTGAAAAAGAATTCAGAATAAAAGTCATAACCATGCTGATGGATCTACAGAGAAATATGCAAGAGCTAAGGGAGGAAGTGAGGGAAGTCAGGAAAGATAATGCAGAAATGAGACAAGCCATCGACAGGCTCAGCAGCAGACTGGATGAGATGCAAGACACTGTTAATGCAATAGAAATCAGAGAACAGGAATACAGAGCAGCTGAGGCAGAGAGAGATAAAAAGATCTCTAGGAATGAAAGAATATTAAGAGAACTCTGTGACCAATCCAAACGGAACAACATTTGCATTATAGGAGTACCAGAGGAAGAAGAGAGAGAAAAAGGGATAGAAAGTGTCTTTGAAGAAATAATTGCTGAAAACTTACTCATGCTGGGGAAGGAAATAGTCTCGCAGTCCATGGAAGCCCAAAGATCTCCTAACACAAGGGAACCCAGGAAGACAACACCAAGACACATAATAATTAAAATGGCAAAGATCAAAGATAAGGACAGAGTATTAAAGGCAGCTAGAGAAAGAAAAAAGATCACCTTCAAAGGAAAATCCATCAGACTTAACATCAGACTTCTGGACAGAAACCTTACAGGCCAGAAGAGAATGACATGATATATTAAATGCAATGAAACAGACGGGCCTCGAACCAAGAATACTGTATGCAGCACGATTATCATTTAAATATGATGGATTAAACAATTTCCAGACAAGCAAAAGCTGAGAGAATTTGCCTCCCATAAACCACTTCCACAGGACATCTTAAAGGAACTGCTCTAGAGGGAAGCTCCTAAGGCTAAAACGCTGTCACCAGAGAAAATAAAATCATAGCAAAGAAAGCAGACCATCCAAAACTAACTAAAGGCAAAGAATAAAACACCTAGTATATAAAGAATGGAGGAGGAAGAATAAGAAGGGAGAGAAATAAAGAAACATCAGACTGTGTTTACAATAACTTAACAAGAAAGTTAAGTTAGACTGTTAGATAGTAAAGAAGCAACCCTTGAACCCTTGGTAACCACGAATCTAAAGCCAGGAATGGCAATAAGTACATATCTTTCGATAATTACCCTAAACGTAAATGGACTGAATGCACCAATCAAAAGACACAGAGTAACAGAATGGATAAAAAAGCAAGACCCATCTATATGCTGCCTACAAGAAACTCACTTCAAATGCAAAGATATCCCCAGATTAAAAGTGAAGGGATGGAAAAAGATATTTCACGCAAATAACAAGGAGAAAAAAGCAGGTGTTGCAGTACTTGTATCAGACAAAATAGACTTCAAAACGAAGAAAGTAGCAAGAGATAAAGAAGGACATGACATAATGATAAAGGGGTCAATCCAACAAGAGGATATAACCATTTTAAATATATATGCACCCAACACAGGGGCGCCGGCATTTGTGAAACAAATACTAACAGAATTAAAGGAGGAAATAGACAGCAATGCATTCATCTTAGGTGACTTCCAACACACCACTCATTCCAAAGGACAGATCAACCAGACAGAAAATAAGTAAAGACACAGAGGCACTGAACAACACACTAGAACAGATGGACCTAACAGACATCTACAGAACTCTACACCCAAAAGCAACAGGATACACATTCTTCTCAAGTGCACATGGAACATTTTCCAGAATAGACCACATACTAGGCCACAAAAAGAACCTCAGTAATTTCAAAAATATTGAAATCCTACCAACCAACTTCTCAGATCACCAAGGTATAAAACTAGAAATAAATTTTAGAAAGAAATCAAAAAGGCTCACAAATACATGGAGACTTAACAACACTCTCCTAATTAATCATTGGGTTAACGACCAAATCAAAACAGAAATCAAAGAATATATGGAGACTAATGACAATAACACAAAGCCACAGCTTCTATGGGACGCAGCAAAGGCAGTTCTAAGAGGAAAGTATATTGCAATCCAGGCCTATCTAAAGAAAGAAGAACATTCCCAAATGAACAGTCTAAAGACACAATTACTGAAATTGGAAAAAGAAGAACAAATGAGACCCAAAGTCACCAGAAGGAGGGACATAACAAAGATCAGAGAAAAAATAAATAAAATTGAGAAGAACAAAACAATAGAAAAAATCAATGAAACCAAGAGCTTGTTCTTTGAAAAAATAAACAAAATAGATAAACCCGTAGCCAGACTCATTAAGAGAAAAAGAGAATCTACACACATAAACAGAATCAGAAATGAGAAAGGAAAAATCACAACGGATCCCACAGAAATACAAAGAATTATAAGAGAATATTATGAGAATCTATATGCTAACAAGTTGGAAAACCTAGAAGAAATGGACTTTTTAGAAAAATAAAACCTTCCAAAACTGACCAAACAAGAAACAGAAAAACTAAACAGACCAATCACCAGCAACGAAATTAAAGTAGTAATCAAAAAACTACCCAAGAACCAAACCCCCTGACCAGAGGGATTCACCTCTGAGTTCTACTAGACATATAGAGAAGAAATAACACCCATTCTCCTTAAAGTTTTCCAAAAAATAGAAGAGGAGGGAATACTTCCAAACTCATTCTATGAAGCCAGCATCACTCTAATACCAAAACCAGGCAAACACCTCACCAAAAAAGAAAACTATAGACCAATATCCCTGATGAACGTGGATGCAAAAATACTCAACAAAATATTAGCAAACCGAATTCAAAAATACATCAAGAGGATCATACACCATGATCAAGTGGGATTCATCCCAGGGATGCAAGGATGGTACAACATTCGAAAATCCATCAACATCATCCACCACATCAATAAAAAGAAGAACAAAAACCACATGATCATCTCCATAGATGCTGAGAAAGCATTTGACAAAATTTCAGCATCCATTCATGATTAAAACTCTCAATAAAATGGGTATAGACGGCAAGTACCTCAACATCATAAAGGCCATATATGACAAACCCACAGCTAACATCATACTTAACGGCGAGAAGCTGAAAGCTTTTCATCTCCGATCGGGAACAAGACAGGGATGCCCACTCTCTCCACTGTTATTCAACATAGTACTGGAGGTCCTAGCCACGGCAAT
Source organism: Smutsia gigantea (assembly GCA_032199065.1). NCBI lineage: Eukaryota > Metazoa > Chordata > Mammalia > Pholidota > Manidae > Smutsia > Smutsia gigantea. Next base: position 659,618 of record JAVSCE010004904.1, on the reverse strand, counting down.
CAGACAAAACAAAGACATACAAGGCATCCAGATTGGTAAAAACAATTCCATTCACAATTGCATCAAAAAGAATAAAATACCTAGGAATAAACCTAACGAAGAAAGTGAAAGACCTGTACCCTGTAAACTACAAGACATTCCTAAGAGAAATTAAAGAGGACACTAACAAATGGAAATGCATCCCATGCTCTTGGCTAGGAAGAATAAATATTGTCAAAATGGCTATACTACCCAAAGCAATCTACAGATTCAATGCAATCCCTATCAAACTACCAACAGCTTTCTTCAATGAACTGGAACAAATAATTCTAAAATTCATGGCACCACAAAAGACCCCGAATAGCCAAAGCAATCCTGAGAAGGAGGAATAAAACGGGAATTACGCTCCCTGACTTCAAGCTCTACTACAAAGCCACAGTAATCAAGATAATTTGGTATTGGCACAAAAACAGACCCACAGATCAGTGGAATAGAATAGAAAATCCAAACATCAACCCAAACACATACAGTCAATTAATATTTGATAAGGGAGCCTTGGATATACATTGGGGAGATGACAGCCTCTTCAGCAGCTGGTGTTGGAAAACCTGGACAGCTACATATAAGAGAATGAAATTGGACTACTGTCTAACCCCATACACAAAGGTAAACTCAAGGTGGATCAAAGACCTGAATGTTAGTCATGAAACTATAAAACTCTTAGAAAAAAATATAGGCAAAAATCTCTTGGACACAAACATGAGCAACTTCTTCATGAACATATCTCCCCGGGCAAGGGAAATAAAAGCAAAAATGAACAAGTGGGACTATATGAAGCCGAAAAGCTTCTGTACAGCAAAGGACACCATCAGTAGAACAAAAAGACTTCCTACAGTATGGGAGAATATGTTCATAAATGATGTATCCAATAAGGGGTTGACATCCAAAATATATAAAGAACTCACGCACCTCAACAAACAAAAAGCAAATAATCCAATTAAGAAATGGGCAGAGGACATGAATAGTCACTTCTCCAAAGAAGAAATTCAGATGGCCAACAGGCACATGAAAAGATGCTCCACATCGCTAATCATCAGAGAAATGCAGATTAAAACCACAATGAGATATCACCTCACACCAGTGAGGATGGCCAACATCCAAAACACAAACAACAACAAATGTTGGCGAGGATGTGGAGAAAAGGGAACCCTCCTACACTGGTGGTGGGACTGCAAATTAGTTCAACCATTGTGGAAAGCAGTATGGAGGTTCCTCAGAAAACTCAAAATAGAAATACCATTTGAATTTGACCCAGGAATTCCACTCCTAGGAATTTACCCTAGGAATGCAGCAGCCCAGTTTGAAAAAGTCAGATGCACCCCTATGTTTATCGCAGCACTATTTACAATAGCCAAGAAATGGAAGCAACCTATGTGTCCATCAGTAGATGAATGGATAAAGAAGAAGTGGTACATATACACAATGGAATACTATTCAGCCATAGGAAGAAAACAAATCCTACCATTTGCAACAACATGGATGGAGCTAGAGGGTATTATGCTCAGTGAAATAAGCCAAGCCGAAAAAGACAAGTATCAAATGATTTCACTCATATGTGGAGTATAAGAACAAAGAAAAAATACTGAAGGAACAAAACAGCAGCAGACTCACAGAACCCAAGAACAGACTAATAGTTACCAAAGGGAAAGGGACTGGGGAGGATGGGTGGGAAGGGAGGGGCAAGGGGGAAGAAGGGGCATTACGATTAGCAGATGTAATGTTGGAGGGGCACGGGGAGGGCTGTACAACCCAGAAAGGACAAGTAGTGACTCTATGGCATCTCACTACGCTGATGGACAGTGACTGTAATGGGGTTGGGGGGGCGGGGGCGTGATGAAGGGGTAGTGTAATCACCATAATATTACTCATTTAACTGTAGATTAATGATATCAAAATAAACTTATTTAAAAATATATATATATGTATAAATGTTACCAGATGTCCATCTCCATGTAACTTGTAATTAAATATAAATGTTCCTGTATTTGCTGAATATGTGTTTTTCAAGCATTTCTCATCGTATTATATCCAGTGGTCCTCGGAGTTATATGGAGTCCTTGTTTATATAACATGCTTGGAAGAATTAAAGAACCTGAGTATAAATGAGTTTGCAAGATTTTACTACCACTCTGGAGATTGTTCATCTCTTTTGTATCACTGACTCCTTTGAAATGTTATGAAAGCTATGGATTATTTCCCATGTGTATGTGTATTACATATTTTGCATATATTTTAAGGAGGTTCATGAACACCCTCATCCCAGTTGACCAACCCTTCCCTGCAAGCTTAAGTCAAACTGTGTACTCAATTTTAGTATTTACATTTATTCATTAGCAAAAAGAAAAAATTTTTTTTTTACTCCAGTGTTTTTCATTTTATGGTGTGAGGACAGCCAGCTTCCAATCATTTGAGGTACTGGATTAAGAAAAAAAACATGTATTCCAGAATCTACTATCCATCATTCATTTGCCAAATACTTGCTAAGCTCTACTATATTATCAAAGTACAGTTCTAGGCATTAGTAACACAGTGATGGGTAGAATCCTTGCCTTCATAGTAATCATACTCCTCTAGTGGAGTCAGTGGTGAACAAATCAGTACAATGTACAGTATTAGATGTTACGTGCCTTGCAGAAACTCAAGGTTGGGATAAGGTGGTCAATTTAAATAAGTCAGTTGGGGATGACCTCCCTGAGAAAGCAATATTTTAGCAAAGCCTTGAAGAAGATAGGGAGTGAATCATACAAATATTCAAGGAAGAGGCAAGTGCAAAGAAGAAAATGCAACAGTTTTGAAACAATAAAGGTTATACCTGTTGAAGTTCAAGAAATAACGAAGAAGACAATGCAGCCGAATCTTGAGTGAAAGAGGAGAGGGATGAGAGGTGAAGGTGAGAAGGAGGAGTTCAAACAGAATAGACAGGATTTGACTGTGATTTTAAAAGTATTGTTCCTTGCATTGTAATGGGCAGGAGTGGAAATCGGCCCATTAGTACATTATTAAGTAAAGTGAGAGGCAGTGCTGGGACAGACCAGTATTAGCAATAGAAGAAATGGTGGGAGGTGGTTGGATTCTGGATAAATTTTGCATATAGAGCTGACAGAGTTTAAAAGATTCATTGGTAGTATGTGAGAGAAATAGAAGACTCAAAAATTACTCCAAGGGATTGGGCTTGAACAGCCTCAGGAATGGAGTTGTCATTTAGTGTCATGTGAAGAAACAAACTTAAAGGGACAGTCAAAGATTAGTTGTGAACTTTGAATGTTTTAAACTATTTGACATACAAGTGATGTGTTGAGTCCAGTGTAAATCCTGAAGTTCAGAAGAGAGGTCTGGGCAATGGCAACATGAAGTGGTATTTACAGCCATTAGACTAGATGACATCATCAAGGTAAAGTGTTGAAAGAGAAAATGGGAAGAACTGAAGTCAGTGGCACTCCCCACCCAGGAGATGAGAAAGAATGGGTGTGAAGGACTGAAAAGGAGCACCCAGCAAGGCACGGAAAACTGAAAACCTTGGTAACCAGGAAACCAATAAAAAGGGGGTTGCGAGGAAGGGGAAGTGGACAACTTTTCATGCTGATGGAGTTAAGTAAGATGACATCTAAGCTCTGGATCTAGCAAGGATGAAGGAATCTGTACCCTTGACAAAAGCATTTGCAGTACATGCTGGGGATGAAAACTTGATTAGGATGGGTTCAAGAGAAAATTCGAGAGGAAAAATTGGACAGAGCTAATATGAAGCATTCTCTTTCATGGTGGCTTTTGGTATGCTAATGGTAATAATTTATATGAGATTTCCCATAGTTTGGGCCAGGAACTTAAGTCCTCATATGACTCTCTATATGCACCACGTTTGAGAAACTTCTCAGGCCCATGGTTGATACTTGCTAACCAGTCATTCTTCAGGATAGCAAGTGCAAATCATTTAAACATTAAAAGAAAATATTTATTTACCGCCTCTGACTCTAGTGGTCAGAATTTGTAGTTGTCAGTGATTCTCTTCAATCCAGTTACAAAACAGGAACTTAGAGGCCAGGGAGAAAAGTAAAAGTTGTTTTTGTAATTCCTGTTTCCCAGAAAGGATGTATAATCAGCCAAAAGTCTAATATTTCAAAAATATTGACACCTTGAAAATTTCCTCTTAAAATACTGTTTAGTATCGAGCATCCTTTGAAAAGAAAACAAAAATTGAAGTAGTTTTGAGGTACAACTGCCAGATTTTTCTGCCAAATATTATAAGCACCAGTTTTCAGGGTGTCTTGGAAATAGTGCGGAATAAAAATCAAACTTGCGTTGATTTATCTGCTCTGCAGAATTTTTTTTAGATGTATTTACTAAAATAAACCCATTTCAGGTTAGGATAATGTTTTTTAAACTTCATATGCATACTAATGAAGGAACCTCAAGGAAGGCAGATTAAACTCTACTTAGCAATTCATTCATGTACTTTTTAAAAAATGATCCTGTTTATATCTACCAAAGTATATCCTGTATTAGTATGCATTAAGTGGCTGACTTTTTAAATCCATTATCCCTTATTTCATATATTCCCATCTGAGTGCAGTATGCCAAGTGTAGCTTACCAAGGCAGCCCTGAATTGAGTAGTTGACTTGACTTCTAAATAATGCGACCTTGGGTAAAGTCATTTTACTTTCATAGTGCCATTTTCTCATCTTTTTAATTATGGGAATGTACAATCCTCAGAAAGAAAGATGAAGAAAATTATGGACTTCAGATAATAAAAGTGCTGCATTTAGTGATTGAAGTTATTGCCTGGCTTTCACATTGGAGTCTAAAGCGCATTCCTACCTTGCTCATCCTGTTATCCTCAGCCCTTAGCATAGTGCCTGACTTGAGTGAGTGATAACTGTTGACTTATTGGCAATAAACATTTGAACTGAGCCTAACAGAAGAGGAGACTTGGCAGAACAGGAAGCCATGTAAGATAGGGAGAACAGTATGAGAAAAGACTGCAAGTGAGACAGAAAAGATTGGGGAAAATAGTGGGAAATAAGACTGAATCAGTGTCCACAATGTGGAAGTCCTTGAATGCCAGTTCAAACCATTTACATTGAGCCAGTCTAAAAGATGTCTCAGAGCCTCAGTAAAGTAAAATGGGATCTAGCTAAATTTCAAGGTTATTGTGAGGACTAAGAGAAGCATCTGTGAAAGTGCTTTATAACCTGTAGACTACTATAAAGATGTTCCAGGACTTTAATCTTGTCTTGGATTTATCTTATCCAACTAGTCCTTAATATGTATCTTCCATCTATAGCAAATTCATTTCTTTACCTTCATTCTTGAAATGCTTTCATTTCTGCCTGACTTTGCTCATACTTTTCCTCCTCCCCAGGGTCTTCTCACTTGCTTTCTACCTTTCCCATCACACCCATCTTGCAATAAAGTACCATTTATTTTGCCAGTTATCCCTTATAATGGTTTTTCTTTCTTTGAACTGTTCCATGCACTCACTAAAGAAAGAAGTTTAATATTTTCTACCTACTGCATTTTTATAGTAATATTCTTTTGTATTTTAGTTCTGTATCCATAGCAAGATGATCAGCTCCCTAAGGGCAGAAATAATAGACTTGTTTATATCTCCTATATTGGTCAACTGAAGGTTGTAGTTAATAGCAAATATTTATTGAGCCTAAAAATGTTGAGGGTAAATGTATCTTGTTTTCCCCAAAAAGAGGGAAACTTTAAATCACTGGAAATTTTAGTTTATCTTCATTAGCTTACATTGCTGGAGTATGTGTTAATAATGAACATTTAAAAATAATATCAATTTGCAGATAACTGAATTCACATAGACATACCCAGAGACTCTGAAGTCTGATTACGATGTAGCATTTTTAGACCTTCAATCACAATTGGCCGGGATTTTTAAAAACTCAAACTAATATGGAAAACCCAGTGTTTGAGCACATGTTCTTTGGTCTCAAAGACTGCAGGGGAAGAAATAAAAGTGATTCATATGCTACTGCTGTTTGTATAGACCAAAAATAGTCAAATATTAGAAATTTCAAACCATTCTAATTATATAATAAACTTAATTGAACTTTATAAAGGCAGAAGTCATTATACTTCCACAGAAATAAGAAATCTGTATATTGAACAGAATAACTTCCATCAGAATCAACTAAGTTATCATACATCAAAGGTGTGTATATTTGTTGAGCAACTCCTAGGTGCTGGTCACAAAGCCAAGTGTTTGGTATATCATAAATAATAGACAGACATGGACCTTGCCTTTAATGAGCTTATATTCTAGAGTATGTGTGTGTCTTGGGTGAGGGGTACTTTATAAACTTATATATAAATGTATAATTATAAATTGTAAATATTAAGGAAAACATTTGAGAGGATAACTGGGAATTCCTACTTTATATTGGGAAGTCAGGAAAAGATTTCAGAGGAACTGACATTTGATCTGATCTACGAAGAGTGAGTTGAGTAGGAGTGAGTTAGCTATGTGAGAAAAAGGGGAAAGGACAGAAGGCACACATTATCTGAGCCTTGGCGTGTTTAGGAACAGAAGATCTGACATAGCTAATCAATAGTGGATGGAATATGGACATGAGAGAAAGGTGGGCAGTCAGGAGCCAGGTAGAATAAAACCTCTGTAGCTAGATTGAGTTTGTTTTGTATTTTAAATGTGTTAGGAAGCTGTTAAAAAGATTGACATGAGTAGATTTACATTTTAGAGAGATTGTTCTACTCTGAGTACAGGATGAGGAAGGTATGGAGGTAGGGCAGGAATGTAAGAAGACATATTAGGGGACCGTTGCAAAGAAAACAGGGAAATGACCAATTCAAGATATATTACTATATTATCTGGATTCCTGGGATAAACTAAAGATGCTAAAAATGACTCCCACACATTTCTGGCATGGCAGAGTGAAGTTTCATAGGAAGAGAAATTGAGAACAGTTTGAGACATTAATTTGAGTTGAAGTGAGACATCCTTGTGAAGATGTCTCATTGTTAGTTGAATATTTGTCAAAAGCAAATTCTGGCTAGATATATAGGAATAATAAAAATATAGATGGTATGTAAAGCCCCTGGGAAGAATATGGAGGGATAAAAAAATAGGCTGTATGACAGGAATGCTGATTCTTGTAGGAGTCTGGAAGATAATACAATGAATGAAGACAGCCCACTGTGAGATTATAAATGGCAGCTGATAGGGTATGTGAACTGGAGAGGGAGGATGGGAGAGCAGCAGGGGACAGAATGAATGCCAATGGATGTGTATCATCTGAAGGAGACTGCCTGTTCTTCATTCAGATGCTAATTACCAAATAAAAGTGGGCTTAGTGTTTCCAGATATTTCATTTTTAAAAAGAAGTTAGGAATTTGGATTTTCTGTGGCTGTCCTATTTAATTATGTGGAACATATAATTCATATTTAAAATTCTGTATAGTCAGCATTGATTGAGCCCACCAGTTTACAGTCTCTGCTAGGACAGGTCCATCCGTAACATTTTTTGGTGGTCAGAAGGACTATTAGTAAGAGGAAATGAGGGAACAAAGTGTCATAAAAACGAGGAATAGAAAATGTTTCACAGATGTTGGAATGGTTCAGTGTTTACTATGTTGCTGAGAGGTTTGGTAAGATGATGCCTGATAAGGTGGATTTGCCAGTGTAGAGTAGGCTGTTGGTGATATTAGCAGCAACAGTTCCTTAAGTGAACTGACGACTTAAGTGAGGTAGAGGCAGCATATATGGGCGCCCTTACATTAAAAGGCATGGTTATATTCAAACTCTTTGATCTTCTGTGTAGTGAAAATAAGAACTAAACAGAAAAGAAAAAAAAAGTGAGGACTTTAAATGCAGGTGCTTTTAAAAAGCTTCTTTGTGAAGTGAAACAAATTATAATCATATCTTGAAGAAAATGGGAATCAATGTGTAGAATTTTTTAAATGGAATACATAAAAGGATAATAAAAGAAATTAAATATATAAATTCAGATTTGGGGGGGTTACTTTTTTTAGATTTCTATATACTACTTAATCTGTAGTAATATCTAGAGAAATTCACTAAAAATAACCATCTGAACTATATGCTGTATTTGTATTTAGTGGATCTTTGCAAAAAGCAAATTACAGTTTTCAACATCATAAAACCTTGTGTTCTCTCAAATTCTAGTTTGAATACAAATCACCTGGGGATTTTGTACAGTGCAGGTTCTGATTCAGTAGGTCTGTGGTGGACTTGAAGATTCTGCATTTCTAACAATCTCCCTGTTGATAGCAATACCACTGGTCCATGAAGATCAATTGATATATAAACCAAAAATCACTAGCCCATCCAAACTTCCAGCAGATTTCAGTCTTGTATTTTTTAAAGCAAATTTTGACTTCTTGTGTAGCATGTGGCATAAATGTTAAGACAGGGAGAAGACAAGGCAAGTAGCAAGTTCTTCATTGATATTTTCAGTTCTTAGAACAACTCCGTAAAGTAGTATTTTCTGCTTTTTGTAATTGAGGTAACTGAGATTAAGATCTCATAAGCAGCATTTTAGGGGTTAAAAGGTCAAGTTAGCCCAGCTGTTTGCTTCAAGTACTGCATCCTCTTAGTTTTTTTCCTTTTTTTTCCATAAATCTGTACAGATCATTTTCCCCCTTTCAGTGAGAATAATTCAGTCTATTATATTTTATATTTAATTCTAGAATTCCATTTAGCCTAGTTCTCCCCGATGTTAAGTTTTGCCAGAAGGGCACTCCCGTATTTTCATTGCAGACCTTTTCTGAAGTACAAAAACCATAACTAGGCATGTGTTTTGAGGAAGATAGCTTTTTATGAAATCTGTCTCACCCTTGGCAGTTAGTACAATCCAGTTGGAGGATGGGGAAGTTGCCAGACTCTTTTCAGAGATATACAATGCTAAAATGAGTTTTATCTCCTAATATGATATGTCATCACAAGTGTGTATTTCTATTTGATTTCTTTACTGCAGTCTAATAATGATATTTCTTTTAGAATGTGAAACACAGAAAATATGCAAGGTGGAAGGCAACGTATATCCATAATTGTTTAAAGAATGGAGAAACTCCTCAAGCAGGGCCTGTTGGAATTGAAGATGACAATGGTATGTATTTAAGTAAAATGATTTTAGTAAAATCATCACTGTTCACTATATTATTATTCAAAGATTTTGGAAGGAACCATACAATTGTGTTTCCCCCATCAGGTCAAAAATCCATTAAAATTAAGGTAAAATCATAAATTTAGGGACAGTGAGAGATTAAGGCCAAAATGCTGTACTATCTGCCTTTGTCAATAAAATGGCTTGGCTATTGCCTACCTCTAATCAGATTTCATTGCTACATGGAACTGGCAATCTATTTATAATTTATAAAATATTTCCAAACCAGGAAGAACATTCTATTATTTTTTCTGTATCTATTTAAGGGATGTTCTTTGGGTTTTTTTTTTGGCAGGGGTAGGTAATACATTCTCATGGTTCAAAATGTATGTGTATAAAAAATATGAAGTGAATTTCTCATTTCCACCACATCCCTCATTTTCCCAGATCCTACCAAAACCCAAATAAGTAAATACTGTTTTTAGTTCTTTGTGTATCTTTACAGAGATTATTTTTTGTGAATTCACAAGTAAATAGGAATGTATTTCCCCTTTCTCCACACAGTTGGGAATACACACTCCATTTTGCACCTGTTTTTTGTTGTTATTGTTTAATCTATACAGAAAAGTTTCACCATGTAATAAGTGGTTTTATAAAATTAAATCATGAAAAGGTAAGGGTCTATTATTTCTCTTGGCCTTTCAGTTAATGTGTGGTGGAAAAGGAGGGGAAAAAATTCACTTGCTTTTATTGGTTAGACATACAGGAAATTGACTGTTGCAATGAAAACAACCACTGTTCTCGTTATTAAAAAATTTTTTGAAATGATCTGTGGCATTTTGTTATACAACTTTCAGGCATCTGTGAAAATGAGCATTGAATACACATGTTGGTAACTTTTTTCTTAAAGGGCCAGACAAAACAAATATAACTATTTTAGACTTACAGGTGATGCTGTCCTTGTTGAAGCTGCTCAGCTCAGTTCTTGTGTTGCAAAAGTAACCATAGACAATATATAATCAAGAGAACTGTTGGCCAACTCTAGGCCAATCTAACTTTTTAGATCTGTTGTTATAGTGAATTCTATTAAAAGACTGCCAAATATTGAACCATCTTAACTTTGTATAATACTCCACTTGGCCATGATGCTTGTTTTTTAGTTTTTGCTTTTTAATTATTATACTGATGGATTCAGTTTGCTACTGCTGTATATCATTTAGGATTTTTGCGTTGACATTCATAAATAAAATTGATCTACAGTTTTACTTTTGGTATCAGTGTTATACTTCATAAATATAACCTGAAAGTCTTTAGCATTTTTCTATGCTTTGGAGTTTTAAATGGCCTTGGAATTTTCATTTATTCTTCCTAGAATTTTTTTGTGAAACCAACTGGCCCTGGTACTGGAGATGGCTCTTTGGCTGTATTCTTCTACAAAAATTAATCCTGGTAGATTTTTAAAAGATTTTCTCAGTTAGTGGCCAGTGAATGAATGTGCCCTGATCAGATGAATAGTATATTAGTTTTTTAGACTGTCTTAATGATTCTGCTATGTGTGCTGTCCTCACAGTTTTTCAGATGAGAATTGTATTGCAGGTCTGTGTGGTGGTGTACTTACATGCACAATGTTGTTCAAGTGTCCACTGACAAAATATGACAGCTATATTAAGTATTTCCATATGTCATTTAAGATTGAGTGGGTAGCAAATGAGCACATGAAAAGAAGCTGAACTCTTTAGTCACTAGGGAAAAAGCAAATTAAGACTGCAGCCAGCAAGATACGCTACACATCTAATAGAATCAAGGGCTTAAAGTTAACAAGATGTTAGTACTAAGTGCTGACAGTACTAAGTGCTGACAAGAATGCCAAGTAGCTGGAACTCTTTATACATTTCTTGTGGAAAAATAAAAGGAAAACAGTTCGGTAGTTTTGTATTACATTAAAAATATACTTGGCATAAGATCTAGGAGTCCTACTCTGAGGTATTTATTTACTACCCAAGAGAAATACAAACATACATCCATGCAAAGATCTATAGATAAATGTTTATAGCAGCTTTATTTTTTTTATTAAGGTATTATTGATATACCCTCTTATGAAGGTTTCACATGAAAAAACAATGTGGTTACTACATTCACCCTTATTATCATGTCCCCCCCCATACCCCATTGTAGTCGGCAGCTTTATTTTTAATTGACAAAAACTGTAAATAATCCAGATGCCATCAATTTGTGAATGGATCAATAAATTGTGCAGCACCCTTTAGTGGAATACTACTCAGCAGTTAAATTGAATAAACTGTTGATACATGCAACAGTACGGACTGATTTTAAAAGCATTACGCTAAGTGAAAGAAACCAAACACAAAAGGCTGTGTATTGTATAATTGCATTTGGGGCATTCTGGAAAAGGCAGTGCTGTAGAGACAAATCAGGTAAGTGTCTGAGGTGAGGGGAACAGATTTATTACAAAGGAACATGGGAAAAGGTTTGGCGATGACAGGAATATTCCATGTTGTGATGATGGTGACATACTGTATAAATTTGTCAAAACTGTGTATGGAAGTATAAATTTTACAGTATGTAAATTATACCTCAATAAATCTACCTTTAAAAGACCAAACAAGGGAGGGGAATGAAGTGGGGATACCGGTAATTTTGAGACTGGTTGGTTGGTTTGTTTATTTAGAGGATTGTTTACAATATTATAATGCCATTCAGTGGAAGAGGCACACTATAGTTTTACATACAAATACTCTGTGTAAATTATTTTGCCATTCATCCTCTAGAGATTCAAGATTTCAAGTTAACTTTTTGCTGTCTCTTCCTGAAGCACACTTTATATGTCTTTGTATAATCTTTAATCTTTTTCATGTAGAATGCTTCTTAAAATCATTTTATATAATAAATGCCTTACATTCTCAGTGCTTTTAAGCTTGCAGATTATTTTTATATATCTCATACCCTCAAAAGTCCCCAAGAGATAGTTTATGGTATTTCTGTGTAACAAAGGAGTAAATTAAGATTCTGCATGAGTTTTGGCCTGCCTGAGGCTGTAGAACTACAAATGAGGAGAACAAGAACTTGAGTCTTGACCTTCTTACTCTAAGTCCTGTGTTTTTTACACTAATATTAGAGTATGAATAATGCAATATAAAGTTGTTATTAAGTGTTTAAAATTGACTATGCTAAAACATGGTTAAGTTTTTTAGTTACTCATCATGACAGTGAAATTTTGGGGGGGGTAATTTAAAAAATAATTCTCTCTCAGTTTTTCATGTAATATTGTAGAATGTTTTATGTCAGTCCTACTGTTTGTAAGTGTTCACAAGAAAAGATCAAAGATTCTTTGCCTACCAACCAAGACTTACCAAGATGTGGCACTGACTGACTTTACCAGTTTAATTTCTACTCCTCTTGTCTTAACTGGCTCAGTCTACCTTAACAAACTACCATAGACTGGGTGGCTTAAACAACAGGCATTTATTTTCTCACAGTTCTGGACACTGGAAAGTCCAGTGTTAAGGTCTGGCCTGGTGGGGTTCAGTTGCTGGTAAGAGCCTGCTTCTTGGTTTTCAGTCAGCAATTTTCTCTCTGTTCTCACATGATTGAGAGGCAGAGAGGAAGAGATCTTTTCCTCTTCTTATAAGGCCACAGTCCTATCAGATTAGGACTCCACCCTCAAGACCTCGTTTCACCTCAGTTATTTTCTAAAGACCCTATTACCAAATACAGTCAAGGTGGAGATTCGGGCTTGTCATATGAATTTGGGGGCAAGGGGCACAGTTCATTCCATATAGCACCTACAACCTTAGACATCAAGATGTATTAAGTACCTTTGTCTCTTTCTTTCGTTAAAACCATTCCTCCCTTCTAAAATGCTAATCTTTCTTTACCTGTCTGAATCCTTCCTATCTGTGATTCTCTCCTTTATCTGAATTTCTGCAGAGCTATTTTATGCATGTACGTGTATAAAGTCTTATAAAATATATAGTATTTAATAAAGTATCTTCATAATAATATAGTAGTATTTATAATTTATAGAGCACTTGCTAAGTATTAGGCACTGTGCTAAACATTTTACATACTATCTAATTCAGTCCCTATAGCTTTTGAAGCTTATGAAGGTAGCTGGACTACCCTATTCAAGCTCTAATAATTAGTTTATAGAATCCAGGATTTGAACTCAGATCTTTCTGATTTTTAAAGTCTGTGCTCTGTCTACATTTAAGCAGATGCAGTTTTTTCCTCAACCAATGACATTAGATAAAAAGCCTTAATACATATTTGTCTTTCCCATTGATCCTTACAAGAAAATGTTTCAGTTGCACAATCAACATGATAATTTAACCTTGAGAACACAGTACCAACATCATTAGAAACACTTCTGTGCTTCAGGTATGATGTAGTGCCCTAAATTTGTAATGGCCTCCCACTTCCCAGGATATACCCTTGTGATTTCATTTTTTCAAAATTTTTTTAATACATTTTTAAAGGAACATTTTTTTCTTTTTAATATCATTTTGCCAACATTAGCCAGGGTCCTGGGGTTGGATGAGACACTATCCCTTAAATTACAGAATTTACCTCCTCATGAGGAACAGTAGGCTAATAAGCAGTTATAATACATGGTGGTAAGAAATAGTGCCTAAACTGAGTCTTAAAAGATAAAGTGAACTAAGTTAGGCAGAGAAAAAGGGAAGTATGCCACAACTAGGAAAAAAACAAAACAGCCTCTTCTAAAGCAGGGAGGGAGACTGAGAACTAGCCAGGCTATAAGAACTGGAAGAAGGGGGAAAAAAGAAACTTTGGGAGTGAATTAGAGAAATTCTGGTTACAAAGTGAATTCAGGATCTGTTAGTAACCCAAATTATAAATAACAAAAGCCTGAGTAGATACTGGCCAAGAGGATAAAGAGAAGGAAGTAGAGTTAAGGAAGTGTAATCAATAGAACTGAAAGACAGTTGAATGTGGGAGAAGAGGGAAATGGAAGAGGATCCCTTAGTTTCCAGCCATTCAAAGAAATGGCTAACACAAGGTGAGCAGGTTTGGTGGAAAAAATTATGAGAAGACACTGAGATGCTAATGTGATAACTACTTTAAAAACTCCAACTGGTAATTAGATAGTTTTCGGTAGAATGTCTGGGCTAAAAATACAGATTTGGCGTTGACAGCCTGAAAGCAAGAGGTGAAGCCAAAGTAAAATGTTGGATCACCCAGGAAGAATGGGGAGCTTAAGGACTAAAGCCAAAGATGGAATCTTTCTTCACATTTAGTAATTACACTACAAAGGAAACTGAAGCAGAGCTACATCCATTCTGATTACATTTAAGGTACCTTTTACATGTTACTCTTTGCAGTAAATGTAATAATACATGTTACATTTATCATTAACTTCAGAGATTTGAATTAGATATTTTACCTCTTGTATATGGTTATGCATATGTTCTTAAATACACCACAAAGATATCCTTGTTGTTTTAAATATAACATTTTGCTTGTAAGTCATATTTCATGTGTCATTTTAGCTACATTGAAATGCCTAATAAATGATTGATTTTGTTTTTAGGCATTCTTTCAGTGTCAGTGACCTCTCTTAAAATTTTTAACATTTTTCCCTTGAAAGTAGGAAACAGTACATTTTGGTTATTATCATGCTCTCTTTTATTCGGAAATGGTTGTTTTAGGACCTTTATAACACTAGCAATAAATGATTAAATGTGCATAATTTTTGTTTCCCAAACATTGGTTTAAATGAAGCTTGTAATTTCTATTCATTATTTTCATCCCTTTTTATAGTGCTTCTGGATAGTAGGAAATGTGTGCTATTAATAATAAATCCTTTAAAATATAAAGGATAATATTTTCACTCTATACTTTTTGATTTGTTAAAACATAACGGTGTCATAATCAGGTGTTAATGTCATAACATCTAACAATATCTGCTCAGAAATGGCTTAGTGCCCTACAAGAGGATGTCATTATTTGAATGGGTAAGAGGAAAGTCTTCTTTAAAACCTTAATTTTTCTTTTTCTCAGTATAGTATTATATATTCTTGTGTTTTTTAATTAACTCTTACATAAAAGATAATGGGTATGAAAGGTATTATGCCTAATGAATGCCTATTCTGGAATTGAATTCAAAGAAAACCAGTAAAAAATAATAGATATTATACCTTAGATAATTGAGAATAAGAAAAAAAGTACTTTTGAAAATGGTACTATGTGGAATTAATTCACCATATTTCCTAAAAGTTTATAAGGAAGCCATATGATAAGAACAAAAAAGTGGTCTAGGAAAAATTTAGACTCAACTGAAGGTAATTCTATTAACATTCAAACTCTAGGTTTGCACATCCACTTGAATTCAGTACCTACAAAATGATACTCTTTTTAGATGGTCATTATGAACGACCTGTACTCCAGCAATGGAAACTAATAAAGGTAATTACTTATGTCAAAATTCTAGTAATTAAAGTTCCTTTCTATTGGGAAAGCCTAAGATACAGTTAACTTCAACAAGTTTTAGGCTGAAGAAATATTTACTATTAATTAAGACCTTCAGCTAGATAATATGGGAGCTATAAAATGTCAATACATTATTAACTTAATCTTAAAGCATCATAATATAGTGTTAATATAGATATTTCACATGTTGTATGTGAATGTATGTTATATGTGAACCTATGGCATATGTTCCATTGCTCTGGGTCAATAACTAGAGCAGAATTGCTGGGTTAACTATTTAATTTTTAAGAAAATCCCAGATAATTTTCTTAAATCAGTATACCATTTATGCTTTCATCAGTGATGTATTAGAGCTTCTGTTGTTCTGTATCCTTGCTACACTTGGTATTGTAATTATTTTTAAATTTAGCCATTATGACCCAAATATTGTAGTGGTTCCTCATTGTGTTTAATTTGCATTTTCCAATGAATAAATTATAATGAGTTATACTGTGTATGTTTATTGGCTTTTCATATATATTTGCAAAGTGTCTGTTTAATTAAACCTTTTGCCTATTTTATTTTTATGGTGGTAAATATACATAAGATTTACTGTTTTAACCATTTAAATGAATTTTTCAGTGATATTAGGTACATTCACATTGTACAGTCTATCACTGTCATCCATCTCCATAACATTTTTCACCTTTTCAAATGGAAACTCTATGCCTATTAAACTGTAACTCCCCTATTAAACTGTACCACCCTCCCTCAGCTGCTGGTAACTGTTATTCTATTTTCTGTCTCTATGTATTTGACTACTATAGGTATCATATTAGTAGAACTATACAGTACCTATCAATTTCATTTAGGTAATGTCTTAAAGGTTGATCCATGTTCGAGAATGTTTTGGAATTTCATTACAAAAGCTGAATAATATCTATTGTGTCTATATACTACATTTTGTTTATTATTCATCCATAGATGGGACATTTCAGTTGTTTCCACCTTTTGGCTTTAGTGAATAGTGTTTCTATGAACATTGATATACTTACCCATTTATAATGGGTTGTCTTTTTCTTACTGAGTTCAGTATAAATTATAAACATAAGTCCTCTGTCAGGTACATGTTTTTCAAATATTTGCTCCTAGTCTATTGCTTGCTTCCTTGTTTTCTTAACTGTTGTCTGATTATCAAAAGTTTTTAATCCTGATAAAGTATAATTTATTATTTTTAAATTTTTATGGCTATTTCTTATGTCATAAGGGTATCCTATTATTCAGAATCCTTTTCCCCATAGGGTATCCTATTATTACAAGGCCATTTGTTATGTGTTTTCCCTTCCTTTTTTATTTTGTTTGGTTCCTTTGTCAAAAATTCAATTAACTTTGTGCTATTCTATTTCTGGGCTCAATTCGGTTACATTAATAGAATTTTCTGGCCTATACCGATACCACACTGCCTTTCTCCTTTTTATAGTAAATCTTGAGTAGAATTGTATAAGTCCTCTAAGTGTTCTCTTCATTTTCAAGATTTTCTTATTCTCTGGTCTTTGAGTTTCCAAATAAATTGTAGAATAAGTTTTTCAGTTTCTGTTTTTTTGTTTAATGTAGCCTACTAGAATTAGGATCACTGTTCATTGAATATATAGATCAATTTAGAGAAAATTGATACTGTAACAATAGTGAGTCTTTAAATACGTGAAAATAGTATGTTTCCATTTATTAAGACTTAATTACTGTCAGCAGTATTTTTTGTATTTTTCAGAGATTTTGTGCCTCTTCTGTTAAATTTATTTCCAAGTATTTTATGTTGTTTCATTCTCTTGTAAATAGAATTATTTTCTTGATTTCATTTCTAACCATTGCTTCTAGTATATGAAATTCAACTGATTTTCATATAATGATCTTATATTTTGCAACATTGCTGAATTTACCTGGTAGTTGTAGTGGTTCCTTTGTTAGATTCCTTGGGAGTTTCTATCTAGATAATCATGTCATCTTCAAGGAGAGACAGATTTGTTTCTTCCTTTCAGATCTTTATGCTTTCTCTTTCTTCTCTTGTCTGTTGCACCAGCAGCAATAAATATGTCCATTGTTTTGTTTTGTTTATGGCTCTGTTACTGAAGAATATCTTGTTTTCCTAGGGTGCTGAAATCATTTTTTATGTGTATATTATATTTTGTCAAATGCTTTTCATGCATTTATTTTGTTAATATGAGCTAACGCTGATTGATTTTCAAATGTTAAATCAACCCTGCACTCCTTGGTTAAACCCACTTGGCTGTGATATATATTATCCTTTTAACATATGTCTAGATTTGATTCTGATAAGGATTTTGGTTTCTGTATTCAAGTCTTTGTGGAGTTTTGCTATCAGGGTTGCATGGGCTTCATACAGCAAGTTAACAGTGATTCCTTCTCATCTGTTTTCTCAAAATGTTTGTGTGAGATTCGTATTATCTCAACTTAAATGTTTGGTAGAATTTATCAGTTAATTGATCTCAGCCAGGCATTTTTCTTTGTAGGAGCTTTTTTGGGGGCGGGGGGCTATGAATTCAACTTCTTCAATGGCTACAGGACTATTCAGATCATTTTCTTCTTGGATGAGTTTTGGTAGTTTGTGTCTATGGTAGTTTTGGTAGTTTCATAATGATTCTGCAGACATTAAAAGGAAAATGACATTTCTCTTAGGTTGTGCAGTTTATTGCCTTAACATTTTTTTATTGTCCTCATTTTCCCTTTAATGTCTGTAGGATGCATATTGATATTACTTCTTTAATTACTAATATTTATAATAGCTATCTTCTCTTTTTTTAATGTCTTGTTTTCTTTCAGATTCTTTTATTTCAGTAAATGCTTTAAATATTTTTATTTTCTCTTTAGTTTATGTTTACTCTTATCTTTATTATTTTTCCTCTGTACTTGAAGTTTAATTTGCTTTTAATTTTTTAGCTTCCTAAGAAGAAAAGAGATTTTTTTTTTAAGGCTTTTTTCTTTTCTAATGTGAGCATTTAAAGATAAATGAGTTTTCCTCTAGGCACTGATTTAATGATATCCATTAAATGGCACAAATTTTGTTATCATTCAATTCAGATATTTCTGATTGCCTTTGTGATTTCTTCTTTGAGGAATGGATTACTTATGCTGTTTAAAAATATTTGGGGTTTTTCTAGCTTATTAAATGAATTTCTAATTCAGTTCTGTTTTGGTCAGAGAACTTCACAAGATTTCAGTATTTCAGAGTTTACTAAGATTTGTTTCATGACCAGAATACAATCTGTCTTGGTGAATGTCACATGTGCATTTGCAAAGGGTGTATTCTGCATTAATTAGTTGTGGTGGTCTGTGAATGAATCATAGATGGGTATTAAAAATCCCCAACTAGGGGGATTTTACTAGTTCTATCAGTTTTAATTTCATTTGAAACTTTATTTTATTATACACAATTTTGTAATTTTATAATTTAATTATTTTTAGTGACCTAATATTTTTATCCTATGGAAACATCCCATTATATCACTGCTAATATTCATTGACATGAATTCTTTGCCTGTTATTGAAATTAGCCACTTCAGCTTTTGTCTGCTTTGTATTTACATGGTATATTTATTTTCATCCTTTTAATTTAAACATATCTGAGAAAGTATGAAACTATTTCTTTTTTTTTTTTCAGTCAACATCATCAGCCTTCAAAGTAGTGTTTAGTCCATTTACAGTTATTGCTATAGCTAGATTTAAACCAGCTATTCTTGGCATTTGTTTTCTATTAAGCCTGTTTGTTTTTGTTCCCTCTTAGTTTTCTTTTCTCTGGTTAATTTTTCCTCTTTCATTCATTATGACTACATCTTTCTCTATGATCTTGAACATATTTATAGTACCTGCTTTAAAGTTATTTTCTGCTGATTTCAATATCTGGGTAATTTTAAGGTCTTTTATTATAGACTTTCTTTTTCCCCTAACTGGTCACAATTTCTTTTCCCCCTTATTTTTATTATTTTTATTAAGGATTATTGTTGATAACATCTTGTAGCCCCTCTGCATTTGTTATCTTCATCTGCAGATTGTCAATTCTTGTTCTAGCCAGCTTCACTCTAGTTTCTACCAGCTTTTGGTTACTCTCCACATTGTTTTTGTTTCTGCTTTGTTTTTTTCCTTTCCAAGATATATGAATGTTAGAACTCTCATACAGGAGAAATTATTTTAGCATATATGAAGTACAAAATATATCTATAAGATTATTTAGTAAAATGCACATCTCAGAGTAGTAGGTAGATTTGACTTTCTTTTTTATTTAAAATTACCTGCATTGAACCTGTGTATTTATGATCAAAAATTTATTTTTTATTTTCATTTAAATAAACTGTCAAAACTTAATTTTCTCAAAGTAGTTTTCAAATTCAGCTAATGATAGAGTATATATTAAAAGTCTGCATTTCAAAAGTTAGTGATACAAAGTCCCCTACACTCCTTCCTACACAGCTCCATATGAAATTTTTTCCTTTGATTTTGTTAACTTAATACTTTTGACAATAATCACAGGTAATCATTTAACAGCTAGTAAACAAATATTGAGTAGAGGGCAGCTGTCAGAAAGAAGTTCTTATGGCTAACCCAAATGTAACATGTTTTGCTAAAATATCCTCAGTTTTTCATAAGTTTAAAGAGTGGATTTAAAGAAGAGTTATTTTTAAGAAAAATATATCAAAGATTTTGAAAAATTAGTATTAACTTAAAAGAAGTGATAATAATATTGTTAGGCACAACTAAATGTTTTAAGAAAAGAAGAGACATTAAAACCTGTTATTTTAAGAGATGGAGCCTGCTTATCAACTGCATTAAATAGAAATTGCACTTGAAAGTGTCTTTATCATGTCTTTATAGCAAAATAAGAATATTTGGCATTTTTATTTCAAAATACCTACTTCAGCATTTCATATGTTATATAATAGATGTTGAAGAAAATGAAGATGCTGGAGCAGCTGCTCTGCCCGTGCAGCCACCTCAGCCATCAACTTCAGCTTATGACCCAAGCAACATGCCATCAAGCAGCTATAGTGGAATACAGATTCCTCCCGGTGCCCATGCTCCAGCTAATACACCAGCAGAAGTGCCTCACAGCACAGGTAGGAAAGTAAAGCTTAACAGGTTTTGTACTCTCTTTTCATAGTAAGAGCTCTACTTACCATATTCATGGCTCATAATGGTGGTCATAAAGCATGATGAGATCTTTAAATTCTATCTGAGCCCACACACACACACAAAAAAACATTAAATCGTATTCATTGAAGTTTTAATATTAGTTGTATTTTAGTTTTTTGAGAAATGACAAAACATTTACATATACTGATTACTATTAACCTTATATCTTACTAATAAGAATAGCTTCAGTGCTTTTCATGTGTGTTACTGTTTTCTTCCCCTCTCTTTCCCCTTCAGCATTGCTCAAGAGTAGCACTGAGAAGTGAGCAAGGTTATCACAGGATAGGGTCCCACTGTGATAGCAAGATTATTTCTTGCCCCATTCGCTTAGGACCCTAACTCTGCCCTCAACGCGGGTATTGATGAGGGAGCAGGCTTTGAGGCACAGCATCTCAAAGCAGTGGGATCACAGACAAGTGAGAGGAGGAGATTCAGGTGTTTTGTTTTGTTTTTAATATTACAAATGTATGACTAAAAAAAAAAAATCCAGGGAGGAGGTATCTGCTATTTTTTAATAAATCTTTGCTCTATGTCTTCCTTTTAAAAAGATCTGATTAAATTAGTCTCCAGTAATAAGTCAATAGCAGTAAAGTTATTTTCCAAAGTTGTGTGCACTCATCCATTTGCTTATATTGTAAACAGAATATTGCCCTTGCAGACACTCTTCCATTTATTTGTATTGTTGACAGAATATTGCCCTTGCTTCCAAACAGAAGGGCATTTAAAACCATAATTTAAATCTTTATTTTGTTTTCCAAATACTGTTCTTAAAATTTTACTTTTATCCCAGCATAAGAGTAGTCTATAAAGTAGTAAACTATACACATTTCAAAATATTTCATTGATAGAATTAAAATCATCCTTTGAGTGCTGATTTCTGTTATTTGTGTTATATAACACACCATTACTACACTGACTTTAAAATTTTGTCTGTTTACCCTATTTAGATGATTTTGCATGAGTTAAGTAACATTTAAAAGTTTACTATTTTAACCATTGTAGCTAGCAACTATGATGAGTCTCTTTCCTTTTTTAAAACTTTCAACTTTATGTTATCTACAATTATTGCTAATATTTTTGTCTTTAAGAATACTGATGAACTTAGTAATTTTAATGCTGATCTCATTTATCTTGTCTTTCTGTATGTTTACCTTAACTTTTCATTACTTTATGGTCTATGTCATTAATAGACCAATGTCTGTTTACTTTTATAAGTAAAATTTCATGGAACACTGTTTTAAATATTTTATTATCTTTTAGAAATACTCAGTATCCCATGTAGAATAATATAAGCAAAAGCAGCTACTTAGATGTATTTGCCTTAGGTAAATACTGACTGAACTACACCAGTAAGTTTAAACACTAACCAAGATGGCAAAGTGAGAGTAAAATGCTTTTTGAAGTCAATGCAGTATTGGTTATTAGTTTCCACCCCTTTCTAAACCACAGTTCATTTCAACTTCTCTTGACGTAGGTGTTTCCTCTTTTTAAAATGAAATCAATCATACTTACTTCTCATGATGGTTTTAATTATAAAGGGGAAACGGTATGAAAATTGACTACTACTATGCCTAACATAAAATCAGTGTTCAGCAAATTAGCTTCCTTTTCCTTTTTTTCCCCCTCTTCCTTCCTATTTCTGTGCCAAAGAAAGACAGGGCATTTAATAGCAAGTTAATGAACACTTAAAATTATTTTATGAATCAAGGGAAGTGTCACATTTGGGGGTAGGATATTGACCTTACAGAAAGATGGCCTAAGGCATTTTGCTTTTAGTCAATATATCTTAGAGCAGAGTTGTGATATCGGCATATGTGTAAACATGCCATGTGTATATATGAGAGGGAAATTTACTTCTAGTAGGAGGGCTCTATTAGGGTGAACCATAAGAAATGCTATTTTATACAACAAAAGTGATAAAATATTAGTAGTTTCATATTCAAACTAACAGACAACTCCTGCTTAGAATAACTCATTTAAAGACAGAGGTAATCTTGGAACTTTTCTGGCATGAACAGTTCCTTTTTATGCAGTTGACTCTGGCATGAGCCTTTATTTTTTTTCTCTCTCTCTTTTGTTCCTCAGAGTAGGAGCATATATCTAAAAACCTTGGAACTTTTTCAGAGTGAGGTCCTATCTTGTTACTTCATACACTCTCATAGACTTAGAATTTAATTATCAGAGCTATTTTATAATGTGTAATTACAGCAACTATATTAGATATTGCTATCCCTTATTTATAAACTGTAGAGAAATTAAGCACTTTTCCCAAGAAAATAAACACACAAACATACCAATTAGTGACAGAACTAGAATTTGAACCCAAATCTTTCTGATACCATTTTTTGTCACCTTCCATGTCCTTTCCTCCAAAGAACTAAAATCCTGTCAATCAAAACCTACTTTTCTCGTAATATTTTGCCCCTAACTTAAGATTGGTTTGAGATATTGGAATCCCCTCCTCCAAACCAGCAGATTTTTTTTCTGTTACATTTAAGACAGTTAAAAAAAAAAAAGTTCATAATAACCTAATAGAAAATGAAATAACATTTTTAGTTTATAAATAAAGCAGATGTTTCCCCTCTTGCTCACTTTAAGAATGATTTACTTTCTCTTGTATAAAGGTCCAGGATGCACTTTTATCAAAGGGAAATCCTTCAGATAGCTAAGAAGAATAGTATGTACTAATATACAGTTTTTAGTTTTTCGACAACAAAGTAAGGAGGGCAGGGATAGCAATTGTTTAAACAGGCATAGTGCTTGCGTTTTGCGCTTTAACCACGTGGAAGAGCAGATGTAGACAATACAGTGGATAGGTTTTTCTTTCTCTTGAAACATATGTTTTTTAGCATCTATAAATATTGAAGATCTCAGTAAGAAATCTAAATAAGCTAAATAATAGAATTATTTTATAATTAATGCTAGCCTTCTAACTATAAATGCATCTCACCTCATACGTAAATCAAAAATTTAACTCTTTTATTATTATTAGTCTTTTAAGTGTCAGAGGTACTGCATTTGAGTTCTTCTCTACAGCTTTCAAACTTGTTTGTATTTTGTCCTAACCATTTCTATCAATGCTATTTTCCATGACTAGACTGAGGTTTTTCCTCAACCTAATCCTGGTGTTTTCTTCCCTTTGCATATAGTGTTCGTTGTAGATACTGTGTCTCTCTTTTTCTCTGCCTCTCTAATGCTGTACTCCCTTTCAGGGTTCTCTTTAATTATTCCTTTTGGATAGTCTTCTCTGATTTTCTAACCAACACTCATTTCTCCATTTCCAGTAGTCACAGAACAACTTAGCACTTAATAAGAAATCTTGTAATGTTTAATTCTTGAATATATATTAATCCCATTTAATAAATTATGTAATCATCTACATAAAAATTAACTAGAAGTTACTTGTTAATACTTCTTTTTTGTTAAATAATAGACAGAAAGACATTCCAACACAGTTCTGCTTTCCCCCAGGAATGTTTTTTATGGTCACAGCATGCCAACGTACTGTGGTATAGGGGACTGCAACCCATTTGCAAATTGACAAGTGGATCTTTCTAAATCAAGAAAGAAGGAAACATAAGTAGATTTGGGCATCTGAAGAAATAAATAACATGAACTAAAAGCCATTTTTACTAATTTAACAGGTATTTATGAGCTAGTGTTGAGCCAGTAGATTAGACCCCCATGGGAATATGTCATAATGGCTGCCAAAAGGACAGGCCTTGGCTCATGCACATCAAGATAAATGAGAAGCAGCATCTTCTAATTGCTGCATGAGGCATGTTGAGTACCCTGTGTTGTCAGTTCAAGTCCTAATTGAATGATTGTGCCCAGAAGTTCTTAATAAAATACAGACCTATTTTTTTAATATCGCTCAAATAAAATTTTACTACATAACTAAATTTTCTCCCTGCAAATTCTGTTTTGTTCTTGTTAACTAATATTGCTTACTTAATTAATCATATGGAGCTGTACAAATAAGTATTTAAAAACTAGCACAGTATGCTGACCCAAAAAAGTACACCTTCTCTGTGAGAAAGGGGATTGTTTGGAGGATTTTAGTTTAGTCAGAAACACAAACTTAGCAGGGAATGGCATTAACAGCTAGATTGATCGGTGAGTTACATACCTTTTTCTGTTGTTGTTAAGATCTGTATGAAGAATATGTTCAAGTCATCTACCTGTTTTAGGTACAGCTGCTTCAAAGCACTACACTTGACTAGGTAGCCTCTGAAAATCCCTGTCAAATCTTGCCATGTAACATTTTTTTTTATTATGTAATTATGTGCCTTTAAAAGTTCAAGTTTTATGGGGAGAATTATGTAAGATGTTTATAGCTTAATATATTTGGTTAGCATAGTTTAATAAATTTGGTTAGAACTTATTAAAATCAAGCAAAAGATAGTCACTGAATTAGTCAATTTAAAATTTATGTATCTCCTGACTTTTGCAGTTATGCTTCTTTTTCTCCTATATATTCTCTCATATATATATGTACATATACATATATATGTACACTATGTAATGTATAAGATTATTCACTGTAGTATTATCTGTAGTAGCAAAAGGTTAGAAATAACCTAAATGTACCTCAGTAATAGATTGTTTTATAAATTGTGATTTGTGCACAGAATGGAATACTATGTGGTTATTAAAAAGAATAAGGCAGATTTCTATATATTAACCTGGAGTTATTAAGTGAAAAAATACACAGAATAGTATAGTATGCAGACATACTGCCATTTGCAAAACACATATGTATACCAAAGTATGCCTCTCCATAGAGGAAGGAGTTAGTTTGGAGAAATTTGATTTAGGCAAAACACAAATTTCTTAGCAAAGAACATTTATTTTTATACACATTCACATTGGACTAGGCACATACATGCTAAGACATATGCTAAGACTGGACATATAACATGTGCATGGAAGGGTCTTCTAGAACCAGCGATAGCCCTAAAGTAGCCCGGAGTAGAATGAGAAAGATTTTTACCTATTTGTTGTGTACTGTTTAACATTTGTACTTGACTTTTCATCTGTATTCCTTTGTACTTTTAAATTTTTAATTAGTTCAATTTTTAGTTAAAAAGTATGATTTTTCATGACTTAATAGTTCCAAAGACTCCAAAATGAAACTAGTTGGCCCTAACAACAAAATTAAATGATATAAAATAGTATATATTAAGTCATTTTCCTTTGGGTTAGGAATGAGAAGTCCTTCAAAGTCAAAACTTCATATCTACAGACTATATTTTAGAACTTTGATCATCCTTTGTGAAACTATCATTCTACAACTCTCATTGCCTGTGTATTTGTGCCCCTAAACACTTGCCAATTTATTTTCTGTCTTTTGTTCCCTTCTTATCCAGGTGTCTTTCCCTTACTACCTTACTGCTTATTTTTAACAAATTATTTGAATTTAATCTATTAGCTTGGGGCAGAAGAACCGTGTTTTTAGAGATCATTTGAATCCAACTTTTAATCCTCATTTGCTTTCCTGCAGTTTGAATCATGTAATTCTCTTTGAGAAGTTTCATTTCTGTTAATTTTTTAGATTAATGATCTTCAGTTCTAGCATATTAACATTAATCAATAATGCTAGTTATTCATTGAATATAACAATCATGACATGTTTTAACAGGAAAACTAATTGCTTATTGGATATATAAAAATATCATCTTAAAACTTCGTAAACTGTAAAATTTGGAATGTATAATTTGTAATTTCATACAGAGTGATGAAATGGGACTAACCCATAAGTTAAATTAAATTGTGATATTCCACCTTGTCCCCAAAATAACTGAATTAACTGAGAAATTAAAAGTAGGACGGTGGTCTGTTACTACTGCAAGTACTTGGTAAGCTTTAATAAGCGTCAGGTTGAAGCATTAGACATGATAAAGTATGTAATAGGAAATATGTGGCCAGTACATGTATGTAAACACTCAAATGTATTTTCCTGCATGTTTTTTATTCCAGCCTCCAGAATCAAATAAGTTTATCAAATTACAATTCATTAAGGTATCAAGAGAGTAATTAAGTGCAGTAATGAGATTCCTCCAGGATATTTTAAGTGCTTTTCTAGTATATAATTAAGAGGTGCAACACTTTTATATCCATTTGTGGTTTTCTGATTTGCAGGTGTAACAAGTAATACTATCCAACCTACTCCACAGACTATTCCAGCCATTGACCCTGCACTTTTCAGTACAGTTTCCCAGGGTAAGTCACCTGACTTTTATGAGATATAAAGTATCTCCTGTTTTGGGATGTTGTTTTATAATTTACCTTAGGAGTGCCATATATCTGAATGTCCAGGTAATTTGAAACACATTTCTTGGAGTGTCCATTAGATTGTCCAGTGAACCGGGGTTGTTTCATTTTACCAAAAATACTTAAATCCAAAGTCATTCCCTTTTTTCACAGTTCCTTTTTTTGTGTACTGCTGGATATAGTGGCACAAACATGTAGCCAAAAGCTTATGCAAGATTAGTTCAACATTACCATGTGTTGTGATTATGATCTTCCTTATCTGCACTGTTATTACATCATCTAACAAGAGAGAAACTGACCATAGTTGAAAACAAAACAAGAAAGAACCTGTAATAAATTGGCAAATTATCAATGAACATAGTGAATTTAGTTATACCTCTATTCTAGATACGCAGGTAACCTGCCTAACAAATACTATATTCCTCTTAAACTTGGTTCCAGACTCCCTCTATGTCCCACCCACCTGTAAAAGCTGTGGCTAAAATCTAATGTGAACATATATGAAAGATAACAAATATTTCAGTGAAACAGAACAAGGAATCCAGAAATTGGGTCACACAGGATAAGAATTAATGATGAAAGAGTTGGCAGGTGGCAGGAGTATATATTCAAAAGTGATGTTAGAGCAGTTGGTTAGCAGGACAGTATATGTATTAGATGCTATCTCCCAATTCTTATATCTCATTTGGTGTGTCTTAACAGGTTTGACTAATAAAAAGTAGTAAGCTCCAGACCTCAGAAGACACTCTCTCCTCCTTTACATTGTTGAAATGCAACTCATAGACCAGGAGGAAATTCAAACAAAAATAAAGAATTAATGTCCAGAGCATATATATAAAGGGCTCCTACAAATGAATAAGTAAAACTTAATTCAGTAGAATAGGTAATACAGATGTGCACTGAATACATGAAAAGATGCCCAGCCATACTAACAGGAAAATTCAAAATTGCAAAGTGAATTTAGTTTTAGGTAAATAGATAGAAAAATATTTTAAAGGATTGATAATCTACAGTGTTAATAAAGAGATAGGGAGTGACATTTATATGATGTTGGTGGTGGTAATGTACACAGTAAAACTTTTATCAGCAGTGTTAAGTCACTGTCAGAATTGCAAATGTTATTTTTTTTGACCCATCCATTCCACTTTTAGAAATTTATCTTAAGGAAATATTTAACATGGAGACAGTGTATTTACAAAGAAATTTTACTTCAGCATTCATTTGTAGTAGTAGAAAATAATCTTAAGTGCCATCTGTGGAGAAGTTACAGTCCATTTAGCCTATGGAATACTGTACATGTATTAAAAAAGAACATGATAACTCTCATGTGAAAAGATCTCATAGACATATTGAGTAAAAAATTAAGTTGTACAACATTAGTATGACCCTGTTTAGGAAAAAAACATTTTTTTAAACAAAACTGTATCTTCCTACATGTGCATATGTGTTTAAATGCATAAGAAGAATCTAGAGTAACTAAACTAGACAAAACCAGACTAATTAAACACAAACTAAAAATACTGCTTTCATAACCACCATCACTACCATCACCTCCATGTGTAATACTTCCTATACCTCTTTCTTGCTACATTTTTCTCTTTAGTGCTTAGTACTAATACATGTTCTCTGTGTGTGTGTTAGTGTGTATTAAATATATTTATAATGAATTCATGGATGACTCTTGTCTTACAATGATATTTAAGTGACACATCTTCACAATGGCCTGGATATAAGAGTTCAGTACTAAACTTTGTATTTACATGCAAGATTTATTGCAGGTCAGATGTTTCCCCTATGATTCTGTCTGCATTCCATTCAAGTGGGAGGATAACGGAGTACACTAGGGTCAGGTTATCCTGGGTCCTTCACATGAATATCTTGAACTACCCGGTTAACTAAGACAGTCTCTATAAAGACCCATTTTGGAAATATTTACTATTAAGTATTTTAGCCTGTCATGAAATGAGATAAATCAACCTAGGAAATGAATGCTTAAGTCATCTGGACATGCAGGGATTTCTCTTTACACCAAGTAATGTTACTTTTGATCCACTGCTGACCCAGTCTCTTCCCACTATAATAGAGGACTTGACTCATTTCTTTAGCTGTCTTCCGCTCTGTGAAAGAGGGAAGCTGCTTTATGATAAAGACAGTTTTGTCTGAAGCCATCTGGAATGGATAGGCACAGATTTCAGAAACAAAGGTATATTACACAACCTCTATAATATTTTAACACCTTTTAGGTCCATGGTGTACTCTCTCTGTTTCTGATTACAGCTCCT
The DNA here is from genome assembly GCA_032199065.1 of Smutsia gigantea. Taxonomy (NCBI): domain Eukaryota; kingdom Metazoa; phylum Chordata; class Mammalia; order Pholidota; family Manidae; genus Smutsia; species Smutsia gigantea. The sequence continues at coordinate 630,279 of JAVSCE010004904.1, read as the reverse complement.
AGTAAATTTTAATGATAGAAAAACTGCTTTTATTTGGGTGCAATAAGAAGTATTTATTATCCTGAACATAAAATCAGATAAACTGAAATTGAATGATTATTCTCCTCCTGAAACATGTTTTCCTTTCTTCTGTCTTTTCCACTTTCTCCATTTAACTTTTAAATTCTAACTTAAAAGAAGTGTTAATTAGGACACAGATATTTTTTTATTAAATTTAAAATTTTAATCTGCATGTTTTATGATTGACTTGTAGACAATATTTTTTCAAGTGAAGGAAAGCCTGAAGTATTCCAAATTGGTATAACATGGCTTTTTAAGTTCTCCATATTTTTTTTTATCATTTATTTTGGTATCATTAATCTACAATTACATGTGCAATATTATGGTTATTAAACTACCCCCCTTCATCAGGACCCTCCACCAACCCCATTACAGTCACTGTCCATCAGCGTAGTGAGATGCTATAGAATCATTACTTGTCTTCTCTGAGTTGTACAGCCCTCCCCGTGCCCCCCAACATTACGTCTGCTAGTCGTAATGCCCCTTTTTCCCCCTTATCCCTCCCTTCCCACCCATCCTCCCCAGTCCCTTTCCCTTTGGTAACTATTAGTCCATTCTTGGGTTCTGTGAGTCTGCTGCTCTTTTGTTCCTTCAGTTTTTTTCTTTGTTCTTATACTCCACATATGAGTAAAATCAATTGATACTTGTCTTTTTCGGCTTGGCTTATTTCACTGAGCATAATACCCTCTAGCTCCATCCATGTTGTTGGAAATGGTAGGATTTGTTTTCTTCTTATGGCTGAATAATATTCCATTGTGTATATGTACCACATCTTCTTTATCCATTCATCTACTGATGGACACTTAGGTTGCTTCCATTTCTTGGCTATTGTAAATAGTGCTGCAATAAACATAGGGGTGCATCTGTCTTTTTCAAACTGGGCTGCTGCATTCTTAGGGTAAATTCCTAGGAGTGGAATTCCTGGGTCAAATGGTATTTCTATTTTGAGTTTTTTGAGGAACCTCCATACTGCTTTCCACAATGGTTGAACTAATTTGCATTCCCACCAGCAGTGTAGGAGGGTTCCCTTTGCTCCACATCCTCGCCAACATTTGTTGTTGTTTGTGTTTTGGATGTTGGCCATCCTCACTGGTGTGAGGTGCTATCTCATTGTGGTTTTAATCTGCATTTCTCTGATGATTAGCGATGTGGAGCATCTTTTCATGTGCCTGTTGGCCATCTGAATTTCTTCTTTAGAGAAGTGTCTATTCATGTCCTCTGCCCATTTCTTAATTGGATTATTTGCTTTCTGTTTGTTAAGGTGCATGAGTTCTTTATATATTTTGGATGTCAACCCTTTATCAGATACGTTTTTTATGAATATATTCTCCCATACTGTAGGATGTCTTTTTGTTCTACTGATGGTGTCCTTTGCTGTACAGAAGCTTTTCAGCTTGATATAGTCCCACTTGTTCATTTTTGCTTTTGTTTCCCTTGCTCAGGGAGATATGTTCATGAAGAAGTCGTTCATGTTTACATCCAAGATTTTTGCCTATGTTTTTTCTAAGAGTTTTATGGTTTCATGCCTTACATTCAGGTCTTTGATCCATTTTGAGTTTACTTTTGTGTATGGGGCTAGACAGTAGTCCAGTTTCATTCTCTTACATGTAGCAGTCCAGTTTTTCCAACACCAGCTGCTGAAGAGGCTGTCATCTCCCCATTGTATATCCAAGGCACTTTTATCAAATATTAATTGACTGTATATGTTTGGGTTAATGTTTGGATTTTCTGTTCTGGTCCACTGGTCGGTGGGTCTGTTTTTGTGCCAATACCAAATTGTCTTGATTACTGTGGCTTTGTAGTAGAGCTTGAAGTCAGGGAGCGTAATTCCCTCTGTTATATTCCTACTTCTCAGGATTGCTTTGGCTATTCGGGGTCTTTTGGGTTGTATATGAATTTTAAAATTATTTGTTCCAGTTCATTGAAGAAAGCTGTTGGTAGTTTGATAGGGATTGCATTGAATCTGTAGATTGCTTTAGGTAGTATAGCCATTTTGACAATATTTATTCTACCTAGCCAAGAACATGGGATGAATTACCATTTGTTAGTGTGCTCTTTAATTTCTCTTAGGAGTGTCTTGTAGTTTTCAGACTACAGGTCTTTCACTTCCTTCGTTAGGTTTATTCCTAGGTATTTTATTCTTTTTGATGCAATTGTGAATGGAATTGTTTTTCTGATTTCTCTTTCTGTTAGTTCATCATTAGTGTAGAGGAAAGCAACAGATTTCTGTGTGTTAATTTTGTATCCTGCAACTTTGCTGAATTCAGATATTGGTTCTAGTAGTTTAGGGGTGGAGTCCTTAGGGTTTTTTATGTACAATGTGATGTCATCTGCAAATAGTGACAATTTGACTTCTTCTTTACCAGTCTGGATGCCTTGTATTTCTCTTTGTTGTCTGATTGCCGTGGCTAGGACCTCCAGTACTATGTTGAATAACAGTGGAGAGAGTGGGCATCCCTGTCTTGTTCCCAATCTCAGATGAAAAGCTTTTAGCTTCTCGCCGTTAAGTATGATGTTAGCTGTGGGTTTGTCATATATGGCCTTTATGATATGAGGTACTTGCCGTCTATACCCATTTTGTTGAGAGTTTTAATCATTAGTGGATGCTGAATTTTGTCAAATGCTTCTTCAGCATCTATGGAGATGATCATGTGGTTTTTGTTCTTCTTTTGTGATGTGGTGGATGATATTGATGGATTTTCGAATGTTGTACCATCCTTGCATCCCTAAGATGAATCCCACTTGATCATGGTGTATGATCCTCTTGATGTATTTTTGAATTCGGTTTGCTAATATTTTGTTGAGTATTTTTGCATCTACGTTCATCAGGGATATTGGTCTGTAATTTTCTTTATTGTTGAGGTCTTTGCCAGGTTTTGGTATTAGAGTGATGCTGGCTTCATAGAGTGAGTTTGGAAGTATTCCCTCCTCTTCTATTTTTTGGAAAACTTTAAGGAGAATGGGTGTTATTTCTTCTCTGTATGTCTGGTAGAATTCAGAGGTGAATCCATCTGGTCCAGGGGTTTTGTTCTTGGGTAGTTTTTTGATTACCGATTCAATTTCGTTGCTGGTGATAGGTCTGTTTAGTTTTTCTGTTTCTTGTTTGGTCAGTCGTGGAAGGTTGTATTTTTCTAAGAAGTTGTCCATTTCTTCTAGGTTTTTTTTCAGCTTGTTAGCATATAGATTCTCATAATATTCTCTTATAATTCTTTGTATTTCTGTGGGATCCGTCGTTATTTTTCCTTTCTCATTTCTGATTCTGTTTATGTGTGTAGATTCTCTTTTTCTCTTAATGAGTCTGGCTAGGGGTTTATCTATTTTGTTTATTTTTTCAAAGAATCAGCTCTTGGTTTTATTGATTTTTTCTATTGTTTTATTCTTCTCAATTTTATTTATTTCTTCTCTAATCTTTATTATGTCCCTCCTTCTGGTGACTTTGGGCCTCATTTGTTCTTCTTTTTCCAATTTCAGTAATTGTGTCTTTAGACTATTCATTTGGGAATGTTCTTCCTTCCTTTAAATAGGCCTGGATTGCAATATACTTTCCTCTTAGAACTGCCTTTGCTGCGTCCCACAGAAGTTGTGGCTTTGTGTTTTTGTTGTCATTAGTCTCCATATATTCTTTGATTTCTGTTTTGATTTGGTCGTTAATCCATTGATTAATTAGGAGAATGTTGTTAAGTCTCCATGTATTTGTGAGCCGTTTTGTTTTCTTTCTAAAATTTATTTCTAGTTTTATACCTTTGTGATCTGAGAAGTTGGTTGGTAGAATTTCAATATTTTTGAATTTACTGAGGTTGTTTTTGTGGCCTAGTATGTGGTCTATTCTGGAAAATGTTCCATGTGCACTTGAGAAGAATGTGTATCCTGTTGCTTTTGGGTGTAGAGTTCTGTAGATGTCTGTTAGGTCCATCTGTTCTAGTGTATTGTTCAGTGCCTCTGTGTCTTTACTTATTTTCTGTCTGGTTGATCTGTCCTTTGGAATGAGTGGTGTGTTGAAGTCTCCTAAAATGAATGCATTGCTTTTTATTTCCTCCTTTAATTCTGTTACTATTTGTTTCACATATGCTGGCACTCCTGTGTTGGGTGCATATATATTTATAATGGTTATATCCTCTTGTTGGACTGACCCCTTTATCATTATGTAATATCCTTCTTTATCTCTTGCTACTTTCTTCGTTTTGAAGTCTATTTTCTCTGATACAAGTACTGCAACACATGCTTTTTTCTCCTTGTTTGCATGAAATATCTTTTTCCATCCCTTCACTTTTAGTCTGTGTATATCTTTGGGTTTGAGGTGAGTCTCTTGTTAGCAGCATCTAGATGGGTCTTGCTTTTTTATCCATTCTATTGCTCTGTGTCTTTTGACTGGTGCATTCAGTCCATTTACATTTAGGGTGATTATAAATAGATATGTACTTATTGCCATTGCTGGCTTTAGATTCGTGGTTACCAAAGATTCAAGGGTTGCTTCTTTACTATCTGATAGTCTAACTCAACTTTCTTGTTAAGTTATTGTAAACACCGTCTGATGTTTCTTTCTCTCCCTTCTCATTCTTCCTTCTCCATTCTTTATATACTAGGTGTTTTATTCTTTGCCTTTAGTTAGTATTTGGATGGTCTGCTTTCTTTGCTATGATTTCATTTTCTCTTGTGACATCTTTTTAGCCTTAGGAGTGCTTCCCTGTGGAGCAGTCCGTTTAAGATATCCTATAGAGGTGGTTTATGGGAGGCAAACTCTCTCAGCTTTCGCTTGTCTGGAAATTGTTTAATCCCTCTGTCATATTTAAATGATAATCGTGCTGGATACAATATTCTTGGTTCGAGGCCCTTCTGTTTCATTACGTTAAATATATCATGCCATTCTCTTCTGGCCTGTAAGGTTTCTGTTGATAAGTCTGATGATAGTCTGATGGGTTTTCCTTTGTAGGTGATCTTTTTCTCTCTCTAGCTGCCTTTAATACCCTGTCTTTATCTTTGATCTTTGCCATCTTAATTATTATGTGTCTTGGTGTTGTCTTCCTTGGGTCCCTTGTGTTGGGAGATCTGTGGGCTTCCGTGGACTGCGAGACTATTTCCTTGCCCAGCATGAGGAAGTTTTCAGCAATTATTTCTTCGAAGACACTTTCTATCCCTTTTTCTCTCTCTTCTTCCTCTGGTACTCCTATAATGCGAATACTGTTCAGTTTGGATTGGTCACACAGTTCTCTTAATGTCTTTCATTCCTAGAGATCCTTTTATGTCTCTCTGCCTCAGCTTCTCTGTATTCCTGTTCTGTGATTTCTATTGCATTAACAGTCTCTTGCATCTCGTACAGTCTGCTGCTAGGCCCACTGATCACTTGTCTGATTTCTGCATTGTCTTTCCTCACTTCCCTCACTTCCTCCCTCAGCTCTTGCATATTTCTCTGTAGATCCATCAGCATGATTATGACTTTTATTCTGAATTCTTTTTCAGGAAGATTGTGCTTTTCCATCCCTTCAGACTCCCTCTCTGGTGTCTGGGTCTGGCTAAGCTTTGTTTGTACCATATTCCTCTGTCTTTTCATGGCGATAGAATGGTCGCTGGTAGGTGCCACGTATGTCAGCTGGGCTCTTTAAGACTTTAAAACAAAAAAGAGGGGGGAAAAAAGAGAAAGAAAAGAAAAGAGAGTTTAAAAAACACCAAAAATAAAAGACGCCCGCCAGGAATAGATTCTGTGAGGATGCTGTAGGTGGCGCTGTTGCTCCACTATTCCGCAGCTGTGGTTGCGCTGCTCCACAGGGCCCTTTGTAGCTCTGGCCAGGGCGGGAACTAATGGTAGGCTGTTGATCTCTGTGGGAAGTCCCAGTGCGGCTACCTTTTCCCAGTCACCAGCCAGGACTCCCAGCCTGCTTGGGTGACTGTTCTGGGACGATCCTGCTCCTCCGTTGGCCCCCTATCTTTTTAAGACCGCTAAAAAAAATGCGCACTTTTCTTTTGTCCCGGGAGCCAGCTGCCAGGACCCAGTGCATTCCCAGGCTCAGATCCTGCACCCTCTGTCTCTCCAATCTCCGATACACCACGCGATGTGTGTCAGTGTTCCCAGCGCAGATCACCAGGGCTGGTTATTTCGCAGGTCTGTACTTCCACTCCCTCCCGGCTCTGAATCCTCTCTTCCCACCAGTGCGCTGGGGTGGGGGTGTGCTCGAGTCCCGCCGGGACGTGGCTCTGTATCTTACCCGCCTCACGGGGTGCCAAGTCCTCTCAGGTGTAGATGCAGGCTGGGTGCTGTCCTGTATCTTCTGGTCTCTCTTTTAGGAATAGTTGTATTTGTTGTATTTTCATAAATATATATGGTTTGGAAGGAGATTTCCGCCACCCAGCTCACAATGCCATCTTCCCAGAACTGGGTTCTCTGTATTTTTAATTTGTTAAAAATAAATCTAACATCTCTGTATAAATGTATAACTAAATCTATAAATTAGTTATTATCTACTTACTGAATTTTATTTGAAGTTACAATTTTTTGTACATGTCTCTAAGCTGTATGTATCACATCTGTAGTTATATTTTCTGTTAAAATACTTTCATTCACATTTTATGAATATTGAAATTGTTATTTTATGAAAAATATACAATATTTGTGTTTTAAAATAGCTTTATCATTAATGGCAAGTTTAGTTTATAAATACCATAAAAGTTCTTGCCACTTATGCATTTTATCTTATTAATAAAGAAGTGATATGTCAGCCAAACAGTGCTGTAAAAGTAAGATTAGCTCTGAGCATTAGGGCTTTCTTCTAGCAAGCTCAGTAAATCCTGGATGGTTGCCTTATATATTTAAATATTGCCTTGAGATAGGAGGATAGAAATATTAAAGCACAAAATTGAGTTAAGGTAAATTTTTCACTTATCAATATAGTACATATAGATGTAGGTGACAAGAACTTCTTAATTTTTGAATAGCCATTAAAGAATCTGGTAGGTACGTTCAAGACAAAAGTATAAGCTGAAACATGACTGACCAAATTGCCAACAGAATGGCAGGAAAATTGATTTTAGGTTCAATGGGTAACGCATGTCAAGTCACTAAAATACTGAAAGTATAATTGTAGAGAAACTTTTTGATTTTTTAATGAATAATTACATTTGAGTAGTATATTGATTTGTGTATTTTACTTTTTAAACACCACCAAAATTCAAGGAAGTTCAAATAAGTTCTGTTAAAATTGGAATGTGTAATCTCTGTTTCACAAGAACAAGGACCAACTATTAAAGTAATTTTTAATAATATTAATTAAGCTACTTGAAGACTTTCTATATGTAACAACCTGGGCTAGTTACTATATGTAGATATGTAAGTGTATAACTGTAAAATCTGAAATTTAATTAATGCTTAATTCTGTATGAACTTTATTCATATTAAATGTGAGAATTAATTTCAAGGTACAGACATCTTTTTTATTTTCATTCATTAAAGTTATTCAGCACTTACAGATGCCTGGCACTGGGCTAGAAACTGTAGAATACATTGTTTCAGTACTCTTTTTGAAAATTTTAGAAAATAATTTGGACCAGAACTTAGTACCAGAGTATGTGGAATTTGGTACCTACTTTGAATTCTTTACCTAGACAAGTTTTCACTTTATGCTGCGCATCTAGGACAAAATTTAAAGCAACTAAACAAAGTAATTCTGTTTGTAAATAGGAGTTTATAAACAAAAGAGAAATGTATTCTTTTTTGCTTATAAAGAGAATTGAAATGTATTATCTGTTCATTATATTCTGTGCTACCAGCCTTCTGATCAGTTCTCCTTAAAACCCTCATAATTTCTAAAAAAAAAAAAAATAGTTGTTTATTTCAAAAGACAAGATACAAAGTCCGTTATTAATTTCATCTTTAGAAATATATATTCAAGTATATTCAAGTCTTATATTAGATGAAATGTTTTTAGTAGTGGTTTTTTTACCCTAGTTATTTACTCATGTTTATCATATGGGTAGCTGGAAAACTTTATTAAGAATAAATTTTGGACAACTAATTTATGAGAGATGTTTACATGTTTAATTATGTAGTTGAATGATTTATATAATATCTTAAGTCATTGAGGTTTTTATATGGATGGCACAAAAATGCAAAATATTTTCAGACTAAAAATTAATTTACGAAATTTTTTTACATTGTTATTCATTATTTTTATTGAGGGTTATATTTATACACTAGTTCAAATGAAGTTTGAATGGTTTAGTCTGTGTGTATTGTTCCATGAAAAAAGAGGCTCAGCGATTCTAGCGTAAACACCAAAGCTACTACCCTTGTTTTGCGTAGAATATCATTATTTTGCGATTAATTTGCCAAAATATAAAGTTTTCTAGTTTTTTACTTCAGGAAGGAAAATCTTGTTCAAATAAGTTATTGTGTATCAGCTTATGTATTGTTTATATTAGTAATTCAAACATTAAAAAACAAGAAGAAAATGTATTTAAATACAGCTGGTATTGAGAAAAAGCTTCACGTTTTTATATAAACTTAAATATTTTCTATAATCTTGAATGTAAGCATTTACCTAACCTAACAGAACACTTTTTATTTTTCTACAAACATCTTAATCACTTTTTCTTTCTTGTAGGGGATATCCGTCTAACACCAGAGGACTTTGCTAGAGCTCAGAAATACTGCAAATACGCTGGCAGTGCCTTGCAGTATGAAGATGTCAGCACTGCTGTACAGAATCTGCAGAAGGCCCTTAAGTTACTGACTACAGGCAGAGAATGAAGCCTTTGTACAGCAGATACATGCATTTTTGGCTTAAAGAACTAACAATCCATTACTCTATCTTCAGCCTGTTAGGAGCACAATTTTAAGGAAGACTTCAGTTCTACTGACTTTTAACAATGAAATCTGTGTCTGTGTATCAGATTCCTGTTGAAGCATTCATCAGCAGCCTCAACCAGTTTTCATTGTCCATTTAGTGATCCATTAATTTCCGGGTATATAGGGCAGATGTTAGCAAGATCCTAAAAGTGCCCACAGAACCCTACACCAGAAAATGAAAACACATTTCCATGAAATATATTGAGAATAAGCTTTGTATCTTAATTTACATAACTTGAATTTTTTAAATCTATAATTTGGACAAACAGTATTACTTTGCTATAAAATTCAAAATTTAACTTTTAATAAAGATTGCCACAATATTACAGATAAGAAATCTTTTTTCCTCAGTACTTAAAAAACAAACACAAACATCCTAAACTGTTAGATGAGTCTGAAAGAGATCATATTCAAAATAAAATTTATATTCATGTTATAACTACATTAAAAGTTAAAAATTTTCATAGAAGGAAATATAAGGTAAAAGAGGTAGAATCACTTTTAGACTTGAGAATAATGTTGGGTTCCTGACTAGTTTCCCTTATCCACTAAAGCTTAAGGTGAATTGGTATTTGCTTCATCGGCAGTTCGACTGCATGTATCAGAGAATGAAAAAAGACATTTGTAGTAATGCCTGGAAACTTGGTGCTTTAAGTTAAAGGTTCTCCTCTGCTGCTATGGAATGGATTCCATAGAGTGTATAGCTACGAATGATCCTGACGATTGTAAGAGTTTAGATTCTCAGTTGTTAAGTTTTTAAGTTTTGTGGGGAATTATGGACTTAACTGTGTCAACTGCATTTGTGCTGTGAAAAAATAAATATGAGGATTCTTTTAAATAGTTCAACTTATTACAGAGACAGGTATCTGTTTTGATTTGCATACTAGAATTGTCATTTTTGTAAGTTACTATTTTTAGTTACAGGAATATGTTCATTTGTTCTACTGAGACTGAAGTCCTTTAACATAGGAGTACATAAACTGTTTGGTTGATGGGCTGGCCACCTGTTGAGTAAATAAAGGTTTATTGAAACAAAACCATACCCATTTATGTTTTGTCCATGGTTGCTTTCCATGACTGTAGAATTATATGGCCATCAAATCTAAAATATTTCCTGTTTAGCCCTTTAAGAAAAAGTTTGCTGACCCTTTGTTCTAACAATAGACAAGTGGGAAGGATGATCTTTAGAGTTACAAGAGGTCAGTATAGTTCAGCAGATTTTAAATTCAAATCTTAACGTGTCTGGACCCTAAAAAGAAAACTGTCACCTCCCAAGATATACCCTATCTTGTTACTGTAATTGGGCGAGCACATGGAGGGAAGATAATGTGGAAGCCCCAGAGTCCACTAATAAGGGGGCTATGGTGTAATAGGCCTTATCTGTAAAGTGGAAGCAACACCACTAACCACCTTCAGAGTTCATTGTGAGGACTAAATGAGATGCTATACATGATAAGCACAGCAAGTGTTAGCATTCCATGACTGTTTATAGTTGTTAATATTTTTTTTTAATTGTTGATAATTATTTATTTCCTGAATATCAGGAAATTCCAGTTGTTTCTGTGGCCTATTGCTTAAAATTGCATTCTTGCCTGATGGGATTGAACTCTAATGATTCTTTAACTTTTGTATTTCTACTTATAATGTCTGACAAGATAAAGATAGAAATTTCCTAACAGTAAATAAGCAATTTTCAATTAGTAGTTCAACATGTATTTATCAAGCAACTGTGTGCCTGACAGTGTCCTTTGCATGAGGAAACAGTGGAAAACAAGAAAAAAAAAATTCTTGCTTCATAGAGTTTATGTTCTAAAGGGGAGTAAACAAACTTAATAAAAACTATCATATATACAACCAGTGGTTTTCAAAGGGTAATTGTTATAAATATAAGTCTCAGATTCTACCTCAGTCCTACCCACTCAGAAAGTAAGGGAGGGTGGGGCCAAGCATTCTGAGTTTTAAGAAACACTTAAGGTAGTCTGGTGGTTCCTAGAACTGTTATGGTTTAGCCCTACTTAAATTAGAAAGAGAGAGTCTGTGAGAAGAGATTCTCCTGAAGAAGTGGTTCTCAAAGTATGGTTCCTGGACCCCCAGCATCAGCATTATCTGGGGACTTGAAAGTTCTGGTGACCACACTTAGGAACTTCTGTATTAAATAGTGATAAATGCTATGGACAAAACTATAGAGTATAGGATAGGAAATTCCTAGGTGTGTGTAGACATGTGTATTTAAATAGGCTAGTCAGGACAGGCCTCACTGAGGACATTGAGAGAAGAAAGTAAAATGGAAGAAGAGTATTCCTGGTAGAGGGGAGTAGATAAGATGTCAAGAGAGTGTAAGTGAGGAAGGCTGATGAGCTAGAAGTCTTAGGAACATAGAGGCTTTTTGTTGAGATACTTGTACTTTGAGCAAGATGGGGAGCTACAGAAAGATTTTGAACAGAAGTGTAGCCTGATGTGACTTGACTTTTGAAAGTATCCACTTGTGGTTACTGTGTTGACTAGAGCATAAGGTGGCCATGGGTGGAAGCTAGCTAGACCAGTTGAAAGCATGTTGCGATGATTGGGATGTTACTGATGGCTTATGTCAGGGGTAGCAGGAGATATAATTGGTCTCTGGCTATGTTTTCTTTAAGTGGAGCACAGTATTTCTGACATTGAATGTGAGGTATGAGCACAGGAGGAGTAAAGACTGACTTCCAAGTTCTTAACCTGAATACCTGGAAGGAAGGAATAGTCATCAAAGGGAAAGTTGCCGAATTCTGCGGGCATTTAGGCTGAAAGTACTAAGTTCCCAAGTTCCTGTGACCATCCCTAATAAAACCATTTGATAACATTGTTTTGTCAGTGTACACAGAGGAGAAAAAAATAAAGTTCTGTCTACAGTGATTGTCACAGATACCAAATCACTGGTGAAGTGGAGCCAGAAGCCAAGGACAGTTTCCTTGGTTAGTATGGCTAAGGAAGGTTTCAGGCTTAAAGATAACAACACCAAGAAAAAGACCCCAGTTACAGGTCTTGAAAATTAACACCCTCAGGTGTTCAGAGAATTGATCTATATATGACTAGTTCTAGAAATCTGAGGTTACTGTGTATGCATTAATAAGGGACTATATGCTATCCTAACAAAATTCACACCCTAATAGCATTGTACAAATACCTTCAACTCCAAAAGAACAATAACTGACCAGGGGTTGAAGGGTTTTGTTTACCTGCACAGCTTCCTCTCTGTACCCACCACCATCCCCTTCTTTTTTTAATTTTACTCATTTTATGTATCCAAGCAGTTGGATCAGATCACATAGTTTGGACCATAAATAAACCTCCACCAGTAGGAAAGTTCTTAGATCACAAAATTTTAAGACACTCCTCAAATGGAGGTATGCTTACGTGGTTGGTTGTAACCTCTGATGTCCATGGAATTCTGAGACTGAAAGTTATTCCTTGGGGTTACCTACATAGGACTGATTACAAGTAAGCAATACTGTATGACTAGTAAATATAGTAGCAAACATGTGAGTGTTTATACTAAACCCCAGGCATTCTTCTAAGTATTTTACATGTATTAATTCACTTAGTCCTGCTGATGATCCTGAGTGGTGTGTCATCATATCATTGTCCCTGTTTTACAGATGAGGAAACAGCCTGAGACTGCACAGGTAATACTCAAGTTTCTAAGCTCAGACTACTTCATATAATAACTATCATCCATATAGGTAAATCATCAATTAAATTATTGTTAAGTATAATGAGATGTTGTAAGTGAACTCCACATTATCAAGGTCATGGATCACAAGGTTGCAATTCCTATTCTTAGTGGGAGGTGTTAACAGCTAGGTTTTTCTACTATTTTGGCAGCGTGTTCTAATTAACTGGGTGCTAGGCAGTGAACACAGGGCATGAACCCACACACGTGTTGGAGCCTGTGGCCTGACAGCAAATGGACTTTGAGTCCAAAGAGAAAATAAGCAAAGTTTTGAATGAGTGGTGCAATGGATTAATATGTCATCTTGGAGAAGGTGTCCCACATTGCTAGGGAGACCTGGCTTTCCTAGACATGCTTTTTTCTTTCCTTTTTATTTTAAATAACAATTTTAAGCATACAATGTTTATTCTAAAACATTTATTTTAGAAATACACTTGATAGCCTTCACTTTCAGGAAGTCAAATTGGGATATGGACTTCTATGTAGAACTAATAGCATTTACAATTATTTTCTTATATTTCTACCTGAAAGTATGAGGCAAGCGCACCTGTCCCTTACTTGAGATATTCCCTTAAGTTTGGGGGGAAAGAAGACTGTGTAACAAGAGTCCATGGCTCAACTTCCTAAGAGAACTAGCTTCACAGTTCAGCCATATTGGAAGACCTAAAAAATACTGGTATCATTCATTTGTTCAAAAATACTAATATGTATTGAGCAACCATAGTCAAAGTTTGATATGATAGTGCTGTATTGAAGGTTATGCGCCAGACCCAATATTTCTTCCTGGAGAAAGAGGTCTTAAAGAAAAGGTTAAGTTGAAGGTTAACCAGGCATAGAATTAGAAGAAGTGAGCAAAATAAAAGCATAAGCAACAGCATGAAGGAAAAAAAATTGTAGGGAATTTGAGTAATTCAGAGTGGCTTTGGCAGAGGCTTATGGAGAACAGGTGTTTTAAATACAAGACTGCAGAGTGGAGAGGAGTTATGGACTGAACTGTGTCCCACCAAACTTCCTCTGTAAAGCCCTGCCTCCCGACGTGACTGTATTTGGAGATAGGGTCTTTAGGAGGTAAGATGAACTGAGCTCATAAGGCTGGGGTCCTAATCCCATAGGACTCATGTCCTTACACAAGAGGAAGAGACACCAGAGGTCTCTCTTTCTCTCTCATCCTCTCTCCCTCCCTCTCTCCCCATCCCCACATACAAGGCAACATCTACAAGCCAGAGGAAGAGGTCTCACCAGAAACCGAGGCTGAAGGCACCTTCGTCTAGGAATTCTAGCCGCCAGAACTGTGAGAAAATAACTTTCGGTTGCTTAAGCCACCTAGACTGTGGTGTTTTGTTATGGCAGCCCAAGCAGACTAAAATGGGAGGCAAGAAGATAAAGGCATTGATAGCCCTGCCAAAGAATTGATATTTTCACTCTGAAAGTGATGGAAAGCATGAACTTCAATTCTCAATTTCCTTTAAAGTGTGATTCAATTTTCACTAAAAAAAATTTTTTTTTATCTATGTATCTCTATGAAAGCTTTGACACCTTCAAACACACACTTAACCATATCAGTTGCTTGCTTTATTGGAAACCGTGGAATTGCCTTTGTCTTTTTGACCTCTCTGTTAATGGTATTTGTGTTGTGGTGCAGGAGATACTCAGAGTCCCTTAAAAAGGAAGAAGGACATTTAGGTTTCTTATTGTGCCATGCTTCTGTACTTTCTGTATAAAAGTAATAATATCACCTCTAACCACAGTAACTTGGGAAAATTACTATTTACCTTCTCACTTTATATATCATGTAACTTAGACTTTGTTTTTATGTATCTCCCTTATGAGATGCTAAGTTCCTTGATGGTAAGAGCTATTTCTATATCTGTGAATCCCTAGTATTTTGCATGATACCTGATGCAGGCCAAGTATCCCTAACTGGAAATTAATAGATGAATGGGTGAAAGAATAAAGAAATTATGCTGATGTCATCAAATAAATGTTGCTTATGTTCAGGAATCTCCATTATCTAATACTGTAGTGTGAGATAAAATTACAATTGCATCATAAAGTTCTGAAGTGATTTGTTAATCATTGTTCTCTTTAAAAAAGCCTCACTCCACGTTATTGGAATATTGGGTAGAATCCATCCATTCCACAAGGCAAGTCTGTTTTCTAATTCAAATGCATGATTCTTTGTGTCAAAATCATGAGGAATAACAATGAATCACATGTGTTCAGAACATTTATAAGTCACACTAATAACATGCTAGTAACAGCATCCATTTTCTCCTTGGGCAGTTTATATGTCTATCCACATTCTGGCAAAGATTAATATGTTCAAGCCCATTGGAGTTATTTAATAAGAAAAGCTCTATGTGCTGAAAACAAGAAAAAATATTCAGACCACTTTGAAAATTCAAAATAATCATGATATCTGAAAAAATTGTAGCTGGAAGATTATTTGTAGAGATGAATGGGCAAATGGAAATTTAAAAATTACAGAGCTGCTACTGAGACCAGAACGCTCTGGGGGAAGTTAGAACTCATTTGAATTTTTTTTCTCAATAGATACTCTCTCCTGTCCACAGCTCCAAAGACATGCAACTGAAGAAAAGGTGTGAAGATTGTAAAGCTGTAGGTACAGGGTTATATAATACAAACTGTGTTCCAGTCCATGTCAAGGAGCTGGGGTTCTGGTCTCTGTTTGTCATAATCTGTTCTGTCCATTCAGCTGAAGAAAATTTGCCCTTCCTGACCCTCCTCTGAGCATTTGTTCTCCCACACATGAGCAGGCAAGGTTGGAGATCCACTCTCTTGGAAGATCTAAGATTCTTCGAGTCTCTAAATAACCATTAGACATCTGCAGGCAGGTTTGTGGTTAGGTCTGTGTTCCTTTAATCCTACTATGCTTTAGAAACTTAGATCCTGACGTCTATCCTATTTCATGAATAAATATGTCCTGAACATTTTAATATGCCAAGAATTTAGTAAGTAAACGTTGAAACCAAGAATCATGATGGCAAAAGAATTGCCGTTCCTTTGAGCAGGGAATGTTCTTCTGCCAGTGCGAACATTGCCTGTGAGCAAAATCTGACAAGATGTCAGAGCAAAGAATATTACCAGGGACAGAGAGTCATTTCATAATGATAAAATGGTCAATTAGTCAAGAGAACCTAATAATTCTAAAGGTTTGTGTGCCTACCAAGAGTGCTTCAGAATACAAAAGCAGTAACTATAAAACTGCATGGAGAAATGACAAATCCACAATTATAACTGGAGATGTTAACACCCGTCTCAAAAATTGACAGAATTAGAAAATATGACTAGTATACTGGATCCTTAAAATTGGTCCTTATGACCCTGAATAAAACCAATCCATCTAACCGCCCGCCCCCCAACCCCAGTGGGTTTCTTTTTCTGGAATGATTCCTATATAGGATGCTATGAGTATGATCTACTGACCCTGTTTTTCTCATGATTGGAGATTGGATTTTGATGTGTGAAGACTGCCAAAAATACATCTGCCTTTTCGGTGCTGAATTTAAGGGGAAATACATGGGTGTGTTTTGTTACTTACAAATGAGTATGTATACTTATTGAGCATGTATTCTTAGTGATTCTCTTTCCATACTTACTGTTTATAACATTTCCTATTATTCTAAGTACTTCCAAAATGAATTAGTATGAAAGCTTTTGCTATTGAGACTTGGCATAAATTTTTTTCTGAGCTGAAAAAATAGCAAAAGATTAATTAATTATTTACTGGTTTACCGTTTACAATAAAACTCCAACACTGCAGGTACAGTAACAAAGAGAATACTGTTAAACTTATCTGTGTATATTTGATATTTATGTATCAGATAGTAATCTTTTTGAAAATAATTTTCAGGGTATGTGGAGCAAAAGGCAAAGAAAATCTGAAAATAATTTATTTTCTACTATAGTAACCTGAGGGTACAAAGTTTCATTAGATGTTTCCACTGCTCAGGAGCTTTAAATCTACTTAAGGACACAGATGTGCACAAATAAATATAATTGAAGGAGTCGTTTTAAGTGCCAAAAAGGAAAAGTTCATGAATTATTATTGAAACTTAATTTTCTTTCTCCAAACTGGGGAAGCTAGAGCAGGACATTTCACTGAGGTGGTGGCATCTGAGCTCCACTTTATTCCAGTAGCATGAGATGGTTATTGAGATAAAAGGGAAGCACAAAGGAAAAATATAAACGTGGGAAAGTGCATAATCACTTTTTCAATTACAACAAAATAGCCATAGGGAGAAAGTGCCTAACAGAACTCTTATATTCACATCCCAGTGAGATAAGCAGGAATGTCTTAAAGATGGAATAGATAAATTTGAATCCAAATCCTTCCCTGTATTTTCACTTTCTGAAGCAGAGTGTGTGTCCACTCATGGATCCTAACTTTGTGTCAGCTCCAGTCCTCGGGATGATCCTCACACACCCTGCCCTACCCAAACCCTTAGGCCTTACATCTCCCAGACCCCTGAAGGTGTGTTCACCCCAGGGAGCAGGGGCTGTAGAGCAGACCACCGATAGGGTTTAAAAAAGGGTGAGGTGGGAGAGAGAAATTGGAAGCAGGTTAAGGGATGGGTTACTCGACCCAGACCTTTAAAAGACAGACGTAAAAGTACAACTCGGTTTCAACAATTTACAGGAAATATCACTAAAGTCCTACCTGGAGAATTATTGATGGTTATTATTGCCATGACTGTTGTTTGAGCAAATGACTAGGGTAGGTCATCAGGATGCTTTAGTTCTTGTAAGACAATTGTTGAAGAGTTCACAGCATAGTTTCATAAAAATGTTTCTGAGGACCTTACTAACCAATCCCTCTTTCACTTGGGTGTGAAAGAATTTGACAAGAATTAGAGATAACAGGTCAATCCAAATAAGCCTTATAACAAGAAGGGATTTAACTTTTGGGAATGTGTTTGATACAGTCACAATTTACCTTACCTGGAAAGTCTCAGTGTATAGGCATATAAATTCTTAAACTAGTTGGGGAAACTGAGTCATCCTGGAAACTTGAATTCAGCCCTGATGAAGTGTTAAAACTTTAGCAATGTTGATGAAGGTGGCATAAAGTCTTTTGATTCACGAATTCTTAAGATGGAAGTGCCCTTAGAGATGCTCTAATCCAATCCTTCCATTTTCTGAAGGAGGGAATTGAGGCCCAGAAGAGATGCAGTTACTCGGTCAGGATCACAAAGCTGATAAGTGAAAGAGAAAAAGAGGAAAGGGCTTGTGGGTAAAATTGCAGTATTTCCAGAATCTCTCGCCTGGCTTTAGTTCATCTGCATATCAATAGGTGTTTCCAAGGGGTGGAGAGAATTAGTCCATCTCCATATCAATAGGTAATTACGAGGGTGTGCCAGGGTTTATCTGACCTGAGAGGTTGGGTGGAGCTCTCTTCTGCTGCAGCAAAGAGTTTCTTAACTTTATTTCTCCCTTTGACTGATTTCAGTTTCAAAGGTATTTTGCCCTGGGATTTTCCCCCAGAGTTACAAGGCTCCAGCTGTCAGACCTGGGATCTTTTCATAGAATATCTTGTTCTGAGAGATAATTCATAAAGACTCTCAGCTAACCAAGCATGTTCTTGAAATTTGCCATTTTCATCAAAAAAAAAATATATATATATATATATATATAAGTCCAGAGGGGATCAATAATTGGCTAATTGGTTAATCACCTCAAATATTTACTCATTATTACAAAGAACAAAGATGTGCATGACTTCTACTTACAGAGATTCTAAGCTCATCAGGATGGTAAGAAACATGTTCATGAAAAGATATCCAGCATTCCAAGACAATGGATGATAAAATGCCAAATTAGTGAGAGAGAAAAGAACAGGGTTCAGGTTGTTGCTGTGTGTGGAAAGAATGGAATTGCGCTATGGAAAATCAGAGAGACACCTAGAGGACCTAAAAATGTCCGAGAAGGCTTTGTGGAGAAAGCAGAGCTTGAAAATAATAGGATTTTTCTGGTATTATTGAAACTCCCACTTGCCTGCTATCTTTGTTCGGGTTTGCTGTCCGAGATAATATGCACAGCTTTATAAAAGGATCCATACTCTTCCAGTCACTGCCAGAGCGACATCAGTGTTTCATTTTTTAAATGTTTCCTTAGAACAGAGGTTCTTAACCTGGAGAAGGGTCTGTGATTTGGGATGAGAAAAAAAAACTTTACTTGTTTAATCTCCAGCTGAAATTAGTATTTCAGATGATTATGAATATAAACAACAAACCACAATAGTATTAGCAACTCTTATGACTCTGTCACCAATAAAAAATAACATATCCATACCTCATTATAGTTGTTATGGTTGTTATTGATATATTGAAAAATCATTTATGTTCATCATTATTTTGAATTTATGGACATTATTAGACCTGCTGTAGATATCATTAATGTGTAAATAAAGAGAAACATATATTATTATATCAAAAATTTGAATTTTAGTATATTTTTATTACAGATTCCACATTATTTTATCCATAATCCCAGTTAGATAAAATAATGGCCTCAAAGATGCCTATGCCCTAATCCCTAGAACCTGTGAATATGTTACTTTACATGGCAAAAGGATTTTGCAGATGTGATTAAACTGGAAACTGTTTGAGGTGGGGAGATTGTCCTGGATTATCCAGATGTGCTCAATCTAATCACATGTATTCTTAAAAGCAGAGAACCTTTTCCAGTGTGGTCAGAGACGGGGAGGTGAAAAGGACTTGATCTGCCTTTGCAGACTTGGAAGATGGAGAAAGCGCCTTGAGCCAAGGAATGTGGGTGGCCTCTAGACAAGGGAAACAGATTATCCTTTAGATCCTCCAAACAGGAACACAGCCCTGTCAACACCTGAAGTTTTAGCCCAGTGAGACCTCTATTAGACTTCTGACCTTCCGATGGCTAAGAGAATACATTTGTGATATGCAAGCCATGGAGTTTGTGGCAATTTGTTATGGCAGCAGTAGAAAGCTGGTACACTATTTATCCTATGCATCTAAAAATTTTATTCCAAGAAACTTCAACAAAGGCATTTATGCCACACACAAAATATGTTTGAAAAATTCCCGCCTCATAGTGTCTATTGTTACAGTTAAAAGGAAAACCTGAGGTGGTTTGACTCTGAAACCAGCCCGTGTCTACTGGGGCCCCCAAGGTAAAACCATATCTATATTTTTTTGACAATTGTCCAAAGGTTCCAGTAAATTTTTTTGCAGCAAAATCACATTCTTAGTCAAGCTTGGCTTTTTCTCCCCACTTTCTTTCTCAGTGGTTCTTATTTTTTCTGGCTTCCACCATTTCCGAATCTGGATTACATTCATATAGCAACTCATTCGTGCAAGAAGGAGCGCCAAGGGGAGAAGAGTGGTTTTAATCCTTTTAATTGACATTATTACTTTATGAGCTTCCAAAGGAACCCAGCAGCTACTAAAATATCATGCTAGGGAATTGAAGGAAAATGAAAGCCCAGTAAAGTCTATGCCAAAGGAGATGTGTTTCCCATTCCCTGGGGTGATAGGGTCTCTGGTGATTCCTTTATTGGAATTTTTGGGATCAATTTCTAATTGGTCATAACATGTTAATGCAAAAATGTTTTTAGAAAGAGTTTCCATTTTCCTACCTGTTAAATGTAAATAGCACCCTTTGAGCCTTCTGGTTAATTAAAATTCATAATTGTATTTGAGTTCTGTATAGTTCTAGGTAAACGCCTGATATAATTTTACCAATGCATTCTTATCTATTATTTTGAGTCTATCAGAAAAAAAATTCCTTCTTTGTAATTCCAAAAGATATGTTTCTTCCCTGATAGAAAAGCAGAGTTGTGAAATATCCGACGTGAGTTGGCCTTTGCCAACATTTGTCTGCTGTTAGGTACGACTTGCACCGCACTTATCAACACAGCATCCATGTCCTCTTGTAAAAGGCAGACTTGTTAAATGTGTGCATTTGGAGTTTAAGAAAATTAAAAAATTAAAACTGCCAATGAAAACATTATAAAATTGTAAATTATTGATCAATTTGCTTTTGAAAACATGCATAAAACAATCTAATACTTCTTTCCCAGGATTAGCTACTTTGAGTAATGAAAAACACACATGCTAGTTTTTCTGAGCTCAAGAACATACAGTATATATTAAAGTATGATATCTGGACCTTGTGCAAAATAAAATGCCAAAACTAGAATGTTACCAGATTTCCACTGTGCAAGGTCTAATTAGTTGACACATCTGCTTTCCATACTTCATGAGCCTCAATGCATTTTGGAATTCAAAACAAATATTTCTTATTACTAAAGATGCATTGTCATTCTGGCCTCAGATACATAAAGTTGTATTATATATCTATTTTTGTATTTGAGCATTTCAGAATGTTTTGCAGAGTTTTCTAAATTGTAAAAAAAGTAAAATGATATGAAAATTCATTTGAAAAATCCATATAAACATTTAAGTTGTACTTCCTAGAGTTTTCAATTACTTTTTCACTAAAGCAATCACATACTCCCACAACTGAAAAACATCTGTTATCTCTAATAACAACCCTCAACTGAGACCAGTATTTGATTGGTATTTTCATATAACTAAACACTTCTTAAATGCTTGTGCATCATATGGTAATGGTGACAAAAGGCAGAAAATACATATTGGTGATGCAAACAATTTGCACTTAGCAGCTCTGATTTTTAAAAATTATTTTATTCTAATAAAAAATAGCACACTGTGAAAACCAGACAAGGATGCCACAAGAAAAGAAAATTATAGGCCAATATCTCTAACACAGATGCAAAAATCCTCAATAAAATATTGCCAAACTGAATTCAACAACACATTAAAATGATTATACACCATGATCAAGTGGACTTTATTCCAGGGATACAAGGATGGTTCGACATCCACAGATCAGTCAATCATATGATCATCTCAATAAATGCAGAAAAAACATTTGACAAAATTCAACATTCATTTATGATAGCAACTCTCAACAAATTGGGAGAGGGAATGTAACTCTTGTTTGCCCTGTAATCCTTTTGGTACACTTAGAAGTTGATTTTCTTTATTACTGGTGGTACTATTTCTTAGTGTTTTAAATTGGAAAAATATCTTGCTTTATAAAGACTAAAATTATTATTTTAAATTTCCCTCCAGTAAAAGTGCCCTAACATTTGTTTCAAATTGTGCCACCTCACCAATCCTGTACCAGCTATACCATCCTTTCCAGTATGATACTCAATGGTGAAAAGCTGAAAGCTTTTCCTTTAAGGTCATGAACAAGACAAGGATGCCCAATCTCTCTTCTTTTATTCATCATAGTATTGGAAGTCCTAGCCAAAGCAATTAGGCAAGAAAAAGAAATAAAAGTCATCCAAATTGGAAAGAAGATGTAAAACTCTCACTATTTGCAGATGACATGATATTATATACAGAAAACCCTAACAACACAACAAAAAACTGTAGAACTAGTAAAAGAATTCAATAAAGATGCAACATACAAAATCAATACACAAAAAAATCTGTTATATTTCTGTACACTGATCATGAACTATCAGAAAGAGAAATTAAGAAAACAATCCCATTTACAATTCCATCAAAACAAATAAAATACTTAGCAATAAATTTCACTGAAGAGGTGAAAACCCTGTCTATTGAAAACTATATGGCATCAAGGAAAGAAATTGAAGAAGACACAAATAAACGAAAAGATGTTCTATGCTCATATGCTCATAAATTGGAAGGATTAGTATTATTAAAATGTCCATACTACCTAGAGCAATCTACAGAGATGCAATGCAATCCATATCAAAATTCCAATGCCATTTTTCATATAAATAGAGCAAAAAAAACCTTAAAATTTATATGAAATTTATATGAAAAACCTCAAACAGCCAAAGCAATCTTAAGAAAGAACAAAGCTGGAGGCATCCCACTCTCTGATTTCAAATTATATTATAAAGCTATAGTAGGATGCTATGGCATAAAATCTGACACTTAGATCAGTGGAAAAGAATACAGAGACCAGAAATAAACCCACACATTGCATGGATTCTGTCAGAGTACTAAACAATGGTACCTTCAGGGAGAGGCCTCAGAATTCTATATCATAGAACAAAGGTCAGCAAACTATGACACATGGGCAAGATCTGGCCTACCACAAGTTTTTATCAATAAAGGTTTATTAAAACACAGCTATCCTCATTCATTTATGTATTGTCTACAGATGCTTTCATGATTCAGTGTGATTAGTTGAGTAGTTGTGACAGAAACATATTGTCCAAAAAGCCTAAAATATCTCCTTTTTGGCGCCTTACAGAAAAAGTTTCCTTGATTCTTGTCATAAAATATGACAAGGATTTTTAACCTAGAGAGTTCAATACCAGGTAATACTACAGTAATCCTGAAAGACATTCAGGATGAATTCTTCAAAACATTGGTAAAAATTGCCCTCCATTCTGATGGACCTGCCAGAAGTAGTTATTGTACCAAATTGTACCAAAGTAACAGAATCAGTTGATTTTCCTGAAGAGTGACTCAGAATTGTACATTTGAACATTAGGAATGCATGCCAAAATTTATGTGTGCATGTGTGTGTGTGTTTGTAGAAGGTAATGTATGATATTGAGCTATTCTATCAGGGAGCAACTAGTCATCAAGCCCTACTCAAGGACATCATAGTTTATGATAGGAAAAGACATCACCTTTGAAGAAGAGAATGTTTTTTGATTGTATTGACAAGTTGCCATGTATCCAACTTATCTAAAAGACATAATTTAGATATAGTAACAGGAGGTAGGCATGGCTTTGGCCAATCTCTTCACTGCCACTTAGCATTAAATCCTGATCTGCCAAGAGACTATTTCTTTAATCTCCAACCAAAGCTGTAACATTTCAATGCTTCCTGTGAAATGCAGTTGTTAAAAGTATATTATTTCCACTCTCTCGACCTCAGTATAACAACTAAGTGCATGCTTATGTGCATAAACTAACCTCTAATTTTGTATTTTTGGATATGTGATAAATGTTAATAATGAACCCCTTGTGAGGAAAAATAAACAAATAATAAAAATACAGGCCTTGAGGTCCAATCACCAGAATAAATTCAGGTTCAGCAACTTACTGACCATGTTGCCACGTACAAATTACTTAAAACCACAATACTTCCATTTCCTTATTTATAAAATGGTGGAAATAGTACCTACCACACAAGGTTTGCTTGAATAAAGATAGAATACTTGTAAAGCACTTACATGATATCTAGTATAGAGTAAAATACAAATGGAAGTGTTTCAGCCTATATTTATGATGAACCATGCAGGTGGGCCTTTCCCATCTCTGAACAGTAAAGTCGATGACGTATGAATGAATAGTGAAAAGAGTGATGCATTTTCTGAATCTGGTTCTCAGAAAGTCATGATGAATAGTGGAAAAGCTACACTTAAAATCCACTTCCATCCTGTTCAAGAAATTGAGTTGAGTGAGATATTCAGAACTCTAACAAAAAGGGGTTAATACATGAAAGAATGTCTAAATAAAATAGGTATAATTTGTAAAGGACAGGGAATTATTTTGTGGAAAATAGAGTGGATCAATGCTTCTCAAATATTGCTCTCTAGAAGGCAAAGGAAAATGGATGGGTACCTTCCAAGTGTTCTGGAGTTGAGCAGAAATCCACGACATGTCTCTGAAGCCATGGGGTGTGATTCATTAGAATGTTATATTCTGCATCTTAAGTTTTATGTTTGCTATTTTAAAATTTCCTTAAAATTTCAATGAAAAAGTGCACCTTGTACATTTGAGAGCTTCATGCCACACAGTGCCACACACTTGTGTCAAGAAGGACAAGATGAACAGAAGTTTGTAGATTCTATATATACACCTGTTGAAAGAATCCTTTCTAAGAAATAATTTAGGAAGGAAAAGAACCTATTACTTTGAACAGTATCCAAACACTTAGTTACGATGATAATTTTTCCCCTCAAGCCCTATGAAGTTAAAGTGATACTGGAGAGTCACTATTTAAACAATACTTTAGGGAAATGGTTAGATTTTTATTCAGGGGAACCAGAGGCAATCTTGATCTTAGGAAATGATTCATGGAATGAAAAAAATGAGGATTTTGCAGTGTATTATAAACCTGAGTCTGCCATTTTCTGTCTGAAGGACAGTTATTTACTTTCTCTGAGCCTTGATTTCTGCATCTGCAAAGGAAACTAACAATGAAGTGTTTAAACAATCAAAATAGTGTGTATAAAATGCCCAGCTTGGCTACTACTTGGAGTGGATGCTCAATGTCATAGATACGATAATATTCTATGAAGTTTTATTTATTCAGTCATGTATTCACTTAATAATTTTGGTGGAACTGTGTCACTGAGACCAAATGAAAGTAACAGTCTAGATACTGCCTTGGTGCGCATTTTATTGATGTCTACATGCAGCGATTTCTCCAGATTTAAGTACAGATCACAGAGTGCGTGAGCTGCTACATAGCCCAGAGCAGTGAACTTATTTATCTACAAAACAATGAGGTTATCATTCCATTAGGGTGAGTTTGCACATAGGTCTATCTAAAAATTAGTGATTGAACTTTCACTATGCAAAAAGGTATCATCCTAGCCATAAAATGCAAAGGGTTGGCATAAAATGGAATATAAATTATAAAGGAAGTGAAAATTGCTGTTCCTAATTTCTAGGGAGCTCATATCTAAAGGAAGGTAAAATGATGGCCATGCGATAAGCCTAGTGTATTTGTTCTTGAAAAATACAATGAATGTAGGCTCTGGACTGAATACGATTTTAACATAGATGGAATATTTGTTAGACGCAGGAAGCACCCAAATTAAACTCAGCAGTGCCAGCTCCAAAACTGCTGTGTGGTTGGGACTTAGAAGCCACCTGGTTGGGATGAGGGCCAGACAGACTTGCCCTGAAGCTTGGATTACCTGTCCTCTGACTTTATTTGGGTGCCTTCCCTGGTGATGAAGGAGATTATGGAGAATGTTTAACCACAACCTCCATCCACCTCCCATCCCCACCCAGAGACCCCTTAGCACCACCTCTGAAATCCTGGCTTTAGAACAGGTTTTATCCTTGCGTTTGGAGCCTTGAGATTATGTCTGTCCTTTGAATATATGTTATTGATTAATTCAGAAGTATTGTACCAAGGGCCAGACAAAGACACAGTATCTTCTCCCCAGGGCTCCGGGTCTAGGCCAAGGGACAGAGACCTGAAAACAGGCCAGGACAGCAGTGTGACAAGCAGCCATCTGGACTCAATCCTTTCAGAGGTGATAGAAACAGAGTGGAAGTCAGGCTTCATCCAGAACAGGCAGCATAATTTTTCCAGCTTTGGGGTTAGGTTATTGGACATAAATCCTACGGGAAATCTTTCTCCACAGCACAGTTTCTATAGAATAAAATACTTACTTTCAAACACATTCTTTGTAAATATTATCTTCATTGGTGAATTTAAAAAATGGCTCAACATACAAAGGCTTTGTACATAACTCTCCTGAGAAACCCACAAACTGAAAAAAAAATTCACTGGTGCCTTAACATTGCATTGGGAGGAAAAGCCATTGCATTAGGTGTCCATTGCTAATTCAGTTAATTAGTGCCCAATGAAAGCCAAGCCTTCTTTTATAAAAAGTTAATATATCAAGTGACTATCATGTACTAGGAATGGTGCTGGGTAGTTTGTACTTCCTATGTCCATCAGAATTCCTCAGAACAGTTGTTCTTCTTATACAAATGTGCACCTTACAGCCCTGAAGTCCTTCTCCCAATAATATTTTTATTTCTAGGAATATCCTTTCCTCCATCTATCAAATATCATTCCAAGGGCAGAGTTTGAAAAGGCTCCAAAAGACTTAGTTTCCTTTTGATTTTGCTCCATGTAGGATCACAAATATTTAGTTTAGAACTGACAGTTTCAACAGTGCCTTAAAAGCCAAATTTTGATGTGACTCTGATGGAAGTATTTGCCAAAGGCTTGAGGCTGTCAGTGTAGTATTGACTCTGTGAAGAAATGAATTCCACCTAAGTATACACGTGCTCTTCTCCTTTACTAAAATATATTTAGTTCAGGAAGAAAATGTTTCATAATATATTGAGTAAAACATTTCTTTATATCTCAGGTTTATTCAATACCAGATTATTTACCCTCCAGATGACATAATATAATAAATAGACATATACAGAAGAGCTAGCCCCATCTGCTCACTTTATAGATGAGGAAGTGGACCCAAGAGATGCAGAGTCTCCACTGACATCACGCAGTGTAAAGAGAAATGCTGGGAGCTAGAACACAACTTTCCTCACTGTCTCCCTGCCTTTCCCACCACACCTCTGCATCTCATGCTGCTGGCTTATGTGGTATTGGCGTGCAGAGTTCCCAAGGAGCTCTCTACAATGTATCCTGGTAGTTATACCTCTGTATTCGACTCATCGCATTGTTTTTCTTAAGTCAAGGTCAGGTAAGAAAATTGTCTTTCATAAGATAATACCCAAAAGGTAACATAAAAGCATGCTGACAGTTTTCTACATCAGGAATCCCGTTATCCCAATGGATGTGGTGTAATGCAAATTTGAAATAACAGTAGAAAATAACTTGTTGAAAAACCAAGATAACACATGGCCAGAGTTTAGTGGGGGAGACAGACATGGTAACTGTGGAGATGGCTAAGTTGATAAGGGCACAAGCTCAAAAGAGTATGTTCTAGCTTCTGTTAACTGATAAGGACACAAAGTTAATAAATAATAAGAGGTTATCAGTAGTTTTTTAGTTACCAAAAGCTTCTTTAGCTTTCTTGTCTTTTTTTGCAGTATTCTAAAGCACTGACTGTCCTCTCCTTTTTGAATCTGTTTGTCCCTGGTTTCCAGGACATGTTCTACACTGGTTCTCCATCTCTCACTTCTGGCTCCACATCTAGATACCTGCTGAATGTCGTCCCCCTAGGACACTGATTGGTCTCTCAATCTCCTTCTCTCCCTTATTTTTCTATGGAGCTCTATTTTGCCTTTCCAACACTCAGATCGTTTCCTCTATACATTTCTAAGGCATCTCAAACTCTGTGCTTCAAACACAAACTCATTTTATGTACAAACTTCTCCCCCAGAGAAAAGAAGTGTATTTCTCCACCTCCTTAAGTGTGAGCTATACTAGTGACTTCCACATAGTGGGAAAAGGTGGGGCGAAGAACAACTTCACAGCGAACCGACCGGAGGAGTGTTTGCTCAGCCCGATAATCAAGACCAACATCTGTCATGTTGAAAGTGCCTACCTTTAATATGATGTGATGGAAATGGGACTTTGTGGGCTTACTCCCAAAACTAATCACCCTAGTCTAATCATGAGAAAGGCCACAGACAAATCCCAATGGAGGGATATTCTACGGAATGCCTGCCCAGTACGCCTCAAAACCGTCAAAGTCAGCAAAGCTAAGGAAAGGCTGAGAGTCTGTCATAGCCAAGAGGAGCCTAAGGAGGCGATCAAAGGTGATGTGACCTGGATGGCATCCTGGAAAAAGAAAAAAAGACATGAGATAAAAACGAAGAAAATCTGAATAAAATATGGATTTTAGTTAACAATATTAAGTGTAAATATTTGCTTATTCATTGTGACAAAGTAAGCACACTAAAAGGTTAACAATGGGGAACTGAATGTGAGTATATGAGAATTCTGGGTGCTTTCTTTACAATTTTTCCGTGTAAATCTAAAACTACTCTAAAATACAAATCGTATTCACAGAATGAATTCAACTTTTTCCCTGCCCAAATTTTTCTTCTCTTATGTTCCCTTTTTTGGTAAGTGTAATTATGGTGAGACAATCAGGAGTTTGCCCTGGATAGCCACATTTATGAAGCACGCTACTTTAGTGAATGTTGTTTTATTAATTTTGAAATTTAATATCCACATTTAGCACCTACATATTGAGAAAAAATAGTTTTAAAAAAGGAAGCTCCCTGAAAGCCCCTATTTGTTACTGACACACATATGGACCCCACGCCGTGAAATACCAAGTTGATTTGAGGCAATCTATAGTGGGAAAGTTAAAATGAACCCACTATGACTCAGATTCAGAAAACTATAAACGTATTTTTCTATAATTTATCTAAACTGCCTCACATAAAGACCATCCCACGTGACCTTCTGCTTTTTCTGCTTGCATTTAAATGTATGAAAGCCTTTCCAGTTTAAATCCTCGACCCATCTTCCTGCTTAAGTTAGTACCTTTGGAATACATACTCAGCCCTTAAGATTCTCTTCATCTTCCCCTTTCTATTTGATTGACCAGAGATAATTTAATGTCTCAGGTTGCCTATGTGCCCTGTTGCATGAAGACAGAAGTCACATGCCCTGTCCTAGCGACCTCGTCTATGGTCTAGATTGACACTTGTCACTCACACCCTGAGCTGACTTCCACACCAGGTGGCACAATGGGCTCTTGTTCTCTCAGCTCCAACCCTCCTCCCATGCTGATTCCAGGCAGTGGCCTCTGCTCCTGACCCTCTGGCTTCTTTCAGGTCTCTTACCACTTCCACATTCCTTTCCAGGACATATGGAAGCTTCTGGATACCTTGAACTCCACATATAGGACCTGGGAACCAGAAATGGTATCTAAGGTCCATCCACCTAAAACCCTTCTTTATCATTGGTGAATATGGCTTCGTTCGCTGCCATAGTCCCGGGATGTCATGTTGCTCTGGCATGATGCTGAATGCAGGCCTCCTCAAAGGAGCCATGCCGTGAGGAAGAAGGAGCTAATCCTCAGCTTTGGAGGATAATCAAGATCAACATCCATCATGTTGATAACACCTACCTTTAATATAATGTGATGAAAATGCCACTTTGCCTCTGGGGTCTTCCTCCCAAAGCTCATAACTCTTGTCTGTCCCAGATCTATTGGGGTTTTTCTACCACTGTGCCTAGTGCAGAGCAGGCACACACAGTTGCTGTTCTCCTGCTCAAAGATCTGAAATGCCCCATGAGGTCCACGGATGAGAGAGACGTCCCAGGTTGGGTAGGCTTCAGGGGCATGAAACCATGGGGAAGGATCCTGCACACAGGCGTGCAGCAGAGGAGAGCCAGAGCAGTCAGCAAGCAGCAAGACGGAGCCCACGGTGTCAGGGAGGGAGGGGAGAAGAATGTTGGAGAGGCGAGTTACAGAAAAGTTACCGATGACCTGAATTTCTAAGCCTAAGAATTTGTATTTAATTTCTTAAGCATCAAAGAGATTTTTGCTTTACACTAAGAGTGTAGTTTACGTGTGTGTAGTGTGAGTACATGGGGTCCTGTGTGAATTCTAAAAGTAAGTAAAAACAGAATGTTCAAAAGATAGCAAAAACTCATGGATCTGCCTGTTAAAATATACATGTTTGCGAGACTTCCGGGAAGATGGCGGTGTGAGCAGGGCGGCAGAAATCTCCTCCCAACACTATATTTATCTACGAAAACACAGAAAATACATCTATTCCTAAAAGAGAGATGAGAATACACAGGAAAGCGCACAGCGTGCAGCTACACCCGAGAGGACTCGGCACCCCAAGAGGCGGGTAAGATACGGAGCCGCGACCCGGCGGGACCCGAGCCCTCCCCCACCCCAGCGCACCGGCGGGAGGAGAGGATTCAGAGCCGGGAGGGAGTGGAAGTGCACCCCGCGAAGTAGCCAGCC